>JAYKKT010000081.1:8052500-8652500 GCA_036023115.1 Brasenia schreberi
AAAACAAAGGTTTGGTATCGAACGCCTTTCGTAACATGTATATGTTATGATTGGTTGTTGAGGTAATTAGTGTATTGATATGCATCAGTTTGGCATTGTCATCTGTTACTGTTATGTTAAGAATAATGTTAATATTCCAACACTCATGGAAGAAATCTAATGAGCATGATGGTTGGTTTTCAAAAACGTAACATGGGCTTACTTGAATGCTTTTGTAGAAATGCATGTAACATGGATTTGCGTAACCACTTTCACAGCAAACATGCAGTTTTATCCAGTTCGATTGCTAAACTGGCTGGGCTGTACAAAGGTGTTTCTATTAGCTTGTCAAAGTGCATCTTGAAATATAATACAACAAGTCATATCTAGACTCGCGGCACCCAACTAAAGGCTGCTCATGCAGAAGTTGCACGCTGGTAAAAAGAAGCAGAACACAACTGGAGCTGTTCGAAGGGAAACATGTGGAAGCCGCCCTGGGTCGTCACACGAAGAATCCACTGATGCCAATATTTGAGTATTCCTGCAAAAGTAAGAGGAGATGTTAGATCCAGTGTGACAGGGACAGTAGAAAAATGACAGATAATTCAGCAAGAGGAACAACAAAGGGGCTTTGTCTGAAAAGGTTCCTGATGTTCCCAAGCCTGCACATCCTCTAAGTTTCCCTTCACTCTCTCCATGGGTCGGTCTTGTTGGTTGTTCAGATGCTAAGAACGTGAGAGATGAAAGAAGGGAACGGTTCACAGTATGGAGTAGGGAATGTCCTGGCTACTTCAGGTTTCAAGAATAAGAAAAGCCAGTTATAGGACTTACTAACTGATCAGATCTTGGCTAACTCAGATATGCCACCAACACAGCTTGAAGAGGCGAAGTCTTCTTACAATGACGAAGACTCTATTGAGGCAAAAGATGTGAAGAAGAGTTGCAACAGAACACAATAACCTACATCCCGCTTGGGAGCTAAGTTCATAGAACTGAAGAAGCTCATTATGACAGTGCAACTACGATTGTATCTCTGAAGAAGCATCTTGAATCCCTCGAGGAAAGGGCAACTAATGCTATTACACAGCGCGGCATTTGGACAGTTAGTTGCCGAATAACTACCAAAGAATCTCTATTGCCTTGGCATTAAACTGACCCTTGATTGGGCCAGGAATCCTTTGATTGAAAAACATGCAAATAAGGAGAAAGATTCTCCTCGGCTCGTTGACAACAATATCTACCACTTCTGCATATTTTCAGATAATGTGTTGGCTACATCAGTGGTTGTGAATTCTACTGGTTGTCACACATGACACAAGCTACAAAACGATGATGGCCTTCTTTCTGCAGATCTGAAGAACCAAATTATCAGCAGAACTACTGATGATTATACAAGTAACAAGAGTCTCGGTTTATTACTTATGTTGTTTTCTGTCTGCAAGCCCATTCACAACAGGCAGGTTCAAAGACGCTCTAATGAGAACAATGATAATGTAGTTGCTGGGAATCTGTCATGTAGTTTACCTTTGTCCAAACCAAAGAAGCAAGCAAGAATGAGAATCATGCAGATGAGAGACGCCAATGTTTCAGTGTGTTCTGATGGAAAACACTAATTTAACATGAAGATGGTAGCAGTCATGTACTGCCAGATCGTGATGTGTAACAGGAAAGGCAGCTGATCCTGATACTGCCAATATCATAAAGATTCATATTTACCAATGGAGTTCTTGAAGTTAAAGCTGCTGCCCCTCCATCACCAAAGAGGGTTGGACTAGCAGGGGGTGGTATCAAGTGGATCGACCTCACTCCGTGACATTCAAGAGGATGCATTTCAGAAGACAGACTATCTACGGAGAATATCGCTTTAGATGCTTACTATGGAATCAAAATCTACCAATACAAGTTCATCGAACCCTGCTGCTAGAGGTCAAAACCCACCAGAACAAGCACTCCAAAGTATGCATCAAACACGGAATCAAGGACAATCTTTACCGATTCCCTTACCTAATCAGGCTCAAAGACGACAACAGATGCTGATCCAGAGAATTCAAAATCCCATGCCATCTACCTTTGTACAAGAATATGTTTTCAACTCCTCAGAGGCAAATCCAAGGAAGGCAGCAGCTTCAACAGCAAGTTGCAGCACAACAGCATCAGCAACAGACGCATAATCAACAACACATTCTTTACCAGCAGCAGCTATTGAAACAGAAAATGTAACAGTAGGGAACTATCCAGCGGTCTCTCTTGCAGCAATCGCACATGCCACAACAGCAATCTATGTTGCAGTCAAACCACTTACCAAGTTCAGCTCCCATCGATTTCTGCAAGGAACACCATGAATGCACAACAACTCCACTTGCCAATCCCAGCTCCACCGAACCAGTTGATCTTTCCTTGGTAAGTGCCAAAGATAGCCTCTGGACAAAAACGAGCCAAACGAACTCCATAGCCAACATGTCAAATTCTGCCATTTACAGCTGCCAAACCCAGCAACCAGTTGCCAGAACCAGCGATACTTTCCAAAACCTCTTTTTGCAGCAATTACATGCCAAAAACGAATTTGATCAGCAAGGCAACTTGCCTTGCCCAATGCTACACCAAAGGGGCACCCTTTGGCCTATAAAAGGAGCCTTAATGAGGCTGGAAGGGCATCCTCTAGTCACCACAAAGCATCAATCCGGGGGAGCCAGAAAACAGGAACATTCAGTCCGAAAATTCAGAGAAATATAGAGAGAGAGAAAGGAAGAGAAGAAGGAGAAGAAGGAAGTCCGGCCTGGTTCCGACGTCCGACGATCGTCCGGTGAAGTGCTCCTACGTCCCCTCTCACTCACACAGGTTGGAATTCTTGCATAAATTAGTTTTAATTCATGAGAATCTGAAAAAGCACAGGTTCTGGAAATTTGTACCTAAATCAAGGCTTTGAGCCCATGTTCTTCATTTATATCGATACAAACATGCATGATTCCTTCATGAACGAAATTAAAATCCATGTTTAGATGATTTTCATGATTTATTAGGACTGATATAGGTTGAACTTCGTTCTAGAATCACGTTAGGAACCTTCTGAAATTTTCTGCAAACTTGGTTTCTGAAACTGTCCGTGCACACGCGTCTGATCACGGAATTTTTATAGACAAACAGATAAGCCAATTGCTTCTAAATTTTTCATGAATAATCTAAATATATCATACTTGATTAGATAAAATTTTGAAGAATTTTCATGAACAATTGCCTAGTAAATTAAATCCGTGAAGTTCATACAAAATTCAGATTGCGTTTTACAGAAACAGAACGTTCAGAAACAGATATCTGTTATTTCGATCATATCTCTGCAACCACTAAGTTGAATTTGATTAAATTTAATTCTCCAGAAATCTAACATCTATAGCTTGCTAACTAAAAAAACCTTGTCGAATTTGGATATCTGAATAGGGAGATATAACTGTTTTTCTGAGCCTCTGATTCACAGAAACAGAGCTATTCTGAGTTTTATAACAGTTTCTGACTCTGTATTTAATTCTCAGAAAATAAAGAACGAAATTATAAAATAAAAATATATTCTGATTCTACATATGTGTTTCTCTATTCTTTAAAATTTTCAAAATTTTTGGAAAATCAAAAGTATTTTTAAAAATTCAGAGAACAGGCCTCTGAAACTGAACAGGTTCTGCAAATCTAAGAATCTGAAATTTTTCAGAAATCAAGAACTTAAACACAAATCTGAAACTTTGGAAAATCTGGTTTTTCCTTTCTCGAATTAACGGATTCAAACAAATTTCAAGCATCCAGGCTGACCCTTGAGCGCCGGTTCAAGAAGGCCTAAGTCGAAAAGATCTCACTTGTCCACAATCGTTCTTAGAAGTCAGAAAATCAGAATTTGTTAGTTTTGGTAAACTAACTGGCACACTCGCGCAACCTGACGTAGTTCGAGGGTTTGATTTCGAATCCCACGATTTGAAATAAAATCACATCTACAATATGCACTCCATGTGACTCAATGGAAATACATTCCTTTTGCAATGAAAACTTGAGATGTATCTCACATGTTATGGAGATACATTATTCTGAATTTTGGTTCTCCCTGGAAGGTGTCTAGGGGATACATTAAAATGCCCCTAGCTTGATGGAAATGTATGATTCCCATGGCCCTATGGTGGAGGGCCACGGCTTTTCAAAAGAAGGAATTTTGAGTGGACGATGGATGTCCATGCATTTTGGCATTTCTAACATGATCATGATACTTTTTGGCTTAAGGATGGAAAATATAACCAGCCCTAAGTGATCGTCATGGCCATCGTATTTGAACTTGACATGATTTCCACATTCTTCATCATGGAACTCATGTACTTATCCCAACACCATCAAGGTTTTTAACAAGAGGTTTGAAAATCTTTCTTTTCAAAATCATTTGTAGGGTTAAATTTAAAACTTGGTTCTTTTGAAGAAACAATTTTAGGAAATCCTCCCTTTCCATATGAAGATGGTTTCTATACCTGCCCCTTGATCGAAATATGTTTCCTATGCTTGGTTTTCTTTTGAAGCAATTGGTCAAGCATGGCTTCTGGAATTCATTTTGAGATTTCATGCCTTTATGGGGCATTTGATCAAGCATGGGGAATGTGTTTTGAATATACATTTCAGCCACACGTTCTAGGGCTTGTCCCTTAATGGAGTCTTGAGTTTGAAAATCATACTCCATTTGAAAAGGGGTGGCCATGTATTTTGCCTACCTATTTAAGGTAGGTTTTTCAAATGAGTGCTTTTTAATGAACATCATTCCCTTTTCTTGATGAGGGAGATGATGTCTCGAATTTGGAGGCCTATACCAAGGCTAAGCACGATTTTTCTCTTGGCTTGGTGATTTCTTTCATATGCCAATAGAGTTTTTGAAATGTATGGCACACTTTGTATGAATACCATCTTCATTTTGATCGAGTTAAGTACCCAATGCATGAATTGTAATGCTTTGGAGGCTTTTATCAAAATATTTTTGAAAAGGCTTTTGTAAAATGTTAACCCTTTTTCGAGATTCTCATTTTAGCATCTTGCTTGGCATTTTGAAATCCACCTTGAAGGTTTAGGATTTGATTCATATGGAGACATGCCTATGATGGCTCGATACTTAGGGGGTCGACTCTCATTGCCCCTTTGGTTTTACATAAACTCGAGTTCTAAGATGATGTCTAGACCCGATGTTTGTTCATGCACATGTATGATTTCATAATGTAATGCATGATGCTTATGCACACACTATGGGTTAGACTCATTTCTAAAAATCCCCAAATTTTCTATAAGTCAAGGTTTTTACGAATTTCAGGAAGCTTGGAGGTGATTATTCCTCCTTTCTTTGATGATTCTCGAGCTTTTCAGTTTTAGGAAAGCTCTAGGCAAAAGGTACACATGACCAGTATTTGGATGTTTTTGGGTTTTTGGTAGTATATACGATTTTGAAAGTATGGGCTTTTGTACATGGCCATTGTTTTTTGAAATTTTTGAAATTTCTTCATTTTTTTGTCTTTTTCGAAATACAAATTCGAGGATTTGTATTAAGGCTTTTTCTTGAAATGTTTTTGAAATAAATTTCTTTTTGTATTTTCAATTTTTCAAATGTTTTTGAGATTTTGGAGTTTTCAATTTTTTTGGTTTTTGGCCATATCTGATTTTTTTGGTTTTTTTTGAAAAAGTAGGGATCTTCCATTGAACCTACAAAAAAAACTTTCATAAATCAGACTCTAATCAAATAGGTCAAATAGGTCTAAGACATGGGTTTCGGTTTTAGAGGTTCTACAGGGCACCCTTGACCCAGATGGTCTTAGGTGGTGGCTTAGGAGGTATGGGTGGGTTGTAGCCCAATCCATATCGATTACTATTGACCTTAGGTAGGACATGTTCTAGCCTACCTTGGTTTTTGATTCCTAGGCCCACGTAGGGTTTATATCCCATGTTTAGAATCATGTTCCAAGACTTTTTGTTTTTTGAAAAGTTTTGGTATAATTCATGGTCTTGAAACATGGAATCATCCATGTTAGTATATACCCGTTTGGTTTTGGATAATGGGAGTTTGGATTTAGGGGTGGTGGAAGACTTGGGCTTCCACGTGACCCTGGTTTGGGAGTTATGGCTTTCAAGGGAAGCCGTGCTTGGCCCCTTGAGCGCTTTTGGATATTTTGGGGTGATGGAAGGCTTGGGCTTCCATACAACCCGACTTTGAGAGAGATTTTCTTCAAGGGAAACCGTGCTTGGTCCCTTGAGAGATTTTGGATATTTTAGGGTGATGGAAGACTTGGGCTTCCATACAACCCGACTTTGGGAGGGTTTTTCTTCAAAGGAAGCCCAGCTTGGCCTTTTGAAGTGTTTTGGATGTTTCAGGGTGATGGAAGACTCGAGCTTCCACACGACCCTGGTTTGGGAGTGTAAGACACGAAAATTCCTTGCTCCCGGTTTACAAGGCCATAAACGAGTTCTTTTCGAGTTTACGTTGCTTTATGGGCATGTCAGCTAGCTTTCTCAAACTACCGAAGGTTTTAAAATATATCTGAATTTAAAAAGGCAATCGTGGACAAGTGGGATCTTTTCGCTTGAAACCTTCTTGAACCGGTGCCCAAGGGTCAGTTTCAGCACTTAGAAAACTTCGATTTTTTAAACAAACCTTTATCTTTTGAAAAGAAAAGCGAGTATGAGGATTATTTGCCTAAGTTGCAGGTTTTATTTACGGGGTTATTCGTATCCAAGTCTTGGAGTTTTTAAGCTAATTTAGGCCGGATGTGAGTGCTTCAAGTGGCCTAGATTTAGCGAAGTTTGAGTGTAGTGCGGGGTTTCCTCTTTGAAAATGCGCAAGATGCAAGGATGCACGAACTCTCGCGGGTTTGGTATGATGTGAGCTAGGCTCGAATTCAAAGCAACTCACACACCCAGCTTAAAGTAAATACCCGAAACGTAAGTGCAACTCACGCAGCTAAAGGGGAAATACCCGAACCTTAAAAGCAACTCACGACTTGAATGTAAATTGCGGAAGGGAGATATACTTATATTAAGAGTGGAAAGGCTCAATGCACGCATGTGTGAGTGTAGAATTGAAATGACAAACTCACACAACTTGAATTGAACTTGTCGAAATTGAAATATAAGTATATATATGAGTGGTAAGGCTCAACGTGTTTGTGTGTGTTGTGTATAAATTGAAAGACAACTCACACACATGACTTGAATTGAACTTTGCCGAAAGGGAAATATAGAGATATATATATGAGCAGTAAGGCTCAACGTGTTCGTGTGTATTGAGTATAAATGGAAAGACAACTCACACACACGACTGAAAATTAACTTGCAGAAAGGGAAATATAGATATAAGAGCGGAAAGGCTCAATGTGAGTGAGTGCTTTTGGTGTGTAAATGGAAAGACAACTCACACAACTGAAATTGAACCACCCGAAATGTAAAGACGTACACAGCTGAACATAAAACTCACGCAACTAAAAGTATATAGATATTCTATATCTTAGGGGCTACCAAGGCCAAAATGTACGTGAGAGTATTGAGCAAGTGCTCGAGTGCCCTTTGTGTGCAAGTGTGGAATTGAAATGACAACGCACACAACTGAAAGTAACAACCCGTGTGCAAGTGATAATCTTACTAGAGTCTTTGGAGTAAGAGCAAAAGCTCAATGTGGGTGTGTGCAAATTGTGTACGATTAAGATCTAAAGCTCAAGTGTACATGGGTGTCTTGTGTACGAGATAAGAGCTAAGGCTCAAGTGCAAGTGTGTGTCTCGTGTACGAGATAAGAGCTAAGGCTCAAGTGCACGTATGTGTCTCGTGTGTCAAGCACTAATATTACATCTCGGGAGGAGACCACACTCCATTATTACAACCCCGTATCAAAATTGAATTAAGTATGGAAGGAGTAATGTAAAAACCGAATTTAAACACTTACAAGTGGACGACTTTTCTTCTCCTTGCTCACGCTTGGGCTTCTGTCCACCTTAGGCAGCCAAGAGGGGTCTCCCTAGGTGGGTTTGAGAGAGGGAGTTTGGGCTTTGATGAGGCATGGGTGCTTGAAGCTTGGGTCCGGCCAAAGGTAGGGCTGGTCCTAATCGGCCAAGAGAGGTAGGCGCGGGCTGTTTAGGGTCGGTCCTAGGGTAGGTCGCGGCCAAAAAGGGGGGGGGGGGGGGGGGGTTTAGCTAAGACTAGTCACTACCTAGTGTGGGGTTGGTCCTAAGTGGCCCTAAGGTGTGGCTAGAGTGGGGCAGCAGGTCGGTATTGTAGGCGGCCGAGGCACAGGGCGTGCAACAAGTCGGCGCGTGCAGCAGATCGGTGCTAAGGCGCTAGGTGCTAGGCACGCAGTAGGGGCGCCACAATAGGGTGCGGGACGCAGGCGGGGCACGCATGCAGGGCGCGGGGCGCGCGGGCAGGGCGTGGGACACGTAGGGCACTCGGTTGGGCCGAACAATGCCTAGGGGGTTTTGGGGTTTAGCTTAGGCAGCTTGTTTGAGTGGGTTAGGCTGAGTTTAGTCTAGTTAGGGTGAGGTTTAGTGAAGTGGGTTAGGTCAATTAGGCTAGGATTAGACTAGGATTAGGCTAGGATTAGGAGGCCTACTGTTGGAGTCGGTCCTTCTTGGTTGAGCCCACGTCCATGCCATGGTTGCAACCTTCCTTGATCGAGCCCACCTAGGTTGCAACCCACTTAGCCAATAAGGCTTAAACCCACCTCACCCTTGAGCCAACATGGCTAGATTTACCTCTCACTCTCTCTCCTCCAAGCAATTTCACGTGAATGGCCTTTTGGGACCCCCTCACCTCTATTTATAGGCAAGTGAGGTGGGTTTTGGGTTTGGATATGGGTTTAAGATCTGAATCCAAATCCAAATCCAAGTACTATTTGGATTTGGATCTAGATATTTATGACCAGATCTGATCCAAATACAAACATTTATATGGATATGGATCTGGATATTTTGGTCCAGTTCCAATCCAATCCAAACACTATTTGGATCCAATCCAAATCCAAACACTATTTGGATCGATCCAAATCCAAACACTATTTGGATATGGATTAAGATATTTATGGTCCAAATCCAATCCAAATTTTCTCTGAGCATTCCTTCTTGACGTTTAGAGACGGACGGTTTGTGCGGGCCCTAGCTTCATCAGCGCTCCGTCTTATGCTGTGTTTTCCCCAACTTTATCGTTTGAACTCCTTCTCGCCTTTTTGGATTTCATTTCTACTTATTTTCGCCGTTTTTGGCTTGAATTTCTATTGCTTAGGTGGATGTGCTTGACTTGGCTTTTGGGTGCTCCGGGCTGGCAGTCTGCATCGGGCTTGGGCCTTCCTTTTGCCTTTTGACCCTGGCTTTTATTAGGCTAGGGTGCTATCTTCGGGCTTCTAAACCTGTTTTCGAGGCTACTTTGGCCTTCAAGCTTTATGTGTCGAAATTTTGGCTTTTGCAAAATTGGGACTTGGCTCATATGTGTGAGAATTAATTTGAACGGGGTTTTAGAAAAATTTGAAGCTTTTACAACCCCTGGGTTTTCGAAAACCTCCAAAATTTGGCTTTGAAACGACTTTTTTCAAACCAGGTGTTTGATTTTGAAATTCATTTTATTTTGGGGTGTTTACAGGGAGACATATCTTTCAAGGGAAACCATGCTTGGTCCCTTAAGAGATTTTGGATTTTTCAGGGTGGTGGAAGACTCGGGCTTCCACGCAACCTGGGTTTGGGTGATATATCTTTCAAGGGAAGTCAAGCTTGCTCCCTTGAAGTTTTTGACTTGCTCAATAGGTGCAACTCGTGGTGCCCCTAGGGATGGATTTTTTTGTTTGAAAACCATGGTCTTGGGTTCAGAGTACCAGACTAGGCTTGAAGAAGTGGGTTCTTTCATGGTAGGGTTATGAGCTCCTAAGATGTCGATGCATGCTTTAGGGGTCTCCTTGTCTACCATTTTTTGAACTTCTTTTTCTTTTTGTTTTTGAAATTCTTTTTGGTGGTGCGGGATATTTGGCGCACCTTGAAAATCCTCTATTTTTGGCACATGTTGTGGGTTTGTGTCTGGATGGACGTGATCCAATACATCTGATGACCCTATTTTGAGAAGAGAGTTTTGAGGAGGATAGGTTTCAGGCATACCTCTTTTTGGCTTGTCTACCTTTTCAGGGTGAGAACAGGCCATTTTCCTGAGTGACTCTGTTTCGAGCTCCCGTGGCTTCCTGAGGCATTCCTTTTTGAAGCCTACCTGTTTGTGACTCTTGTCTCTTTGTGGGGTGTGGGTTTTGTGTCCCACTATTGTAAACACGCGGAAATTTTCACTCTGGGTTCTTAGGCCTGAAGTGAACCTTTTTCGTGTCTAAGTCGCTTTTAAAAGGGAGTGCCAGCTAGCTTACTCAAACTAGCTAAGTAAGTTTTGAAATATCTGACTTAGGGGGCGACTGTGGACAAGTGGGCTCTTTTCGTCACAAACCTTCTTGAACCGATGCTCAAGGGTCAGTTTGTACGCTTTAGAAATCTCGATTTTAAACAAGCATGGCCTTTTTAAAAAGGTATGAAAGTATTTGATCTATTTGTTTGTCTAATTGCAGATTTTATTTACGTGAGGTTTGCACGTATCTATGTCTTTGAGTTTTATCTACTTAGGCGTGAGGTGTGTGCATCAAGTACCTAAGTCTTGGCGTGTTTGCACGGGTTGTTCGGGCTTTTTTTGATGCAAGTATGCGCACTATCTCGAGTATGGTAGATATGCAATGCAACTCACACAACTGAACCTTAAAACCCGAAATTGAAAGACATAGCCGAAGGGAAATTGCGGAAGGGACATATAGATATAAGAGCGGAAAGGCTCAATGTGTGTGTGTGTGTTGTATATAAATGTAAAGACAACTCACACAACTTGGAATGTAAAACCCCACTCGACTTAAATGTAAAGTGCGGGAGGCAAATACGTATATATATATGGGCCCGAAGGTCGCCAATGTGTGCGTGTGTGTTGTGTGTAAATGTAAAGACAACTCACACGACTTGGAATATAAAACCCAGCCGAAAGGGAGATACAACTATATATATGAGCCCGAAGGTCGTCAACATGTGCGTGTGTGTTGTGTATATATTGAAATGCAACTCACACGACTGAAAATTAACAACCCAGAATTGAAAGACGTACACAACTGAAACGGGAAAACTCACACAGCTGAAAATATATAGATATGGCTATATCTTAGGGGCTGCAGAGGCCAAAATGTGCGTGAGTGCTTGAGCAAGTGCTCGGGTGTTCCTTGGGTACGAGTGTATAATTAAAATGATAAACTCACATGACTTGAACCTTAAAACCCGAATGAAATTGCAGCGTATATGGCTCTTACTAGAGTCTTTGGAGTAAGAGCGAAGGCTCAATGGTGTACGTGGGTGCTTGGTGTACGAGATAAGAGCTAAGGCTCAAGTGCACTTGTGTGCATCGTGTACGATATAAGAGCTAAAGCTCAAGTGCACGTATGTGTCTCGTGTGCCAAGCAATAATATTACATTTCGGGGGAGACAATGCTTCGTTAATACAACCCCGTATCCGAATTGAATTAAGTATAAAGCAAGTTAGCGTAAGGAACCAAGTTTAGACACTTACAAATAGCTGGTTTGTCTTCACTTGCTTGCACTTGGGCTTATGTTTTACTTCGGGCAACCAAGAACGTACTCCCCTTGAAGCTTGAGGCGTGAAGTGGCTGGCCAGGCTTAGAGCTTGGTGGAGTTTAAGGCTTTGAGAGGTAGAGGCTCACGGCTGGGTGTTGCGGGTCTTATGTGGGATAGGCAAGGGAGGTCACGGGTTTTGGTGGGGCTATGGCAAGGAGGTCACGAGTTTTGGTATGGAGTCGGGGTGGTAGGTGGTAGGTCACAGCAGGGGTGTTGGCTGGTAGGTCACAATAGGGGTGTTAGGTGGGGTATGGGAGCGTAAGGCGGTGGAAGGGTGGGAGGTAGTGGCTGAGGTTGGTGGAGTTGGTGGGGTGACGGTCGGCTAAGGGGGAGGTGTAGCGGAGTGGTCGGGAGCCAGTCGGGGCGACAGGCGCTAAGCGCCAGGTGGGCGGTAGGGCGACAGGCGCCAAGAAGGCACGCGGCGCAGGAGGTACGCGGCGTTAGGTAGACGCGCGTGCAGGGTGCGTAGAGCGGGAGCGGGGAGCTTGCAGGGTGTGCGGAGCGGGAGCGGGTAGGGCTAGGGGTGGCCAAAAGGTTAAAGGTGGAGTCGGTTAGGGGTTAGGTGGGTTTAATTAGGGTTAGGGGTGTTGTGGGGTAGTTAGGTGGGCTCGACTAGGTCTAGGTGGAGTCGGCTTAGGTGGTTTAGAGGGGTTCGAGAGAGGTGGTTTAGGTGAGTTTGCTAGGCTTACCTTAGGGCGCGGTCTTGGGGTGTGCTCAAGCTCCACATCAGCCACTCCACGCCTTCTTGTTCAAGCAAATCCAGCCCTAAATCAAGGTGGTGCAGCCCACACTAATTCCCCTTTAAGCCCACAATTAACCCACTAAACCAAATCAAGAAAGCACTAAGCACTCAACTTAATACCCTCTCTCTCTCCTCCAAGCTCCTTCCTTTAGATTTCACGTGAACTCTTAGAGACCCCCTCACTCCTATTTATAGGCAAATGAGGTGGGTCTTGGATATGGGTCTTGGGTTTGGATCGTGGAATCAATGTCCGATCCAAACACTATTTGGATCTGGATCTTGGATCTCGAATATTTTGAGATCCATATCCGATCCAAATCCCACATTTTTATGGATATAGATCTGGATATTTTGGTCCAGATCTGATCCAATCCAATCCAAACACTATTTGGATCCAATCCAAATCCAAACACTATTTGGATCGACCAAAATCCAAATACTATTTGGATATGAATTTGGATATTTATGGTCCAGATCCAATCCAAATTTTCTCTAGATGGTCCTTCTTGGCTTTTCAAGGCAGACGTTTTGTGCGGGCATTGGCTTCATCAGCGCTCTGTTTGGTGCTGGGTTTTCCCCCAACTTTGTCATCCAGCCTCCATCTCGCCATTCTGGACTCTGTTTCTGTTCATTTTGGCCTTTTCTAATTCAGATCTCCGTCGCTTGGATGGGGATGCTTGATTTGGCTTTTAGGTGCTCTGGGCTTGCTTTCTGCATCGGGCTTGGGCCTTTCTTTCGCCTTTTGACCCTGACTTTTATCATGCTAGGGTGCTGCTTTTGGGCTTCTACCCCTGTTTCTGCGGCTGCTTTGGATTTAGCCTTCGTGGGTTGCTTCTCGATCAGGTGTCGTCTTCCCTACTTCACCTGTTCGTCTTTGGGCTTTTGGGAAAAATAGGGCTTAGCCCGAGTATATTGGATACGGGGTTCAAAATAGTATTTACAAGCTTTTTGGGAAGCTCCTGGGTTTTCGCATATGCAAAATGGCCTTTTGAGTTGATTTGCAAACCAGGGATTTGTTTTCTAAAATCGTGGGATTTTGGGGTGTTTACAACTGTGTGTGTGCTTAGATTTAGGGATTTGATTTTCAGTTTTTCAAATTTCAAAGTTTGGTTTTTCAATTTTTTATCTTTTTAAAGGTTTTCAAGATTTTTTTGATTTTTTGAAAAAGAAAAGTCTTTTTTCGATTTTTGAGAGTTTGGAGACTTGGGAGTAGCTGACTTATCCCTTTCTTGGGATTTGTCTTTAGCTTCCAATCCTTCGTCAAGTTTGAGATCGGTTTTCTTTTCACGATCTTTATGTGCCTGAGATGAGCTGCTATGCGATTGATGGGCTTTAAGCTCTTTGCTTAAAGCATCCATCCTTTGAAATATTTTTTGAATATCAGCCAGCTCTTCTTGGGCTTTAGCTATTTTGAAAACCTGCTTTAGCCTACTCAACGAGGATTTTCTTGGCTTTTGCTCCATTTTCTGCAATTTTTGAAATGCTTGAATTTTGGAAACAATTTTTTTTTTTTGAAAAATTTTCAAGAGTTTTGCTTGTTTTATCAAAGTTTTAAGACCCGGGTCTCACCGGGCGTGCCAAAACCAATAGGAGTCCCATAACTTTCTCGGAAGATGATGTAGATAGACCTTACGAGTCCCATAACCAGGCCCTGCATATCGAGGTGGTTCTGAATAACCACTCTCTGGACAAGTGCCTTGTCGATGGGAGAGGAGGGCTCAACATCCTTCCACTTCATGTGGCATATCAAATCGGAGTCACCTTGACTTCTGTGAACCCAAGTCCCATCGTTATCACTGGATACGATGGGAATGCGTCTAGACCCTTAGGATCGATCGAACTCCCTATGGAAATGGGAGGGATCACACACACGGGGGTGTTCCATGTCTTGGACATCCACCCCCATTATAACCGGTTGTTAGGAAGGCCCTGGATACACAGCTTGTGCGCTGTGCCATCCACCTTCTACAGGTGTGTCAAGATCCCTTTCAGGGACCAAGTCGTGGTGATCCTAGGTGAGAGTCACCCTCAGCTTCAGGGGATCATAAACTCCCCTATTTGTCAAGTTCCTAGGCCCATGAGGCTAACCTAGGGCAGACCATGGTTGAGCCGCCAAGGCTCGTGTTAAACAACCCTAGGAAGGTTGTGTATGTGAAGGGGTCGCCTAAGGCTGGCCCCCTCAAAGTCCTAACCCTTCTAGGAAGACCCAAACATCCCATATTTCCAAAACCCCTGGACAAAAAGCCATACGTGCATGATATGGACGACAGCAAGTTCCAAGACCACGATTTATATTCGAACTTTTCAAAAAACAAAAAATCATGGAACATGATGTTGAACATGGGCTATACGCCGTATAAAAGTCTAGGGACACAAAACCAGGGTCTCCTAGAGCCAATCCTTCCTAGGGCCAACCCAAGCCGATATGGGATCGGCTATACTCCCAAAATATCACCAGAGTCACCCCCTATGACCACCTCGGTCAAGGGTGCCCAGGAGCCTACCATAGAAGAAACCTACGATTTGGACCTCTTATTCCTAGTCTAACCCGTAGTGTTTTCCCTTTGTAGGTATGATGGAAGATCCCTTTTATAAAAATCCAAAAACATTTGAAAAACTTAAAATCAAAAAAATCGAAAAACTGCAAAAACCAAAAATATTGGAAAATCAAAAACTCGAAAATAGAGTAGTTTGTATAGTTCCTAAAGTTCTTGTTTTGCAAAAACACAAAAAAAACGAAAATCTAAAAATACCAAAAAGATTTTGTACATAGCTGCTCCTGGTAGGACTTTGGAAAAAGAAAAGGGTTTTGAAAGGAACGTCGTCTGCATAGACAGACCAAAAATTTCAAAATCAATTGAAATTCCAAGTATAAAACCAGGTCTTTTGAAAACTCACGCATCAAATTCCCTCGGGTCTATAACCCACGAGAATGATCGAAGCCCAGAAGTGGATCCCCTTGAGGAAGATCCCACTTTTGAGCTCCTAGAATTTCATAAAATTCTCGATTTTGAAAGACCTTCTAATTCAGTAGGAGGAGATTTCATAGAGGTGAACCTAGGGAGTGATTCCAATCCCAAACTCATCAAGATAGGCGCATGTTTGCATGAGCATGAAAGATCAGCATTCATTGCATTTCTACGAACCTACTTAGATGTGTTTGCATGGACGTATGAAGACATGCCGGGCATAGATCCCAGCATTATCGAACATCGTCTTCCCTTAGATGCGGATGTAAAACCCATAAAGCAGAAGCTTAGGAAAATACATTCGAATGTACATGCACAAGTCAAAGAGGGTTTAGAAGATCTACTAAAAGTCGGATTTATAAAACCCATTGCATATTTTTGATTGGTTATCAAACATCATTGTAGTTTGAAAAACCAATGGGAAAATTTGAATATGCATCGATTTCAGAAACCTGAATAAAGCCACTCCAAAGGATAATTATCCTTTACCAAACATAGATTTGATAGTCGATAGTACTGCAAATCATGAAATGTTTTCGTTTATGGATGGATATTCAGGGTATAATCAAATTAAATTAAGTCCACGAGATCAGGGTAAGACTGCATTCACAACCCCGTGGGGCACGTACTGCTATACAGTCATGCCCTTTGGTTTGAAAAATGCCGACGCAACATACTAGAGAGCCATGACCACCATCTTCCATGATCAGATTCATGAGCTCGTAGAAGTGTATGTAGATGATCTCTTGGCAAAATCCAAAACCCGATGCACTCATATCGAATGTTTGCAAAAGATTTTCGAAAGGCTTAGATTTTACAAAGTAAAGCTAAACCCTCAAAAATGTGTATTTGGGGTAGAGTCTAGGAAGCTTCTAGGCTTTATGGTGAGCCAAAGGGGTATAGAAGTCGACCCCTCTAAGTGTCGAGCCATCATAGACATGGCTCCACCCTCCAATCTCACACAAATTCGTAGCCTCCAGGGTCGATTACAGTCCGTTCGCCTATTTATATCAAATCTGGCGACTAGATGCGAACCCTTCAACAAACTGTTGAGGAAGGGTACGAACTTTTCATGGGATGACGACTGCCAAAAGTCCTTTGAGAGACTGAAAGCATACCTGGTTAATCCCCCCGTTTTGAATCCTCTGAAGCAAGGAAAACCTCTTTTGCTTTACATTTCCGTGCATGTGAATGCTTTGGGAGCTCTATTAGCTCAATACGAGGATGACACCCATAAGGAGTATGCCATCTATTATATTTCGAAAACTCTCTTGGCTTACAAAAGGAATTATCAAGCCATGGAGAAGACATGCTTGGCCCTAGTCTGGGCCTGTCAGAAATTTCGACATTATTTCCTAGATCATGAGATCTGAATAGTGTCCAAGCTTGATCCAATCAAGCACTTATTCGAAAAACCCATTCTCACTGGTAGATTGGGCAAATGGCAACTCCTTCTAATGGAGTATGACCTGAAATACCATCACCAAGTCTCCATTAAGGGGCAAGCCCTAGCTGACTACGTGGCTGAGTTCCCCCTGGAGGATGCATATCCCACATTTGACGAAATGCCTGATGAAGGCATATTGCAAAACCATTTTCAAAACCACATTTTAGCAAACTCTTTTGAAAACCAAGTGTGAAAAATGCACTTCAATGGGGCACGAAACCAACGAGAGGTTGGTGCCGAGGTCATCCTCATCTCCCCTGAAAAGGGCGAGATTCCCATAGCAATCCGCCTAGATTTCGAATGTTCCAACAACATAGTTGAGTATGAAGCACTCATACAAGGCTTAAGGATTTCGAAAACTCTAGGGGCATCATGCATCGAGGTCTTTGGAGATTCGCTCCTTGTTATAAACAAAGTTTTAAAATTTGACAAGTACGTAATGAAAAACTACTTCCATATCATGAGTTGGCCACTCAATTGGTTGAGTCATTCCAATCGTATAAACTCACACATGTAGGAAGAGAGGATAATGACATTGTCGATGCCCTCTCCTCCTTGGGTTCAGCCCTAAAGGTCGATCCCATTTCAGGGACTCGATCTTTAGAAATATGGCATGCGCCCAATCCATCCACACACGATTTGGATATTTGCCAAAATAACCCAGATTCTGTTGAAAAACCTTGGTTTTATGACATCAAACGATTTCTAGAAAATGGAGGATTCACCAAGGATGCCACATCCAAAGTTAAGGCATTCATCCGTAAAATTTCAACCCGATACACCATTCTGGGTGGGATTCTATACAAAAAAAGCTTTACCGGCATCCTACTAAGATGTGTCGATTTAGAGGAGGCTAGGATTGTTATGCATGAGTTCCACGATGGAGAATGTGGAGGTCATGTTAATGCCAACATGATGGCAATGAAAATACTTAGAGCGGGCTATTTTTGGTCCACCCTGAAAAAGGATTGTCACGATCATGTTAGGAAGTGTCATCCATGTCAAGTGCATGGGCACGCCATTCATATCCCATCATCTGCATTGCATTCTGTGGTCAGCCCCTGGCCATTTACCATGTGGGCGTTTGATATCGTAGGCCCGATCTTTCCAAAAGCCTCGAATGGGCATCGATTCATTTTAGCAGCCATTGAATATTTCTCCAAGTGGGTGGAAGCCATTTCCCTGATCAACGTACAGGGGCAACATGTGGTGGCTTTCATTAGGAGGAATATCTTGGCTCGATTTGGGGTTCCACGAGACCTCGTGTCCAATAATGGCACCCCATTCAAGAACAAGCAGATGGTCAAGTTGTGCAACATGTATGGCATAACTCACCACTTCTCCTCGCCCTACTACCCTCAAGGCAACGGCCAAGCCGAAGCCACGAACAAGACTCTTATTAGTATAATTGAGAAGACTTTAGAGAAGGGTAGGACGTGGCATGAGAAGCTGGATGAAGCCTTATGGGCTTATAGGACTTCCATCCGGACTCCCACAAATGCCACACCATTCGAATTGGTCTATGGCACAAACGCCATTCTTCCCATTCATACACAATTGCATTCATTCCATACATCCATTGCACTCAACCTCCCCCTAGAGACGCTTCAACATGCTAGGATGGCCGAACTAGATTTGCTAGATGAGAGGCGACTCCTTGCTATGGATCATGCACATGCATACCGGCAAAGGATAGCCCGACATTATGGCAAACACATGAGACCTCGCCACTTTGAAGTGGGAGATCTGGTTTTGAAAATCATCCACTATCGTGGCCCACATCCACTTGAAAGTGGCACCCCAAGTGGGATGGACCCTTTGTTGTACGTGCAACCACTACGAACAACTCATATTGGTTGATCAATGTAGAAGGCAGGAATTTAGAAGATCCTATCAATATCCAATACTTAAAGAAGTATTATGTGTAGGATTTGGGTTAAATTCCCATTTTTGAAAACCTTTAGGGATAACTGCTTTGAGACATAGAAAGTAAGGTTCAAAGGCAAAATCATGTGACCCTGAGTGAGAGAATTCGCACTTGTGAAAGAGTGGAGTCTTCCAAACACGAGGTTACATTTCAAAATCTTTCTTCTTACAAAGAAAGGCCTAGTTCAATATAGCAAGATACTTGCAAGTAGTACGTGCTATTTCTAAATAGGCTGATCTGGAATGGATCGAGTGTGACCTTGGGATAAGTCCTCCCCTCTTCTCTTCTCCTTCCAAAAGGAAAACATGGCCCAAATAAAGGGAACTTTCCCATCCAAAGTCTCTTTCCAAAAGAAAGAAACCAGAATCCAAAAGAAAAAATCGATTCTCTTGTGAAAAAGAGGGATTAAAGAAAAAATACTCCCAAAAGGAGACCCTCTATGAAAAAAAGGAAAAAGAGGCCAAAAAGCTCAAAAAGAGCAGTTTTCCACCTTCTATGCCTTAAACCACGGGACGCTTCAAAAGGGACCGTGGTATCTCTTTCCCATCCCTGGCTTATCCCAAGTAAAACATGGTTCATTTCGAGGAATCCTAAAGTAAAAATAGGATTTACTTACTTGAATTTCATTTTGTTTGAGAATTCGACATTTCGAGTAAGACGTAGGAATCTTGAAATATAGCTTATTTTCTTATAAAACCTCCGCTAGATTAGCGAGTGTCAAGACTCAAGCAAAGGCAAACACGAAGAGCTCGAGATCCTTAGGATTGAGACTCAAGACAGTTTTCCCTTTTGTAAATAGATTTTGAAAAATCGAACAACGAACAGCATAAGATCTGCTCACTTGGAGGTCTCAAGAGTTCGACCATATCTGGTCTCTGGGAGGTCGCCACTCTTGGCCACCCACCCATGTCGTCTGCATACCCACGCATGGACATTTGCATAACATGATCCCATTTTAGGACCAGAAACCATTTTTGTATATCCCTTTGGTGTGATATCTCCTCCTACCCGGGTTTTAAAAGTGAGATTTTGCTAAAGATTGGGACGATCTCATATTTTCGTGGATAGATCTAGGGAGACATTGAAAGGGGTGTTTGTCGTCTTTGCCATTATCCAAACCAATTTGGATAATGCCAAAGAGGGGCATCTGTAAACACCCCAAAATCCCATGATTTCTCAAATAACCTGGTTTTATAAAAGCTGCCCCAAAGGGCTATTTTGAGTCTGGAAACCCAGGAGCCTTCTAGGCAACCCTGTACATATGTTTAAACTATATATGTTTTAAAATATGTATAATATAGTTTTAAAACCTTTTAAAAGATGTTTTGAAACCCCACAAAGCGACTTGGCCTGATGAAAGCAGGACTAGAAGAGCAAAAGAGAGCCCGAAACCGAAGCACATGTCGAGCCCGGCACATCAACTCTCGTGTTAGATTCATCCCTAGAATCTCGAACATCCAAGCCCCTGTTATCAACAAAACTATTTGAAATCATCTCCGGAAGGTGAAAACAGAAGCGGACAACAATGTTAGCGAAGACCCAACGCAAGACGAAGTACTGATGCTGTCAGGCCCCGCACAAACCGTTCGTTTCGAACATACCCTGAAGGAGTCAGAATTAAGCTTTGGATTGGATCTGGACCATATATATCCAGATCCCAATCCAAACATATATGTGGATTTGGATTTGGATTTGGATCTAAAGATCCAATCCAATATCCACATCTAGGGCCCACATCACCTTCTCATAAATGGAGGTGGGGCCCACAAGAAATTCATGTGGAATCTTGGGCATGAGAGAGAATGGGGAGGATTAAAGGTGAGGGAAATGTGTTAAGCTTGACTTGTGTGTCAAGTTTTGGGTTAATCATGTGGGTTAGCCTAATGAGTGTGGGTTTAAACTTGTATGAACCTACACCTAACCTAGGGCTACACCAACATGATGCAACTAGGTCTATGGGCCATGCAAAGGGATGCTCCTAACCTAATCCTAAGCTAAACCCCCTAATCCTAGCCATTTGCCCTAAACCCGACCTAATCCTAGCCTAATCACCTAACTCACTTCCCTAATCCTTTCTTAATCACCTAACCCACTTCCCTAATCCTTCCCTAAATCTAGCCTAATTCCCCTAATCCTGACCTAATCCTAGCCTAAACACCTAACCCACCTCACTAAACCTCACCCTAAACCCAACCCACCTAGCTAAGCCCTAAACCACTAAACCAGCCCACCTAAAACCCTAGCACACCATATCCCTAAAACCGCCTAAGATAAATATCTGGCCCCCCCTAAATATCTGGCCCACCTTATCCCCAAACCACCACCACCTTACCCCGAAACCAGCCCCCCAAAACCAGCCCAACCGACCCCATTAAAACCTATAAAAACCCCCCCTAGTGGGCGGGTTTTTCATGCTTCTTTGGGCAGCCGAGCCCTTGCTCTTCCTCTCTCATCCTTTTCTCTCTTCTCTCACCTGCTCCACCTTGGAACCCAGCCAGCTCCACTCCACGCCACCACCATCCTCCGGCCAACTCCATTCCACGCCACCCGACTGCACCAACCCGCCACCTTCCATTCGGCTGCCTCCCCTTGACACCCGCGGCACCTCATCCTTCGGCCAACCTCCCGCTCCGGTTAGTACCCCATCATAACACCACCCTCTCTCCACTCCCCCTCCACTCTTAGCCATCACCTGCAACACCTTCCTTAGCCTAGTCTCCCCTTCATCCAGCAGGCCACCACCTGTCGCATCTTCCCTTAAACCTATCGCACCCCCTTGACACCCGCAGCCTTACCTCTCCCTTAGATACCCCCTAACTTACATACCCAGCCTTACCTTTCCCTAGGACCTGCCCCTCCTTTCCCTTAGACAACACTCTACCCACACCCTAACTAGCTCCCCTTTACTTCCCTAAGCAACCCTACCCCAACTTCCAGCAGCACCCCCTCCGTTCGGCTAGCGCCAAGGCGACACCCGCTACACTTATTTCCATTCGGCCAGCACCCACTTGTCGCGCCCTTCCAAGGAGCTCCCTCTTGCAGCCCAAGGTGACATACCAGCCCAAGCGTAAGCAAGTCACGCCCGGACCAGCTATACGTAAGTGCCTAACTTGGTCCTTGTTATATAGACTTGCTTAAGCTTAATTAAATTTGATACGGGGTTGTAATAACGGAGCATTGTCTCCTCCCGCTTGTAATAACGTGGTTTGGCACACCCACACACACGTGCACTTGAGCCTATTTCGCTCTTAGCTGCACATGATTTTCACACACACATGGGCCTAATCAGCCCTTAAGATATAAACTTACTTATATAATTTAAGTTGCGTGGGGTTTTGCTTAAGTTGTGTGTGTTGTCTTTCAAATTTCACACTCACACACATTGAGCTTTCGCTCTTATTTTCAAGACCCAAGTAAGGGCCTATTACAATTTTGTTTTGGGTGTTTTACTTCATGTTGTGTGTGTAGTATTTCAATTCTACACTCACACACATTGAGCTTTCGCTCTTACTCCCAAGACCTTAGTCAAGGCCTATTGCAATTTATATTTGGGTTTAATTTCATGTCGTGTGCGTAGTATTTCAATTCTACACTCACACACATTGAGTTTTCGCTCTTACTCCCAAGACCTTAGTTAAGGCCATATTGCAATTTATATTTGGGTTTCATTTACAAGTCGTGTGAGTTGTGTTTCAATATACACACAACACCCACGCACATGTTGGCGACCTTCCGGCCCATATATATTATAAGTATTTTCCTTTCGGTTATGTCTTTAAAATTTGGGTTTTAAGGTTCAGCAATGTGCGTAGTCTTTACATATATACACGGCACACACTTACACAATTGAGCCTTTCCGCTCTTAAGATATAGCCATATTTCCCTTTTGCAATTTCCCTTTTGCAATTTACATTCAAGTCATTTCCCTTCCGCATTGTCTTTCAAATTCGGGTTTTCCCTTTAGAGTTGCGTGAGTTTGCATTGCATATATGCCATACCACGAGTTAGGACGCATATTGCATTAAAAAAAAACCCGACACTCCCGCTCAAAGTCGCCCCACTTAGGTCACGTGTTCGTAACACACACCTAATTGGCCCGAAAAGGGATAAAAAGAAAGACATAGGCACGTGCAAATCCACGTGAAATAAAATTTGAAAACCATACAAAAACAACCCAAATCGAACACCTTAAACATTTTCCATAGGTTATCATGTCAAAAACTCGTTTTTCTAAGCGTACAGACTGACCCTTGTGCATCGGTGCAAGAAGGTCTGCGACGAAAAGAGCTTGCTTACTCACAGTCGCCACGTTAGGATTCAGATTTCAAAATATCTCTTCGCTAGCTTAAGCAAGCTAGCTGGCACGCCCTTTTGCTTAAATAGGACTTAGACACACAAAAATATTCGCTTTAGGCCTAAGAACCAGAAGCGGGAACTTTCTGCGTCCACAGAGGCGTATGCCTTGCTTGTTGAGCTCGAGTCACGGCGCCTTCATGTGGCAGCAACGGAGCACACTCCTTCAAGTGGTGAGCCTTGGTGACGTGCAGCCAAGAGGTAAGTCGGTTGAGGGTGGAGTCACATGAGAGTGGAGCTTGAGGGGGTGCTTGGGGGCAACAAGGCCGTTTGGAAGCACTCGGGTTTAGGGCCTTGTGGGCTGGTTTGATTTGGTGTGACTCGAGCCAAGGGTGGCTCGAGTGGGCTTAGTTTGAGGGATATGTGGACTGGTCCTAACTAGGTAGGTCTAGGTTAGGGTGACTCGAGCCAAGGGTGGCTCGAGTTCTTTTGGGGTGTCCGATCGAGGGAGGTGGCTGGGTTTTTCTAAAGGAAACGGCCTACCACAAGGTAGGCCGTGGGTTTTGTTTGGGGTATGGGACACGACCTGCACCGACAGGCCGTGAGTTTTCTAGGTGTAACGGCCTGCAAAAGGGAAGGTCGTTCGGTTTGGTGCGGCCTGCAAAAGGCCGGCGCTAGGCGTTGTTGGGTCGGCGCGCAGGGCGCGTGGAAGACAGGGCGCTAGGGCGCCGGGGGTACAGCGGGGCATTAGGGCACCACAAGGGCGTGCAGAGCACAGCGAGGGCGTGCGAGGCGTAGTGGGGGCGTGCGGGGCGCAGCGAGGGTGCGCGGGGCATAGCGAGACGCAGCCGGGGGCGCGCGACTGGGCTTAGGTCTTGGGTGGTCCAGCAAAAGGAGTGTAAGGGGGTCGGTTTGGGTGAAGTGGGTGAGTGGGTTAGGTTCAGTTGGGGTTAGGTAGGTTCGAGCCTAGGCTAGGTTGGGGGTTAGGTTTAGGTTGGCTTACCTCTTGGAGTCGGTCCACCATACGCACCCACTTCGAGCCTTCTTGGTTGCAACATCCTCCTTAGTTGCAGCCCACCTTGTTGCAGCCCTTGGCTAGGTCTAGGTTCATACAAGGTTCGAGCCCAAACCCTTGATCAAACCCATATGGCTAACCCATGGCTAAGCTCCATGGCTAACCTCTCTCATTCTCTCTCCTCTCACAAGCATTTCACGTGAATGTGCATTTGGGACCCCCTCACCTCTATTTATAGGCAAATGAGGTGGGTCTTGGATATGGGTCTTGGATTTGGATCTTGGAATCTAGATCTGATCCAAACACTATTTGGATTTGGATCTCAATTCTTGGATATTTTGGATCCAGATCCAATCCAAATATTCAATTGGTTTTGGATCTCGAATCTCTGATATTTTGGATCCAGATCCAATCCAAACACTATTTAGATATGGATATTTGGATCCAGATCCGATCCAAATTTCTTTTCTTCAGTCCTTTCTGGTGTTTTTCGAAATGGACGATTTGTGTGGGCCCTGGCTTCATCAACGCTCCGTCTTATGCTGGGTTTTCCCCAACTTTGTTGTCCGAATTCCTTCTCGCCTTTTTGGACTTTATTTCTGCTCATTTTCGTCGTTTCTGGCCCAAATTTCTACTGCTTGGGTGGATGCTCTTGGCTTGGCTTTTGGGTGCTCCAGGCTTGCAATCTGCTTCGGGCCTGGGCCTTCCTTTTGCCTTTTGAACCTGGCTTTTATCAGGCCAAGATGCTTCCTTTGGGCTTCTGAACCTGCTTCTAAGGCTGCTTTGGCATTCAGGCTTCACCTGTTAAACTTTTGGGTTTGACAAAATCGGGACTTGGCCCATATGTGTGAAAATCAACTTGAACGGGGTTTAAACCAAAATTTCGAGCTTTTACAGCCCCCAAGTTTTCGAAAACTTCAAAATATGGTTTTGAACTGAATTTTCAAACCAGGTGTTTGTTTTCGAAATTCATTTTATTTTGGGGTGTTTACAGCTTGCCTACAATCGCCTCGAAGTGTAAAAATTTTCAAACATGTGTTAGTCTTGAACTAGCTGGCACGCTCGCACAAGGGTAGGTGTGGAAACTTTCACTTCAAGTTTCTCATAGACTTCGGAGTGAGAATTTTCATATCTACACATATTAATCTTTGTTTTCTCTAAAATTTTCAACATTTTTGGAGATTTAAAAGCTATCAAAAAATTTCTAAAAATAAGTTTTTGAAAATAGAACCAGTTTCTGTTTTTCAGGATTTTGAAATACTTTCATTCAAAGGCTAAATTCGCGAGTTTTGTCAAGTTTTGGGAATTGAAATTGGATTTCGAAAATACACCGGATATAAAACAATCTTCAAAGCATCTAGGCTGACCCTTGAGCATCGGTTCAACTAGGCCTACATCGAAAAGAATTCACTTATCCACAATCGTTACAGAAGTCAGAAATCATCTTTGCTAGATGTCAGAAATTATCTTTGCTAGTTTGAGTAAACTAGCTGACACGCTGGTTCTCGAGATGTAGGCAATAAATTAACAAAAACATAGCAACAAAACAGCATGGTGCACTTCATTGGATATAAGTCCTATCCCTATGTATTTCCATTAAAATTATCCCAAATACAATTCCAATGTAAACTTCAGAACATTGAACTTTTGGCTAAAAACAAATGGCATTTCAACACCATAGTAGGAAAATCAGTAATCACCCACATGCTCAGAACCATGTTGGAGACACCATCTTAAATGGAACTAGAATATGTTATTTTGAAAGACCTAGAATACTAAGAATGAATGTAATAGCTTACAATCAAAGTGGATGGCTAGAGCAGGAACCTTGATACTTCACATAAGCTATACTCAAGCTAGAGTTGAGATTTGTGCTCTCTCACTTGATTAAGCTAGTCCATGTAAAGTTTGTCAATGTACAGACAAGAACAAATGCGATTAAGACATCGAGGATCCACAAATTCTTCCTGAGTTAAGTCTAAAGAAGATTAAATTTGAAAATCTTTTAGGCCATCCTAAAAAGGAGCTGCAAGAAGTAGTATTTCATCAAAGACATGAGTAGGAGAATCCATGACAAATGAGTAGAGGAAGAGAGAGAAAGCAGGATGAGCAATCCACAAATATGGTAACCTAAGAAGACAAACATGGATTTGAATTTCTTTTATAAAGCGGCTATTGAACACCTCATGGAAAAATAATATTCTCAAGTGATTATGCTTGAAAGTTGCACCAATATTTTTTGCTTCAAATTGATATATTATGACCTATTTCCTCATTAAATTCAGAATTGAGTTTTAGGAGGAAAGTGTTCATGCTAAAATCAACCCATTACAAAAAGCTCCAGAAGAAAGTTGAAGAGACCCCATGAAAGTAGAAATATTGATGACAATAGTTGTGCCCACGATAAACCTATTAAAATAACAAATAGTGGGTGAAAGGGAAATTTATATCAAGAAATGCTCTCGAAAACAAGCTAATAAAAATCAACTCCTCTCAAACCACCTATACAACTCTACATAATGGGGGCTAGGAGATAGCACCATAGCATCAAACACGTCAGAATACATAAAACATCCTCAAATTCTAGTTTTCCTTCCATAGTTTAGTTTTCTTGGCTCTGAGTGTAATTGTTAATGAACAACTTCTCATCTTAGGTAAGTCTTTCAAACCAATCATACAAGAACTGAGGAAAATCAACCCAAAATTTACTTTCAAGTTGAAGGGTGTCTAAGGTTGGGCTGATAAGGCCTATCAACATTTTTACTTTTTTATCCAACATATTACAATCAAGAAACCCAATGAAAAAGTCAAAGTCTACAATCATTTTAGAAATTTGAACAAGACTATCTCAAGAGATGATTTTCCTTTGCAAAACATAGACATAATAGTTGACAACACACAATTGCAAATGGTGTGCTTCCTTCTATGGATGAGTATTTGGTATATAACTAGATTAAATTAAGTATAAAAGACAAGCATAAGATTGTTTTTACTTATGTCCTTTGGCCTTTCAAATATTGGCACCATCGAGAGATGCTTCTCAGATGTGTCTAGCTCTTTATCGAACATTCAGTTCACGAGCAGTCACTCTCACTCAAGATACACAAACTATATCCTGTTCATTTGAACATGAAAACAAGTTTCACCACAATTTGACACTCGTGTTTAAACAAAGAGAGAGTAAGAGCACAAATAGGGAGAGAGCTTGTTAGCACAAAGAGAGATTGAGAGCAAAGAAAAAGGGTTTGAGAGGTGGCTTAAGGTTTACGTGTTGTTTGCAAGAGAGGTTGGGAGAGAGGCGATGAGGGAGGAGGAAGAGGGAGGGAGAGATATTGTAGGGGAATGAGAAGAATATTTTGGAAACAAAAGACAAATGCAGTGTGTGAATAGAAAAAAGAGGTGTGGCAGTGTAGTCACACTCTTACCACATTGTTGTATATGGAGTCCCATGAATATTTATGAGAAAAAACTGCATAATCCTTCATAAGTTTTGCATTTTATAAAGAGCCAAATGATTGTTTTGAATCACTAACATGAAAGAATGAAACTAAAGCAACTAGGATGGAACTTCTTTTGGGGGTTACAATGGGAGGCTGAAGCCGGTATGATGCCCAGGGACTTGAACTTGTGATCGGCCTTCACAAGTCGAGAGCACTGCTAGGAGAGCTATCGCCTTGAGTGCAACTAGGTAGGAATTTAATCACAACATTAGATGATATTTTGCCACATGGAATGAATGTTCATTAAGACAAGGACTTCAATGATATTCCATTAAATTGGATTAAGTAGAATGCTTGTTAATGGTGATTGAATCATGACATTGAAATTAGTGTTAGGAGCAGAGGTTTTGAATATATTTTGTGCTTATGCACCCCAAGTAGGACTAGAAGATAGTATAAAGACGACTTTGGGGGAAGAGTAAATTTGGGTAAAGAGGTTTTGAATATATACATGTCGGTAAAGAAGCATTAGGATATCAAGGTATTCATAGAAACTTTGGTTGTGGGGATATAAATGAGGAAGGTAGAGAGATTTTTAATTTTGCTATGGTATTGGATCTCTTTATAGTCAATACAATCTTCAGAAAATGAGATGAACATTTAATTACTTATATCAGTAGCTTATCACAAACACAAATTGACTACCTTATTTATAGAAAAAAATAATAGAACGTGTTGTAAAGATTGCAAGGTAATTTTAGGAGAAAGTTTAACCACCCAACATTGATTTTTAGTTATGGATTTACAAATTAAAAAATGGATAAAGAAGAAAAGAGTGCATCGAGCTATTCAGACTAAATGGTGGAACCTCAAAAGAGAGAAAGAAGATATATTTAAACAGAAAGTCCTTCAAAGAGATGCTTAGAATTTATGTTGGTACACCTTGTGATACATGGAACAATATGACTATACATATTAGGAAAGCGGCGAAAGATGTGTTAGGTGAATCTAAGGGAGGTATACCGGCACAAAAAGAAGCTTGCGGTGGAGTGAAGCAGTACAAAATAAAATGAAGGCAAAGAGGGCATATTACAAATTACATTATATTGAGAAAACTAGTGAAACTTTAGAGACTTATAAGAAAGCAAAGAAGAAAGTGAAAAACGCCGTTAGTGAAGCAAAAACTAAAATTTAGGAGGATTTATATAAAAAAACTCAACTCAAAAGAGGGTGAAAGAGATATTTTTAGGATACCTAGGGCTAGAGATAAGAAATGTAAAGATCTTAATTTTGTTAGATTCATCAAAGATGAGAATGAAAAAATTCTAGTGCCAAATGATGATATAAGAAATAGATAGAAAAACTATTTTTATAAGTTTTTTAATGAAAATAAAGATGTTAGTATTAGCTTAAGAGAGTTAGCCAAATCAGAAAAGTATTTAAACCACAATTTCTACCGATGTATTCAAAAGAATGAAGTCAAAGAGGCTCTTAAACATATGAAGGGTGGTAAATTTGGAGGAATAGACAATATTCCTATAGAAGTTTGAAAAATTATAGGTGAAACAGAAATCACTTGGCTCACAAGACTATTTAATGAAATATGAAGAAAACAAAAGATGCCCAAGGAATGGAGAGTGAGTACACTTATACCCATATATAAGAACAAGGGAGACATCTAGAATTGTGCGAATTATCAGGGTATCAAGTTAATGAGTCATACTATGAAATTATCGGAAAGAATTATCGAACGTAGGTATAGACGCGAAATTTTCACCCCAAGCCTGTATAGAGACTTGAAATGATAATTTCTAATCTACTCTTACTCGAGCGTGCCAGCTAGTTTACAAAAACTAGCAAAGTATGTAAATCAAATCCGACTTCAATTGGCGATTGGGCTAAGCAAGCTCTTTTCGCTTTAGGCCTTCTTGAACTGACACTCAAGGGTCAGCCTAAGCACTTAGAAACTTCAATTCTAAAAGTGAGAAACTCTAATTCACGTGATGATGAGGTATTTTTCAAAGAAGATATGAAATGCACTTGGTTCAAACTCCAAAATGAACAAGTGTTGGAAAATAAAATATTCTATTTTCAGGACTTGATTCCCGAATTATTTTCAGTACCTTATAGACCTCCTAAAATTATCAAAATGTAACATAACATAGCCTAAGATGAAGAGTTTATAGCACTTTTCAAATCATGATTCGGAGCTGTATTGATGCAAAATTAAATCTGGGAAGTGCCTTTGCTCAAACACTCAGAATTGTTCTCTTATAGAAATACAGATACTCAAAGATGAGTCAATATCTAAGTATTTAGATTTCCAAATTTAATAAATTTGATCTTGATGGAAAGCTATAGATGTTAGCTTTCCAATGAATTAAAATTCATCGATTTTGGAGACCTACAGACAGATTTATGGGATGAAAACATAGGCTCTATTGCAAAAAAACTAGTTGGACTGACAGTTTACAGAAATTGTTCTGATTTTACACAGTTTTAATTACGAGGTTAGACGGCCCTAAAATTCTTGAAAATTTTATTAGAAGTGGGTTTGTATGTGTAGAATATGTTGCAAAGTTTCGGAGTAATTAGAGTAGAAGTTTGAGAACTAAAATTCAAGCAATCAACATATGCAGAGATGATGAAATCCGGTTTTCAGATTTTTAGAAACATACGTGATGCAAACTCACACGAATTGAAATTGTAACAACACAACATCACGAATTGAAATTGCTAAAAAGAAATGAAGGGAAATATGTATATAAGCTTAAGCATAGAGGGGGTAGAGAGTATAGAGTGTTCTATAGAATATATTGGGGAAGAATCGCATAAACAAACACATGGAGTGCATACATGAGAATGAAAATTCAGCAAATCTAATCATTATTACAACATAGGCGGAGACAAGGCTCCTTTAATACAACCCCTTTCAAATTGAATTAAAGGAAAAGAAGGATTAGAATCAAAGTATAAAAATACTTACAACTTTCCACCCCAAAATGCCGTAAATTCCAAGTAGGGAATTCGGCCTCCTTCTTCCTTGAATGCCTCACTCTCACTTGCACTCAATAACCTAGATCTACCCCACTCTCTCACCAACCTTCCTTCACTCAATTGTAGCCCATGACCCAAGGTAGGAGCAGCACCTCCTGGCTAAACCCAGCCCCTAACTCTCTCACCAATCCCTAGGATAGCACTCTCTCCACAAAATGCAAGATGTGAAACCCGCTCCCCTCTTGGCCCTATTTATAGGCCAAGGGGCTGGTTTTAGGCCCTTCATTGGGGCAGGTTGGGCATGCTCCATGTCCGGCCTGGGATCCAAGGTTGAGTGGTCCCCTTATGATGATATGGACCAGCCCCATGTGGGCTGGTTCCTTGATTGTATCGGCCTTGTCTAGGCTCAACCGAGTTCACCCTCATGGTCGGCTAGATATGGTGTAGTGTAGACCATTGACTTAATTTACATTACAACATGTGGTGGATGTAGCCTTGGTGGTTCTTCAAATTCCACATTTAAAATCCAATTCATTTGATGAAAGACAATCCATCGTGGCCCTTGTTTGGAACTTGAATTACCTTTGTGACTTGAAGTGATCTATCCTGTAAAGTTAATTTGGTCCATAATCTCGGTCCAATCTTATCCATCTATGATCTTGATCTTCTTATCCAATTCTGACAAGCTTTGTTCTTCGTATCTTACTTGATATGCTTTGCTTTATCTGGAGAGGATAGGCTTCTAACTTGGTCCATCCTTCGCTTTTAGAATTGGTCTCGATCCGGATTTAGATTGGGTTTTACCTGTTCATCTGATCGATTTTGAATCTCCCAGCTTTTTGAATTTAAAACCTTTTATTTTGAAAGTTTCCTAAAAGACTTAAACTTTAAAAAGTTGGGATTTTCAAATTGGAAGGTCATAAAGGTTTTAAATAGATTTTCGAATTTTGGGAGTTTTGAAAATATTTTTATTTTGGGTGTTTACAAATGCCCCTCTTTGGCATTAGTCCAAATTTATTTGGATAATGGCAAAGAAGAAAATACCTTTTTGTTTTTACTTCCCAAATTACTCTTAAGAATATAAATCATCCTTTCTTTCATAAAATCCTTTTTCCTTGTGTCATGTAGGAGGGGGTTTCAGCCAAAGAGAACTTGACCTATGTTGCGTGCCAGTCCTAAACATGATCATGCATTGAATGACTTTGGATGCGTGCATGCATGATGTAAGTGATGCATATGGAGCGTGAAACTTTTAGAGCCCTAGTTACTAAATGAATGAACTTGAGGAGGGGCCTATGAGGGCTGGCTGCCCCAAGTGGGATAATCCCATGTCGTTTTGACATCTTGGGTTTTCAAAATGTATTTTTAAAAAGGGAACTCCTTTTAACTTCAATCAAAAGGACTTACAGCTTTTCATATTTCCCCTCATTTGGGTTTCAATACCCACTACTTAGTAGAGGTTTTGTAGGAAATTTTGGAAAACATTTCAAAATTCTATTTCCTACACAACAAAGTCTAATTCTCAAACAAAATGAAATCCAAATAAGTAGATCCTATTCCTACTCTAGGATTTTCACAAATAAATCATTCTCCATTGAGATAAGTTGTATGGATATGGGAAAGAATTACCACTGTCCCTTCTGAAGCATCCCGTGGTTTGAGGCAAAGAGATGGAAAGTTGCTCTTTTGAGCTTTCGGTATTTTTCTTTTCTTTCAACATAGAGGGCCTTCCCCTTTTTTTTCTTTTTGGAGGATTTTTTTTTCTTTTTATTTTTCCTCTTTCTTTTCCTTTTCTTTTTCAATCAAGGAGAAGAGCTCTTTTAGAGGAAGTTTTGTATTCCCTCTTTCTATTCGAAGGATGACCTCTTTTTGGAGGAATTTTTATATTCTCTTTTTCGGATTTTGTCAATTTTCCTTTTGGGAAGAGAAGTAAAATGGGGAGGAACTTATCCCTTTGGTTACTCAATTTAGCCAAGAACATCCTATTTCATAATAGTACCTACCACTTGAAAATATTTTGCTATATTGAACAAGGCCCTATTTTGTAAGCCAAAGATTTTTGAAATGTAACCAACTTATTTTGAGAACTCTACTTTTCATAAAGCATTGATTCCCTTATTCAGGGTCATATGATCAACTTTGATCCTTCTTTCAAGAAGTTCAAAAGGAAATCCATTTTAAAATCTTTTCAAAAGGATTTAACATAGACCCTATCCATAATATTTTTTCAAATATTGAGCATTTATAGGGTCTACTAAATTCTTACCCTCAACATCAATCAACCAATATGCATTGTTGGTAGTTGTTCCCCTTACAACATAGGGATCATCCCATTTGGGCCGCCACTTTCCAAGGGGATGTGGGCCACGATAGTGGATGATTTTCAATATGAGGTCTCCCACTTTGAAGTGGCGAGCCTTCATGTACTTTTCAGAATGTCGGGCTATCCTTTGTCGGTATGCATATGCATGATCCATGGCAAGGAGCCTTTTCTCATCTGATGTAGGTAGAACTCTTTTTATAAAGAATCCCTCCCAAAATCACATATCGGGTTAAAATTTTTTAAATAAAAGCTTGATCTTTAGAAGAAGCGAATTCGGGAAAACCTCCATTTTCCAAAAAGTTTTTAATGTCATGAAACCAAGGTTTTTCGATTGAATTTTGGTTATTTTGGAAAATCTCCAAATCGTGAGTGGATGGAGTGGGTGAGTACCATATTTCTAAGGATCGGGCTCCCAATGTGGGATCAACCCTTAGGGTTGATCCTAAGGATGAGAGGGCATCCACTATGGTGTTTTTCTCTCTACCTATGTGAGTGAGTGTGCATGATTTTAAAGAATCGACCAGTTTAGTGGTCAATTCGTGGTATGGAACAAGTTTTTCATTCTTGACTTGCCAAATTTTCAAAACTTGGTTTACAACAAGTAAAGAATCTCCAAAGACTTCAATACATGATGCCTCTAGATTTTTCAAAACTTTTAGGCCTTGTATGAGTGTCTCATACTCGGCCATATTATTTGAACACTCAAAATCTAGTCGAATGGCAATGGGGATCTCTCCCTTTTCAGGGGATATGAGGATGACTCCCACACCTGCCCCTTGTTGGTTCCTTGCCCCATCAAAATACATCTTCCATACTTGATTTTCATTAAAACAATTTGCTAAGACATGGTTTTGAAATTCGTTTGTAAATATGCCTTCATCGGGCATTTCATCAAGTATGGGATATGTATCCCTAAGAGGCAATTCGGCCACATGATCGGCTAGGGCTTGTCCCTTAATGGAGGTTTGATGATGGAACTTTAAATCATACTCCATTAAGAGGAGCTGTCATTTACCAAGCCTACTCGTTAGGATAGGTTTTTCAAACAAATGTTAGATTGGATCAAGCTTAGACACTATCCAAATTTCATGGTCTAGGAAGTAGTGTCTAAAATTTTGGCAAGCCCATACCAATGCCAAGCATGTTTTCTCCATGGCTTGATAATTTCTTTCATATGCCAATAAAGTTTTCGAAATGTAGTAAATAGCATACTCCCTATGGCTATCATCCTCATATTGAGCAAGTAAAGCACCCAATGCATTCGCATGTATGGAAATATAAAGTTATAATGGTTTTCCTTGCTTTGGAGGTTTTAAAATCGAAGGATTTACCAAATAAGATTTTAATCTTTCGAAAGCTTTTTGACAATCATCATCCCATTCAAATTTCACCCCTTTTCTCAAAAGCATATTGAAAGGCTTGCATCTTGTTGCTAGATTGGAGATAAATCTCTTAATTGCTTGGAGTCGGCCTTGGAGGCTTCAGATTTAGGTCAAGTTAGAGGGTGAAGGCATGTCTATGATGGCTCGACACTTAGAGGGGTGACTTCTATGCCCCTTTGGCTTACCATAAATCCTAAGAGCTTACCCGATTCCATTCCAAAGACACATTTTTTAGGGTTTAGCTTCACTTTATAAAGCCTAAGTCTTTCGAAAACCTTTTACAAAGATTCAATGTATGTGCATCAGGTTTTTTATTTTACCAAAAGATCATCCACATATACTTCCAAGAGCTCATGGATTTGATCATGGAAAATGGTAGTCATGGCTCTTTGGTATGTGGCACCGGTATTTTTCAAACCAAATGGCATAACCGTGTAAAAGTATGTGTCCCAAGGTGTGGTAAAAACAGTTTTTGCTTGATCTTTTGGTGCCAACTTGATTTGATTATAACCCAAATAGTCATCCATAAAAGAAAATATTTCATGATTTGCAGTGCTATCCACTATCAAATCAATGTTTGGAAGAGGAAAATTATCTTTTGGAGTAGCTTTATTCAAATTTCTAAAATCAATGCAAATCTGAATTTTTCCATTGGATTTTCGAACCACAACTATATTTGAAAGCCATTCTGACTAAGCAATGGGTTTTATAAATTTGGCTTTTAAAAGATCTTTTAAACCCTCTTTTACTTGAGAATGGATACCGGGATGGATTTTCCTAAGCTTTTGCTTTATGGGTTTAGCATTGGGTTCTAGAGGTAGATGGTGCTCCACGATTTTTGGGTGTAGACCCGGCATTTCTTCATAGGTCCATGCAAATACATCAATATAAGATTTCAAGAATGTAATGAATGATGCTTTTTCATGCTCATGCAAGCATGCACCTATCTTGACATGCTTTGGATTAGACTCACTCCCTAGGTTGATTTCTATAAAATCCCCTCCTACAAAATTTGAAAGTTTTTCTAAGTCAAGGATTCTATGAAATTTGGGAAGCTCGGAGGCTTGATCTTCCTCATGGATCAGGGGATCTTTCTCCTTGCTTTGATCATTCTCAAGCACTCTAATTTCTAGGGAAGTGCTAGGCAAGGTAAGGGGTTCATGGATGCACGATTTTGGTTTGGGGATATGTACACATTTTGAAGAACTTGAAAATGGGCTTTGTACATGTTCAATATTTTTGAAATTTTCAAATTTTTCAATTTTTTTGTCTTTTTCGAAATAAGACTTAGAAGGATAAATATACAAGACTTTGTTTTTGGGATTTTCAAATTTTTCAATTTTTTTGGCTTTTTACAAACAAAGAGAAGGAACATAAACCACATTCTTTTTGGAATTTTCAAAGTTTTCGAATTTTTTTGCTTTTTGTAAACAAAGGCTATGAGAAGGAACATAAACCACATTCTTTTTGAAATTTTCAGATTTTTCAAATGTTTTTGGGTTTTGAGGGTTTTCTAAATTTTTTTGGATTTTGCAAATATATATTTTTTTGGGTTTTTGGATAAGGAGGGGTCTTCCATCAAACCTACAAAAAATACACCATGAATTAGGCTCTAAATAAGAGGTCTAAGTCATAGGTCTCGGTTTTAGGAGGTTCTAGGGTACCCTTGACCCAAGTGGTCTTAGGTGATGGTTCAAGGGATATGGATGGGGTATAGCCCACTCCATATCGACTTGGATTTGGACTTGATAAAATTGGTTCTAAACGACCTTGGTTATGGGTTCCTAGGCCTTGATAGGGTGTGTATCCCATGTTTAACATCATGTTCCAAGGCTTCTTGAGTTTTAAAAAAATTTTGTAAAGCGGATGGCCTTAGAACTTGGTATCGTCCATATCATGCATATACACACGTCTAGGTTGGTCTAGGGGTTTAGGGATAAAGGGTGATTTAGGTTTTCCTATGATGGAGATGACCTTAGAAGGATGAGTTTCACTCAAGCATGACTTGGGTTGCCTTTGGATGCACACGATTGACTTGGGTTTTCCTAAGGGATGCACGACTCCTAGATGGGGTTCGACCAAGGAAGACTTGGCTAATGGTGGGGAAGCTTTCCCACACTTGGTTCATAAAAGGGATGACTCGATATACAAGGGAAATTCAGGATTCCCTTGAGTTGTGAGTGATCCTCTCCTAGAATTACCACTATTTGGTCTTTATGTGGGATTTTTACACATTTATGAAATGTGGAAGGCACAGCTCGGAGGTTATGGATCCATGGACTTCTTAACAAGAGGTTGTAATGGGGGTTTATGTCCAAGACATGAAACAACCCATTGAGTCTTATGTTCCCAACTTTCAGGGCAATTCTATAACTCCTAGGGGATGGGATGCATTGTCATCGTATCCTGTGATAACGATGGAACTCAGTTCTAAACAAGACATGGTGACTCCGACTTTGAAGGCCACGTGCAACGAAAGGATGTTTAGACCTCCTCCCCCATCGACCAAACACTTGTCTAGAGTGTGGTGATTCAAAACTACCTCTATATGCAAGGCTTGGTTATGGGTCACGTAGGGTCTTTCCAACTCATCCTCCATAAACACGATGGGAGTCTTAGCACATATAGGGGAGACCAAGAAGGATAAGGACTCGGGGGTTATTGATGGGTTAACCTTGGCCCTTTCTAAGATCCCTTCTAAGGCTCGTCTATACCTATGTGAGGTTTGGATCAATTCTAGGATAGACATGTTTATGGGAATTTTAGAAATGTGTAGTTCAAAATCATAAGGGGTTAACACAATATTTTTACCCTTGTCTATATGCCATGAGGTGCATTAGGGATGCATGCTTTTGAAGGGTCCGGTATAATGACCACTTCCTTGCTAGAATTATTGGCTAAATGTGGGGGTTGATAGAACCTCTCAAACCTAGTCACCTCGCCCACACCTTCTCTAAGGCTCGTTCCTATCTTGGCTCTATGTTGATGCTTCGAAGTACCGCAGATTTCTAAAAAGGCTCTAGCTGCGGACGGGACTCTAAGAGCTCCTTGGATCACTACTTGCTTGGCTTTTTTTATTACGAGAGCAAGTGGTGTGTAGCAAGTAGCGTATACCGTATGCAATGCATGCTCCATCCTACGAGTTTTGGGTGAGAGAGAGCGTACCTCTTTGCCCTTCTCACTGGTGCTTGCGTGGTTGGGGAAGGATTCTTTCAAAATCGCTTAGGAGGGCTTCAGTTCTTCCGTGACGTGGAGCCTTCCTTGCTCTATCAAGTCCTCGATTTTGTTTAAAAGCACATAGCATTTATTTGTATCATGGCCTTTGAGCCTATGATACTTGCAAAATTCATTCAGAAATTTTCCTTTTAGGGGTGTCCCCTCGGGAAGAGTGGGGAGGGTGACCATGCCCTAGGCTAGCAGGAGGTCTAGTACTTCCATGATCAGTTGTCCTAATGGGGTGAACTCCCTCCTTTCAAAATTCTTTTGAAGCTTTTTAACATGTTTTTGTTCGGTCTTTTTAGAAGGGTCGATCGGGCTTGATTCCACTCGAACATTTGCAACTTTTGCCCATTGTCCGCAGTGGGTTACCCATATGTCCCAGGCTTTTCAAAACGAGTCTTTTAGAAATTCTTCCCTTTCCACAAATCTTCGTAGACCATCTTTTTCAAATTAGCTTCGAAAAGGGAAGCCTTCTTTATTAATTTGTGGAACATTGATATTTCATGAAGGGAGAGAAGCGCTTTTAAATCTATTTTAAAATTTTCAAGGATGAGCATTACCGCACATTCTTCTAAGATGGGCTCTCGTACTTGCCCCAAGAGTAACCTCCACCTAACAATGAATGTGTGATCATCCTTGTTAGGTACTTGTTTAGTGTCCCTTAAGGTATTCAAAGTGAGAGTGACTTATACGTTGTGGGAAAATCTTTGCATAAAGCAATTCGCTAGCTCCTCAAATGTAGCGAATTGGCTTAAATCGTATGAAGCCAACCACTTTGAAGCATTGCCCTTAAGGAAAAGGGGAAACTAGTATATCCATTTTGTTGAATCTTTCTTCTTTTTGTAGGCCCTACGAGAGAATAGTTGAAGGTGGAATCTACGATCCCCACTTCCATCATATCGATAGAAATTCGGTATATCATCATCACTATCAATTTGGTAATCAGAAGGTAAGAAATCTGATAGTGCATATGATTTCTTCTCTTTAATTTGGCCTCTCAATAGTTGTTGTAGGGCCTTTCTATCTTTCAATGTAAAAGATTCATGTTCCTTTTCTCCTTCCACTACTGAGGTTTCTTTACGCTTTCTAAATCGATTCAATCTCTTGTGAGCCCTTGCTTGCTTCCCATGGAAAGAACATGACTCTACCGCTTCGGCCTCTTGGCTTAGGGCAGCAATTCTTTCTCCTAAGAGGTTGAAGTCTCTTCAGGAAGTCCTTCAAAGAGATACTTAGAATTATGTTGGTATACCTTGTGATATGTGGAATAATATGACTTACATATTAGGAAAGCAGCGAAAGATGTGTTAGGTAAATCTAAGGGAGGTGTACCAGCGCAAAAAGAAGCTTGTGGTGGAGTGAAGTAGTGCAAAATAAAATGAAGGCAAAGAGGGCATATTACAAATTACATTATATTGAGAAAACTAGTGAAACTTTAGAGACTTATAAGAAAGCAAAGAAAAAAGTGAAAAACGTCGTTAGTGAAGCAAAAACTAAAATTTAGGAGGATTTATATAAAAAACTCAACTCCAAAGAGGGTTAAAGAGATATTTTTAGGATACCTAAGGCTAGAGATAAGAAAAGTAAAGATCATAATTTTGTTAGATGCATCAAAGATGAGAATAAAAAAATTCTAGTGGCAAATGATGATATAAGAAATAGATAGAAAAACTATTTTTATAAGTTTTTTAATGAAAATAAAGATGTTAGTATTAGCTTAAGAGAGTTAGCCAAATCAGAAAAGTATTTAAACCACAATTTCTACCGATGTATTCAAAAGAATGAAGTCAAAGAGGCTCTTAAACATATGAAGGGTAGTAAATCGGTAGGAACAGACAATATTCCTATAGAAATTCGAAAAATCATAGGTGAAATAGAAATCACTTGGCTCACAAGACTATTTAATGAAATATGAAGAAAACAAAAGATGCCCAAGGAATGGAGAGTGAGTACACTTATACCCATATATAAGAACAAGGGAGACATCTAGAATTATAAGAATTATCGGGGTATCAAGTTAATGAGTCAAACTATGAAATTATGGGAAAGAATTATTGAACGTAGGTGTAGACGCGAAATTTTCACCCCAAGCCTATATAGAGACTTGAAATGATAATTTTTAATCTACTCTTGTGCGAGCGTGCCAGCTAGTTTACAAAAACTAACAAAGTATGTAAATCAAATCCGACTTCAATTGGCGATTGGGCTAAGCGAGCTCTTTTCGCTTTAGGCCTTCTTGAACCGACACTCAAGGGTCAGCCTAAGCACTTAGAAATTTCAATTCTAAAAGTGAGAAACTCTAATTCACGTGATGATGAGGTATTTTTCAAAGAAGATATGAAATGCACTTGGTTCAAACTCCAAAATGAACAAGTGTTGGAAAATAAAATATTCTATTTTCAGGACTTGATTCCCGAATTATTTTCAGTACCTTATAGACCTCCTAAAATTATCAAAATGTAACATAACATAGCCTAAGATGAAGAGTTTATAGCACTTTTCAAATCATGATTCGGAGCTGTATTGATGCAAAATTAAATCTGGGAAGTGCCTTTGCTCAAACACCCAGAATTATTCTCTTATAGAAATACAGAGACTCAAAGATGAGTCAGTATCTAAGTATTTAGATTTCCAAATTTAATAAATTTGATCTTGATGGAAAGCTATAGATGTTAGCTTTCCAATGAATTAAAATTCATCGATTTTGGAGACCTACAGACAGATTTATGGGATGAAAACATAGGCTCTATTGCAAAAAAACTAGTTGGACTGACAGTTTACAGAAATTGTTCTGATTTTACACAGTTTTAATTACGAGGTTAGACGGCCCTAAAATTCTTGAAAATTTTATTAGAAGTGGGTTTGTATGTGTAGAATATGTTGCAAAGTTTCGGAGTAATTCGAGTAGAAGTTTGAGAACTAAAATTCAAGCAATCAACATATGCAGAGATGATGAAATCCGGTTTTCAGATTTTTAGAAACATACGTGATGCAAACTCACACGAATTGAAATTGTAACAACACAACATCACGAATTGAAATTGCTAAAAAGAAATGAAGGGAAATATGTATATAAGCTTAAGCATAGAGGGGGTAGAGAGTATAGAGTGTTCTATAGAATATATTGGGGAAGAATCGCATAAACAAACACATGGAGTGCATACATGAGAATGAAAATTCAGCAAATCTAATCATTATTACAACATAGGCGGAGACAAGGCTCCTTTAATACAACCCCTTTCAAATTGAATTAAAGGAGAAGAAGGATTAGAATCAAAGTATAAAAATACTTACAACTTTCCACCCCAAAATGTCATAAATTCCAAGTTTAGAATTCGGCCTCTTTCTTCCTTGAATGCCTCACTCTCACTTGCACTCAATAACCTAGATCTACCCCACTCTCTCACCAACCTTCCTTCACTCAATTGTATCCCACGACCCAAGGTAGGAGCAGCACCTCCTGGCTAAACCCAGCCCCTAACTCTCTCACCAATCCCTAGGATAGCACTCTCTCCACAAAATGCAAGATGTGAAACCCTCTCCCCCCTTGGCCCTATTTATAGGCCAAGGGGCTGGTTTTAGGCCCTTCATTGGGGCGGGTTGGGCATGCTCCATGTCCAGCCCGGGATCCAAGCTTGAGTGGTCCCCTTGTGATGATATGGACCAACCCCATGTGAGTTGGTTCCTTGATTATATCGGCCTTGTCTAGGCTCAACCGAGTTCACCCTCATGGCCGGCTAGATATGGTGTAGTGTAGACCATTGACTTAATTCACATTACAACATGTGGTGGATGTAACCTTGGTGGTTCTTCAAATTCCACATTTAAAATCCAATTCATTTGATGAAAGACAATCCATCGTGGCCCTTGTTTGGAACTTGAATTACCTTTGTGACTTGAAGTGATCCATCCTGTAAAGTTAATTTGGTCCATAATCTCGGTCCAATCTTATCCATCTATGGTCTTGATCTTCTTATCCAATTCTGACAAGCTTTGTTCTTCGTATCTTACTTGATATACTTTGCTTTATCTGGAGAGGATAGGCTTCTGACTCGATCCATCCTTCGCTTTTAGAATTGGTCTCGATCCGGATTTGGATTGGGTTTCACCTGTTCATCTAATCGATTTTGAATCTCCTGGGCTTTTTGAATTTAAAACCTTTTATTTTAAAAGTTTCCTAAAAGATTTAAACTTCAAAAAGTTGGGATTTTCAAATTGGAAGGTCATAAAGGTTTTAAATAGATTTTCGAATTTTGGGAGTTTTGAAAATATTTTTATTTTAGGTGTTTAGAGTAGGTTAAGATATGTATCAAGTATAATAGAGAACCAATTTGGATTCATGCCAGACAGATCTGCTGGTGAAGCGATTCACCTTTTAAGGCATCTTATGGAACATTTTATAGCAAAAACGAAAGACCTCCATATGATATTTATTGATCTAGAAAAAACTTATGATAGGGTACGGAGGGAGGTTCTTTGGAAAACCTTGGAAAAAAGAGGTATCCCATTGACATACATAAACCTTATAAGATATATGTACGATAGTGCAAAAACATGTGTGAGCACTCATGAAGGAATGACAGACTTCTTTGAAGTTAATATTGGGTTACATCAAGGATCAACTTTAAGTTCATACTTATTTATAATGGTGATTGATGAGTTAACAAAACATATTCAAGATGAAGTTATTTGCAAATGACATTGTATTAGTGGAGGAGTCTAAGGAAAAAGTTAACAGAAAATTAGAACAATGGAGAGGAACATTAGAAAGTAAAGGCTTTCGACTTAATAGAGCAAAGACAAAATATATAGAATGTAAATTTGATCATTTGGTTACTTTAGAGGACATAGAAATTAAAATTGGCACACATTGCATCCTCAAAAGGAAAGTTTTAAATACCTAGGATCAAGTTTTGAGAGTGATGGAAGAATTGATGGAGATGTTATACATAGAATTAATGTTGGTTGGTTAAAATGGAGAGGAGCATTAAGTATTCTTTGTAATAAGAAGATATCATTAAAGTTAAGAGGTAAATATTCTAGAAGAGCAATTAGGCCTGCCATGTTTTATGGTTTTGAGTGTTGGCCAGTTAATCATCAACATGTACAAAAGATGTGTGTGATAGAAATGAAGATGTTGAAATAGATGAGTGGTCGTACAAGAAAAGACCGTATACATAACGAGGTTATTAGAAATAAGTTATATGTGTCACCAATAGAGGATAAAACGAGAGAATATTATTTAAGGTGTTTTAGACATATAGAAAGAAATCAAAAGAACAACCTTTAAAAAGGTATTAAAACTAAATTTTGAAAGTATTAAAAGAGGTAGAAAACGAACATAAGTGATGGAAAGAAACAATAAAGAATGATCTTGCTTATTGTGAGTTAACTGCTAACATATGATAGGCTATGTGGAAACAAAGAATCCATGTAGCCCACCCTACCTAATATGAGAAAAGGCTTAGTTGTTCTTGTTGTTGAAGTAGAATGATTGAAAATAGTAATTAAGAAAATAAATAGAGAAATTGGCATTCTCCGTTCCGTTGTTTCATGTTTACCCTCTCTTATTGAAATGGAAAGGCTCTCTTCCTCTTTTCTCTACTTCAAGAAGACGAAGAAGAATGCGACTCTTCTCTGAAAATTCATCGGAGTCAATGGAGTGCTTTCTCTGTCTTGCTACCTTGCTCGGTGTTAGCCACAACCAAAATAGCGAGCCATTTAGGACAACGAACATGAGAGCAGGCAAAGCCTGCTTTTGACGAGGAATTATCTACAAAGGCAACCATAACATAAGCCAGCATAATGGAATCAAGGAATTTAGAAAGCACACGTGATTCGCTTCATATTCAAGATATCAGCGTCAAGAATTGGAAGTATCTACTACTGACCTTCTATCCATATATATCGCTTTTAGATTGTTGGAAAATTCGTTGGAGATCCATCACAACCACCTTGATTAGTCTTCAACTACACCGTCGAAGAATGATGATTTAATGGAAAAGAACCGAGAAATCAATGCAATGGTTAAGCTTAAAGCACGTTTTGAGAACGCGTTCCTAAAGCATTATTTGCACCCTCTGCTCAAGAGACCGTTTTTGGCTTACACAAAGAGCTTTGGCGGATAAACAAACTTAGGTTGCACATCTGCTCTAAGCGAATAGGATGGAATACTTAATCTAGGAAACAAGGAAGAATAATTTTGATCGTCTCAAAATCTTCAAAATTATCTCATTTTTCATATGAGTTGAGAAGAGGAATAGGTACTTATAAGCACAAAGACACCTCTTCAATAAAGAGGCTATGGCTCACTGAAATACATCTCTCCGAATATTATGACTTTCAGATACATAACTTTACCATCAAATACACCAAGTTTTAGCTTAAAATATTTAATTTTAGTTTAAATTTAGGCATAGTTTTCCAACTAGTATGCTATATTAGTTGCTAATATGTTCATAGCTACTCTTTCCGTCGTATTTACCACATTTAAACAGAAAAAAGTAGTAAAACACGAAAAGCATAGGACAGTCGAACAAAAGCACCAACAAAATAAGTGGTGTAGCAAGAAAACTCTAGCAAGCGAACATGTCAACACCAGATTATTTTATCCCATCTCTTCTTAAATAAATTTATTTAGCTTTTTCTCCCAGTAGCATTAAATCCAAAAGGAATGAGAAAATAGACATACTGAACAAATAAAGTTGATTTGGTTAGTGTTGATGCAGCTGGTGGCATTACTATGTATGTGCTGCAGCGGGTGTCTCCGAGAAACCAATTGGCAAAAGGCCAGAAGTATAAGGCACCCCAGTGGCCTTGATCCAACTGTCTCCGTCAATGAATGCGGACACTGTGTATTGCTGTGCATTATCGGCTGTTATGGTCTTGAGACCCGTCCACTTCACTCTGCCAGTGGTGTTCGCACCAGGACCCCTGTTATCAAACTCAGCGTAGTCGAGTGTTGCAAGGGCGAAGTCTCCGGCCCATGGCTGCCAGCCTTCAGGCTGTATAAGATCATCCATCCATGACTGGAGGATATAGCACCTAGAGTATTCCTTCCATGGCCGTCCTAGGTAAGTTGGGAGCTTGTTTCTAACTGGGTAGTAGGCTTCGTCGGCTACAAAGGTGCAATTGTGGAGGATGAGAGCGGTGGTTTCACGAGAGTTATTCCTTCCTTGGGCCGTCACAGTGTTTTGCTGGTTATCCAATGGCTTCCTGACGACGATGAGGCAGTTCTGGAAGATGACGGACGAGTCGCCGAAGATGAAGTCGATGGTCCCGGAGACCGTGCAATCGCGGTAGAACTGTCGCTTGGTGTGGGCGTAGAGTGTGTCTTGGTAACCGTCCATCTGGCAGTTGTAGAAGATGGACTTGTCCGATTGCACCCGGAGGGCCACCGCTTGGTGCTTGATGGCTCCCGCGCTGTTCTCGAATCCAATATCTTTTGCAATGAATCCATCACCAATCACACCTGCGAAAACACAAGTTGCATTATTTCAGTGCACCATGCAACAAGATGCGTACTTACATATCAAGCAATATATAGGAGACTAATGCAAAGTATCCTTAATCGGTAGGTCTTCAATAATTAAACCATAAGATGAACCCAAAAAGACTGGGTAAAGCTTGTTGCATTAGAGTTTTACATTGATTCGTTTCAACCCCTAAAAGATGGGTCGCTGGATTCTGAAAAAGCTAAACAAAAAGCAAGATGATCATCAATGCACTTACCGACGGTTGCAGTCTTGAAGGTGGGGATGCCATCGACCCAGTTCTTATTATTTGTGATCTTGGTCTTGGTTGGTCCATCTCCCATCAACATTAGGTTGGTCAAGTTTCTGGGGATGACAATCGACTCTTCGTACACACCAGCCTTCACGTAGATGACGTACGTGTTGTTATCGCTAGCACGTCGGGCAGCCGTAATGGCATCGCCGACGGTAGTGAACTGGCCGCTCCCATCCTTAGCCACAATCACATCAGGAGTGATGCTTGAGGTAGGTGCGTCGAGCAACCTACGCTTTCCGGCTGGCAACCAAGTGGGGAATCCATCACAAGGAACTGCTGGGGTGGGGGTAGTCATGAGCCGTCGGTGGAAGAGGCTAGAGATGTCCAGGGAGGTCAAGATGGACGATATCTCGTCGACAATGGCGAGGGTGTTGCTGGTGAGCTGGGTGGCATTTTTCAAGAGATTCCTCATCTTCTCGCCGACGTCACCAGAGGTGTTTTCGAAGCCATCGAAGCAAGTCTCCTCATAGGTCACAGCGGCACTGAGCCAGACCTTGAGATCTTCCACTAGCTCTTGCAGAGAAGCAAGATCGATGGAATTCACATGATCAATAGACTTCTTGAGATCATCAACAGCATAGTCCATGAGCTCGCCACAGTTGTCGACTGCTGCCTTCGTTCTCGGATCAGAGGCAGCTTCTTTAAGCAATGTGGATTGGTTGAGAGCCGAATGGATGTGGTCGATTACAATCTGGAAAGTGAGCTTGACGAGCTCCTTCGGGTCGGTGGTATTGGAGCCGGCGGCAGCAGTGAGGCCATTGATGCAGGCATCCTTATAGTCAGTAGGTTGGCATATGGCGGTGATGGCCCTGTTAGAGGCGGCAACGTTGGCAGTACCGGAGGACGAATCATCAGAGGGACTACGACGGCCCTTCGACACGCCGGTGGCCACCGCAACAACCATGGCCAAGAGGATGAGTGAGGAGACGCCTATGATAATAATGCTTTTCTTCTTTTGGCCGTCGGACCCTCCATCACCATGATCGCCATATCCTCTAAAAGATGTCATTTCTTTGTTCTTTTTTGTTCTCCTTAAGAGAATGGTTGGGCTGGAGAGACGCAGATGTGCTGGGGGTCCAGGTTGACCTCTCTCTCGCTTTATGCTTCTCCCTTTTAATGTTTTTCTGAATCTGAGGTCACCAATGCAGCTTCTCACCCAAAGAGAGGACCATTAACCCTACGATTTAGCAGAGCCATTCTTCTGTTGCCTAAGTTTGTTTTGTGTTATTTTAAGTTAAAGCAGCGCTAATCGCGGCAATCCGTGTTGGGTGTTTTGCGGTTGCCATTTCGCTTTATCCTCACACCAGTTGAAATTGCCACCTTTTGAATTCTCTTTCTTTAGGGGTTGGGACAAAATAAAGGAGGACGTCGCCGTTTCTCTCGCTCTTATACGGATGTATGCTGTTTCCGGAGAGGGAGAAAAGGTGGCAATTTCAACTGGTGTGAGGATAAAGCGAAATGGCAACCGCAAAACACCCATCACTCAATTTCCCTTTATGGGTTGAGTGATGAACGGTTAAGATTTGAATCTATAAAATAAAAAGTATATTTGCATGTATACTATATTCACATGGCCATTTTTGCTTTCAAAATTTTAAATCTCAATCATCCATCAATGAAGATGAATAGTTGAGATTTGTTTGAATTTGTTACCGCCTAAGAGTATTAGCATATACCAATTCCTCTCCATATATATAAGAAAGTCCTAAATACAGATCGGTGCATAAACTTGCATAAACATATTCATTGATCGATATTTGATATTAAAGTTTAAGATATTAAATGTACATTACAAAAATACAATAGAAACTTTTAATTCAAATATCAGTTGTTGATAACAAAGACCGGATAATAAAAGTGTTTACTTGAGATTATACACCACAAGACGTTTTCAACACCTTGAAATAGAGAGAGAAAGAGAGATTGGATGTACAAACATCTCTAAGCTCACGTTAAGGTTGATTTTTTACATAAATATTTTACCTTTACAAGGTAACCTCAATTAGAGAAATACTAAAAGTGAACTTGGCTTTTCCTTTCCTTAAAAAGTCAAAGTATTCTCTTTTAACCCTCACGTTTTTTTAAAGTATGATTGCTTTTCTAAGTTTTCTTTTGGGTTAAAAAGGGAATCCGAAGCCTAACACACACTCACACAAGCACACCCAAGGGGTGTGCCTTTGAAAGTGTTTCAAATATCAAATTGTTTTTATATAACTGGAGCATGAAGTCAGTTATACACACCCTGCGAGTCAAACTTGTGGATAAAAGGAAACTCTTAGTTTTGCTGTAAAGACAACACAGAATACAAAACTTGCACTATATTCTGAAAGCGTTGGTCATGTACATATACACACGTGTGTGTATATATATATATATATAGAGAGAGAGAGAGAGAGAGATTAGGTTTATGCACCATCTCGCACTCTATTATAAAACAAAGGAAATCTTTGGTTCATTAGTTATCAAAAACCAGCCATAACCTATCCCTAAAAATCTAGCAAGACACAAGTGTGTTTTTCGTAACCTGAATTAGAAATCCAAAACATCTAAGTAAATCGACCAAACCTGCCCTATTTGAGAACCCAAGTTAGTCATTTAGAAGGCCTAAATCAACCTTTGAATATCCTTAGAAAAGCCTACCTACAAACGGACAGCAAAAAACCCTTTTTGTTCCTCACCTCTTCCTAAGTGTGCACGAATTTTTAATTTTAATTATCCAAATTAATTGTTAGTGTAAGGTTGTCCTTTGTCTTACGAGATAACAAAGCTCTTTGTAAAAAGAACCGACACATGACTACACGGATTTGGAGCGATTGAAGGTAAGTCCTAAAATCCATTTTAATTCCTCTCTGTTTTAAGGAGGTTGTTGTGAATTAAGATTCCACAGCCATAATCCCAACTTCAAGGCCAAGCAAAGTAAAAGTTGAATTGAAAGTCAAATTTCAAGTTCTCTCCATTGAGCTAATTCTCATCTGTACCACACATACATGAAATTTGAAGGAAATCCTTCTCTTGAGATATTATTGCTCAAGATCAGGTCATGATTATTATTTGCATGTTAAGCATTGTCATGAATGTCATTCACGGTCATATAATTTGTACTCTTACATCCGAGTTGCATTAAGTGGTGAGTTCATGACGTTTCTTTATTTGGGCCTTTGATTCTATTGTCCCATATCGCCTCATGCATCTAATGGTCATAAGTATCTCCTAGTTCCCACCAAATATTTTAGTATGTGGGTTGAGGTCATATTCTTATCTATAGTCTTAGGACAACATGTGGCCTCAATATCATGTGTCGACTAGGAGTATCTGGAGGCATCAAGTGTGCCAAAACGACCCATTTTAACAATGAGAGTTTCCAAGATATGTCAACACCTAGGTTTTACCCAATAATTTGTATCACCATACTATCCACAAGATAATGGTCAAGCAAAGGTAGATCATGACATGACAAATTACATGATGCATTGTGCATATAAGACATTGATAAGAACCCCTTTCAGTGCCACTCAATTTGAAGATTATGCAAAGTATATCTTAGAGCTAAAATCAAAGGTTTGTTACTTAGTCCTAAGTGTTCTACACCTAAATAGGACTTCATGCAATGGGAAGTGATTTCCAAATTGAGAGGGACCATATATACAGTAAAAAGAGTTCCTCTAGACAAATCTTATTGGCGCACAAGTCTTGATGTTATGGAGTTTCCTAACCCAATCAATGGGTGCTATTTGAAGATGTATATTGTTGTGATAATTTCTTTAGGTACTACTATTTTGAAAAAATGATTGGTTGCGATTTGGTTTTAAAAACTCTCTCTTCTTGATTTATCTTCTCCTGAATAATGATACTTTCCACATCTAAAGATATTTAGCATCGGAATTGGTGTTTGGTTTAACACTCTTATTCTTGGCAAAGGAGGGTGGAGTACGAATAAAGACCATTGACTGATTCTATTCAAGGAAGTTGAAATCAAAAAGAGAATGCTCTTTAGAAAGAATTTCATATAGTTCTTGAAATGGGGACTTTATGAGCAAATGGTTGTCCCACCTGCTGAAAATGGAAATTATAAGTTTGCATCGTCCCTTTCAAATTTTCTTAGGGAAGTCAGATTCATATGAATCATCACGTCCAACACATTGTTGCACAAGTTGTCCAATTACATTTTCACATGTGCATCCATGTTGCATCCTTTTATCGAGTCATGCATGTCTTACATGGTCGGGTCCCTTAGGGTTTCTTCTTCCTCCTATTATGGTACGTTGGATTATTCCTGAATGGTATCGAAAAGTTAACATATATGTGAGATAAAAAGAGATGTCCTGAGTCCACACAATGTCTCTCAGGTGGGGGCATTGTCATGCTTTCACTTGTGATCATGCATTCATCGCTGTTCATGCAATTTAAATCTTATCCGGATGATGCTTTCACTTGATCATTGAAAGGTTTTTTTTCAAGGTCTCTAGATTGTATATCATCTGATTGGGAGCTCTTCCTGATGTTTAAGGAAATTTCAAGTCTTCAAAGAGGTGAAAAGGATCAAAGGCTTCAGGTATATCTCAACATGTTTTTCATGGTTTCGGTGATTACTTATTTTCCATCAGCTAAATTTATTTTATTCAGGCTAGAAAAAGGCATCTATGAAGACCTCATTTTTTCAGTCAAATTCATGAGCGTTCATGTGAAATGTCATCTTTGAGAGGTGAATAGATGTGCCAGTGTTTATGAAATTTTTGAAAGTAGCAAGCCTGACACTGGAGAGAAGGGAATCATACAAGCATGGAATTTTTAGGAAGTCAAGAGGTTGCTTAATTTTAAATTTAGTTAATATTGCAGGTGGCTCCCCGTTCAAGAGGCAAAGAAAGAAAGAAGCTAGATGGTCCGGTCGGTCAATGTCACTTGATATTTGGAATGTCCTCATGTCGCTCACATTTGGAACTTCACTACGCTAATTGGTTCACCGATATTTGTAAACTTTTTGTCTACCAACAGCTGGTTCAATTTTCCCGCATGAAGTTACCCCTCCAACATCAATGGGCCGTAATTCCCTCATTCATTGGCAGAATTTTGGACTCTTCATATCTTCAAAAATCTCTCAACGAGCCCTTTCCAAACGTATGAAATTTAAGTCTAGATTTATTCCTTTGTCGGGTCAGAATTATTTATTAATATAAATAGGGATATTTTCTATTTAGAGAAATTTGAGAGAAAACTTCGAAAAAATATCCTGAGGTTTGGCCATTTTTCAATTTGATTGCTTTAGTTTGGAAATGTTTTTATGTTATCGTGTGGTTTACATTTTTAAATGTTTAGTCCAAATGCCCAACATTATTACCCTTAATCCAATATGACACGTCAAATGCCACATCACCTACCTTGTCAACCACCAAGTCGACCACCACATTAGCTTGGAGTAGTTGAGTACAATGCCATGTCGTCTACCACATCATGTTAGCTTGTATTTATTATTATACTTAAATACTGATTAATGTTAAGTTAATTATTAGTTAATATTAAATATTCTTTAATATTGCTAACTATTTTGTGTTAAATTAATAATACTAAAGTTGTGTTGAGACTTTAATTTAATATTAATAAAATTTGAATACTAATTATTTAATATTAAATGTTTTTTAGTATAATTATTATATGTTACATTTTAAAACTAAAGTTAATTACATTTTTAATTTAATATTTAATAGTGATGTGGTTGTTGAGTCGGTTCCCCGTCTTCCACATTATCGATGGGTGATGTTACTCTTGAGTGACCAAATTGATACACGTTGAAAAACATATAGTCTAGAAGCATTTCTAACCTAAAGGGACCAAATTAAAAAATGGCCAGACCTTATTGTCCCTTTTCAAATTTTTACCAAAATTTATTTAAAGGCTACCCTAATCAAATATATATATATATATATATATATATATATATATATATATATATATATATATATATATATATATATATTGATAAAGGTTCCCAATGGAGCCTTATTTCACAAGGCTACAGAAGGTAGGTAGGAGCAAGGTTCGTTCATTATAGTGATGTCAAGAAAAAATGTTGATGAATATCTTAGCTATAAAACTTGTTATCATGCTTATGTTTGGTAATCCTAAATACTATTTTGTTAGTCTTTTTGGGGACTTCAAAATTCTTGTTTATAGTGTATAGATTTTCATAGTTCACTACTCAGATATATGTAGATATACGCACACATGCATATAAGCGCACACACAAACGCATACATACATATATATAATGTGTGTGTCTCTTGCATGTATAGACATGCCTGTATAGGTGCCTTCGTACTTGTGTACATTTACATGTCTGTGTCTAGTGCCCAAGGAACCCGTACGCTACAGACTTAAAGTTATTGCTGAGAACTCTCATTGATTAAACTTCTGTAATCTGCTTATTACTTTGTGTGTGCTTCCTTGAGCTGCCTGATGATGAGTTCGTGGTCATCATTGTCCCCGCAATCTTGTGCTGCTTTGTGCCCTGGATAGGGAGCCAATCTGTCCTCTAAAGATAGAAGCACACTGCTCAGCACAGACTGAGGCAAAAGCTCTGTGCAAATACTAGGCTAATTCTCGGCTATACCACACAGACAAAAAAACAATCAGCCAGACATGGCTACTCTACGTGTATTAACACTTGATAAAAATTATCAAGGCCTCAAATCGTGGATAACATTGCATGGATAATTTCCATCTGTAATCTTTTGTGTTTACACAGGACATACATAGGGAATTTTGAAGCTTCGAGAAGCTTCTTTCAGGTTACCAGAAAGAGTTCTGGAGGCGTTCCGGAATATGATAGTGAGGCTTATGGAATTTTGGTCTATACTAAAATTTGACTTGTCAGTGAACAATCGAAGAAGCTTCTCTTTCTTTTTACTCTTCAAAGATTACAGAATAAAGACAAACGGAAATTTCGGAATGATCAACATCATGTAACAGTTCACTGAAGCTCAATGGAGGCTTGAAGCAGTGAGGCCAATGTACTCAGTTGATCATACTCGGAAGATTCGGAATTTCAGGGTCCGATAGTGCATCAGTGGTGCTTGGACTTACGGTTTATGGGGTACATTCAGCGTGGCTGTATTTTACTGCATGTACTTTGCAAGAATGCAACCTTGGTTGGTGTCGTTCCTTTTTCTATATGTGAAGTCCCCTTGTGATTTTTGGAATGAAGCTTGTGGGTCATATTTGGGTAAAATATGTGATGTCCCATGTAGTGCGTCTTTGCAAAGATTTATCTGCACTTGTTAGACGTTTTGATAAGCTAGTAGTTTCAATATTTACTCCTAAAGTCAGTGTAAGTTTTGAGGATGAGACTTGATGTCAAAACTTTATAAATCTGAATTTAATAGAGACGTCCTATGTTCATGTGCATTTGTTATTCTCTCTTGGTTATTCTCGATAAAATTCAGATTTTTTAGTTAACTAGGTAAGTCACACCCAGATGGGAACCAGGTTCATAGGCGGCCAGTCACATCATGTAAAGTGTCCTAATCCCCCCCCCCCCGCCGCTGGTGTGAAATTAAGATGAAAGGCATTCATAGTATAATCCAAAATAATCTAACTTCAATTCATTAATATCCATTAGTAAATGTAAATCATGGTGGGAGAGCCCTCCTACAAGTCCTGATTATCTACATAAAATAAAGAAAAGCATGACAGTTATGCTAAATAAATCCTATCAATTATTAAACTGTGGACTCTAAAATCAGCTGCTACTCTTCTACATGGTTCATCGAGCAACTCGCCTCTAGCTTAGTTGTTGAGCACACCAACTTGTGCCCAGTATGTGAATAGTCTGTCCTTTATTTTGAACATATTACAAGAATGCATGTAATATAGTAATTAGCACATAATAGATAAAGCAAGTAAGACAATATATCATTTCACAAAATATTTCAAGAATCCACACACACGTGCATAACCAAACACTTAATTTACATTTCGATAATTATGGTAATTACTATGCAGAAAGTCAAGGTTGCACAAGTCGTTTGATATTCACCAATTTCCCTTTGGTACACGGTATTTTCTACATATCCGGATGTGATGCCCAGGAGTCCACCCTTCGCTCCCTTGATCGAAGTCTAAGGGTCTTATATCTCACTTTTATCTCTAGAAACCCCACACAAGAAGACTAGTATTTTCACATAATCAAATTAATCAAATCATTTTGGTTCAACAAATGATCAAATCTCATCAAAACCATCATCATATTCTTTCAGTTTCAATTACAATATCTCACACATATACACTATAAATTATGCTAATAGTAAACCACTTAACAAACTCGTGAAATAAATATCATGTCAAGTCATTAAAACCATAATTAATAACCATTCATAATTTAAAGGCCATAGAAAACTATTTTTAATATGCCTATATAAAGAGAAATACCTAAATGCCTCAAACTGCTCCAAAATCCAAGTCTTACCACTACGATTTCTAATATTTTTAACCCAATTAGTGTTGGTTCAGTCACCATAAAAGCATAAAACAATATATTAATGTAGTTCTCTCAATAAAAAATCCAATAGTTCAAACTGCACTCAAATTGGAGTTCATATGAATCTAAAAAGCCCCAAAAACTGAACTTGTGTCCTCAATAGGTCCACTACATTCAAGCTAACCCAGATTCATTATTGTTCCTGTTGCATGTGGCCGTAAGTCGATCAAAGTCAACCCACTTGATCCAACAGTAATCCAACTGAAACCACCCCTAACATGAAATTGTCCCAGACCCAACACGAAACCAGACCAACCTGAAACCGAGAAAAGCAAATGATTACTGACGTTATCATGATCATATGTGTAGCAACACTGTTGATACTAACATGATTGAGTATGAAGAGGAATATATCACAATGACACAATGGTTGGACACGGCTTATCCAATATTTGGGTTGCGGGCTGCGGCAGACCTGGCCCACTAGAGCCTAACTGGTAGCTCGACAAAGCAATCTAAACCGGTTCATCTGTGGCCTCAGGTATACCAATGTCTGATGAGGTTTTCAGCCTACTCCAACCATTTCTTCAGTCAAATTTGGTATGCATTTCTTAGTCTCTTCGTGCTCTACATGATGGCACCATATATCTCACCGAATGACCACCAAATTGCTGAAAAATTGGTCGGGATCACATACACATGGAAAAATATAAACACCTGATCCTTTTCCGATTAATTTATTATCAAATATTAGATGAGATTGATCAATATTGGCGTCAAAATGGTCATATTGAAGAGATCTACAAAACCCCTAACCTTTTTAAACACGTTGGTCAGTGGTTCAATGAAAAAAATTAAAACATTGATGAAAAAATTAAAATACTTTAAAATCCACCATTTCTCTCTGATTTCTCGTAGCCCACAACTACCTAAGCCCCGTTTCCTCTACAAGTGTTTTTTGTGAGGCTCCCAAGATTGTTCTAATGGTCTTAAATAGGAGAAAAATATTGATTTTTCAAGAAAAATCCTTTCTCAAAAAAATAGGTAGGTTTTCTTTTTCTTTTTTATTTTCTTAACACATGCTTTTTGAATCTCAAATGTGGGCCTAGACTTGACCGAGACCCAACTCGTTACATTTTACTCCCCTTAAGAAAATTTTGTCTTCAAAATTGCAACATACCTGAATAGGTGGAGATACTTCTATTCAATCTCATTGGGAGCTCAGTTCATCTTCTCAATTAGTTTGAAGAGCCATGATTCTCATGTTTTCATGCAACATCTCATTCTAATGGTTATGCATAGATATAAACATCCAAAACTTTTTTAAGAAAATATGTTCTTAAAAAATATTTTCAAAACACCAATTTTTAGATGTGAGGTGAGATCATGAGTCTTGACTTTTACAAGAAATTGAGCTCACATGAAGAAGAAATAAAATATTTTTGAAAGAGAAGAAGAAGAAAATGTAGAATTTCTAAGGCTTCTATGACAAAGTAGGCTTCACCAAAAATTTATTCTATGAAGTGAGAGTATCCTTTTCTTAGGTGCCTTAAACCTTAAATGAACTCTTCATTTAAAATTCATGGGAAAGTTACACCCATTTTTCCCTAAAAACAATCTTGAGTCAAAACCAAACATGCTTCTATTTTATTTGTTCATTGGATTTTACTAAAAGAAAATTTATTTATATTTATTATGCATAAAAATTGTGGACTTACATACACATATAAATGTATTTATATCCAAGACACCAAATAAGGGTGTATTTACAAAAATAATGTTTTGATGAATATGTGTGTGTGTGCGTGCATGTGTATAACAGTCGCTTTTCATAAAGACTTTATATTTTAGGTATTATTGAATATATAAATATATGAGAGAAGCTAAAATTCATGGAAGGCACTTGTCATGCTCTTGTTTTGCTCTTATCACTACCATTTTATTAAAAAGTTCTATATTAATATTCATTTTAAAAACAAGGCAAAAGAAAGCCCCTACTGAGAAAGCTTGTTACACATTTATATACATGGTTCAAGCCTTGATTGAATTAAGCCTAAGTCTCATTGAACCAATCCTAGGTGGCCCAAGCATCAACCCATATTTGTTCTAGTCAACCCATGTATATGGTTCTAAAAAATTATTTTGATTCAAATTTCTTAGTCAAGCACTATGTTAAAAATTTAATTTTTGAACCAAACCAAGCCTACCTTACCCATGGTTTGACTCACCACATTAAAATCAGCTCCACATCAAGCCACAAGTGGACAACCCACGTTAGTACATGAAGATCAAGTTTCAACAAGGTTTCAAGTTATTTCAAACCATTCAAGTGGAGTCAGGCCACCCATTCAAGCCATGCCAAGCCTTCAAGCCAAAGTGAGCAGCCAAAGGGGACTCCAAGCTATGTGGGAGCCAGCTACTTCAAGCTTACATCAAGCCATCAAACCTAAATGGAAGCCACTTAGCCACATATGGCTTTAAAATCAAAAGAAAATGTATTTTAAATCTTTAAATTTCTACCCTTTTTATTTGTTGGAGATATTTTAGGGTTCAAATATGGTTATGTTCTTTTCTCTAAGGGGCTTGACTCGCCTCTAAAAGTAGTCTCCTTGCCTTTCGTTGTATCATCTCTCCATGCCTGTGTTGCAATACAATCAAGCAAGTGGTGCCTCTCTTCTTACTCTCTTCCTTGTTCTCGATGTATGCGAGCGCTACTAGGAGAGATCCATTGAATACACCACATTATCCAGTGAGTTCCATACCTTTTATTATAAATTTAGTTAGACATCCCCCTAGTTCCCTTAGAATAACCCACAGTTTCTTTAGTATACCTATTAATGACTTAGGTTTCAGTTACCTTGTATATTAATTCTTTTCATGATAAGGCATAAATCAACCCCTTTTAGAAATCCTTTGGTAATGACCTAGCTTAAGAAATTTATTAATTTGGTTAATATTTGCTTGATATAGTGTCATCGGTTCTCTAATTATTTTCTAATTTCACCTTAGTTCTGGATCCCCTCTACCCTAGTAATTTTTGGTCCCCTTAGGGTGTGTTTGATTCATGATACCAAACCTTTGGTACTAGAACTATATTTTCAAACCCACAAGAGACTACAAACTATGGTAAGGACAATGAGTAGTTTCTCGTTTGATTTACAATTGCAAGTGGCACTCGAAATCATGGTTTGTGTTTGATTTGCTCTTGGAGCTAGTATTCAAGTTTCAACTTTTTACAACTAGTTTCATTTTTGATAAATATCGTTCATATATATATATATATATATATATATATATATATATATATATACTAGTTCAATTAAAACTAAAAATAATAATCAGAGTTATATCCATATGTTCAACTGACCAACTATTTATACTTTTGTATTCCTTTGAAATTTTGACAATCTCTCCTTGTCCGAAGTTAATTCTAAATGTTAGGCACTTACAATGATAAGCATATCAACAATTATACCTTTTTGGCCATTCAAAAATAGAATGAAACCTTACTAGTCTTAAAGAAGGAATAAGCAACAATACACTCCAAAATGATATTCATAATTGTCTCAAATACAATTTGTTTGTGCTTTTATTTTCTATAGAAATTTTGTCATAGTCTCTCATTATTCGAAGATAATTGTAACTCACAAGAGAGCTATAATATATAGGTATCATATAAAGAAGATGAATGAAAAGATCTTTAAAGCATCTTTTAAGTCCATAACAACTTCAATGCTAAAACCAATTACAACTTCACATCCATAACAAAATCAATTACAACTACAACTTGAAGTCCAAAAAGAATCAATCATTATATCATGTCAAGCCTTTATCTCTTATTGGTATCCTTCCTACATCAAATCGATCAACAAGAAAATTAATAATAAAATAGAAAAAGTCACAATAGTATCAAAAAGTACAAAGTAGTATAGGAAAGAGAAGTAGTATAATTAAAAAATATAATTCTACGTAGTGTATAGATACATACACACACATATCTGTTGTGTGTGTGTCTATAAGATAACTACGTACAAAATATGACTTTTGAGACATCAAAGATTGATAGATTCATTGATCATAAGAAGCAAAACATGATTTTTGAGACAAAAGCAAGTCTCTTATAAATATCAAGATCAATCCCAATTATATAAACCTTGCTCTGTCTATTTCCTTAGAGATCGATTGTGTATTTCTACTCCAATTTCACAAGAAAAATGGTGGGCTTTCATTAAGACTGCTCATCTTGTCAACTGTTTGCAACAATCATTATATATGAAGAACTTTGGGAACCATAATTGTTAAAGTTTGGCAGGTTTAAAGTTTGATCATTGAAAGCATATGAAAAGCATTTTTTGCTTGATTAAAACTGCTCATTCTGTCATCTATTTACAACAAACATCATATATGATACCTTTCTTATTACTCAAGCTATCAAACTCATGACCTTCAACCTGTGAGTTAACCCTAAGCATTTTATCAAACAGATAATCTGCTTGTTGGTCAGGTCATTTCCATAAAAAGAGGAAACCTAAGCATTTCATCAAACAGAAATCAATATTGAGTGTTGTGTGAAAATCAAACCCACACCCTTTAGAATGTAATTGTGATTCTTGGAGTTGGCCAGAATCTCATTTGTTGTCACACCAACAAGGAAATTTTCTCCATCTCCATGCTTTGCAAGATCTTGAAAAAAGAATGAGAAAGAAGAAGAGGAGGAAGAAGAAGAACAAAGTCATTACCGCAAATGGTGGATGAAAGTGGTGGACAAGAGTTGTTGCAGGTGGAGAAGAGAAGGTTGTGTCCAATGTTGAGAGAGAGTGGGTCGAGAGCATCGACAGAGAGAAAGAGGAGTTAGGGTATTGGTACCAACTTATGTGGCCCACCCTTTGACTTGGGACAATTTTTTCAAGTAAAATTAGGCCCATGAAACTGTAGTTCCATGACCCTCTTAAGTCCCTCATTTGAATCACAATATGGACTTGGTAATGTAGTTCCTAAGATTGAGAGTATGACCCACGTAGTACCATGAATTAAACACCCCTTTAGAGATATTAATTCCCTCTCAAGTTTCTCATTTGAATCATGACATGGACTTCGTACCAAAGTTCCTAAAATTGAGTGTCTGGCCTATGTGGTACCGTGAATCAAGCACTCCCTTAGAGATCTTCATTCCTTTAGACATCCTATGATCCCCTTTAGGATTTCCTCTCTTGCACATCATTGCCTCCATTATTACACCCATAATAATATAATTGTTATCTTATCACAAGTGTTGGTCGACCGCCCTTTTGACGAATGATTTTGTGGTTTTGAACTGAGCCTAAGACAATCCAATAGATTCATATTTTAGTTATATCATAATCTTCTTGCTTCCTAGCCTTAATAGTTATCATCATAAATAGTTTACCATCATTGCTTCTAGGTTATCAATGATCTATCTAGGTTATCATTGACTCATCATTGCCTTTTATTCATCATAGCACCTATATGTTAACAATCTCTAACTCAACCCCTTAGTTGTGTCATACCTATATTTATTGCATCAATACTACCTTCGCATATTCGTTGACATCTTAGCTCTTTAAAATCATTGCATCACATAGTTGCATAAATGCCTCTTTCACATCCATATTAGTTGCATCACGATCCCTAGTTCATGAATTTTGACAATTAATCTTGCACCTTAGCTAGTCTGTTGCATACATATTAATTTTTATACACACAAATACACATTTCTACAAGTGTCACATGCATACTTAGGGTTACAGTATATTTAGAATGTCAACATCATTAGAATTGAAGTATGCATCTTAGGTAATTAGTTCCACACTTGGAATCTTTCAAAATTTTAGCATACATAATTATTAGCATCTTAGACATATATTTTGGCAATTTTAGTGCTGATAAAATTATAGCATTCATATAAGTTGACTTCAGCATATACACAATTTTATGATCATTAAAGTTAAATTGCATCCTAGAAATAGTTATTTGTCCATTCAAGATTTTCTGTAATTTTCAGCATAGCATAATATAACCCTTTACCTCTTAGCACCATCCATTTAAGGTCATCCAGTTCTAAGATCCATATCAACCCGTTATAGAGCCTAAATACACTTTATAACCAAATCCCAATTATAATCCAAAGTCCATTTAGAAAACCATACTCCATTAAGTATCCATATTAGAATCCCTGCCCAATTAAGATCCATACCCATATTAGGATTAATACTTATTTTAGATCTAAATCCAATTAGTCTCATATCCATTAAGAGACCCAAATTCTAATATAGATTTATATCCAATTAAGACCTAAAACCAATAGGAATAGGAACTCCTTTTGTACTCACATTTCAATTCAAGCATATATGAAATTCTCACTTTTATTAGCCAAACAATTTGCAGCAAAAGAGGTGACGTTGCTCACCAAGACAAGAAGGTGATTTGTGAAAATAACTTGATTAAGGCTCGCAACGTAAAACGGAGAGTAAATAAGAGGTGAGTTCTCTCATACTTAGTTTTTATTTACTTTTCATAAAATCTAGAAGATTGGATACAAGTTTAGGCTTCCGTAAAACCTAAAATTTATATATAGTAAGAATGCACAATGAGTTGTGCTTGTCTTTTCATGAATTATGCTCAAAGACAGTTGATATTCAAGAGTAAATACATTAGAAAATGCTATTTCTAAGATCTTATGTAAACTGGAGATGATATTTTCTCTTGGTCTTTTTGATATTATGATACACTTAGCCATTCACTTATAAAGATAGATAGACTTATTGTACTAATACAATATTGTTGGATGTATCCTATAGAAAAGTTCTTATTTACATAGATGAACTATGTGCATAATAGTATTCTACCCAAAGGATTACATAATGAAAGAAATGACATTGTTTTATTTTGTAGGGAATTTAAATGAAGAAATCAAGACAAAAGTGAAAGGTGAATGACATGTGAAGAATAACCAATTGGTAAGGCATTAGTTGGTATACTAAGTATAGACAAAATAAAGAAAATACATAGATTTGTCCTTTCCAACACACCAACTATTGATGATTTTATATCGTAAGTATGACATTATTTTCCTACTTCAACCATGTGACTAGTTTATTTTTATATATAAGATAATGATTCAATGAAAGCTAAGAGATGTGTTTGTGGATTGCTTCAAAGATTAGTTAAGTATATAATGTATTTTTAATGATTGTTTGAATATAATATGTAACCGCTACTTAAGTATGTATATATATATGGAGTGATGTTGGAATAATGCTCCTCATGATATTTATTCATTTGGTATAGGGTTTTCAAATTCTTTTCATGATTATAATTTTGATATTCTAGTGCTACGAAGAGTTCATTATACACAAAATAGTGATGTTGGAATGATAGGCGGATCAAGAAGCATGTATTATGGAGTTTTAAAATATATAATTAAAGTTTGGTATTTGTCTAAAGCTTTTATGTTTTTTTAAGTGTCTTTGATATGATATGAAAGTCAGATATGAAGTAGATGAAATGAAATTAACGTTAGTATGTAACGAGAAGTAATCACACCATAATGAGCAATATATATTTTCTTAATAAGCAATTCAAGTATGGTATTTATGAGATCAAAGTAGACAAAATTAAGATGTAATTGACACTAGAGACTAAGAGATGCATATGAATTGTCAATAGAAAAATATATTAGACAAAGACACATTCATACTCGAGCAACTCATAGAAGTTGTAGATAATACTATCATTTCCTATATTCCATCAAATATACCTGATGGTACACACATATCAAAGCAAAAGCTATTCACATTGAGAAGGCCACTAAAAAGATTAGTTAATAATTATTTTATTTAAATGCATATTTTCTTGACAATAATAGTATTATGCTTTTATGTGCTTATGTTATTGTAGTTAAAAAAACTTATGTGTCAACTTGCATAGTGATGATCCGTACATATAGCATATTTTTCTTAAAATTAATAGTATTATGCTTCATATGCTTATGTTATTGTAGTCAAAATTTCTTAGGTATAAACTTCCATAATGATAATCCTCACATGTAGGGATGAGCAAAATTTGGTTAAAACTAAACAACTGAACCGAATCAGAATTCTTGGTTTTGTACAGTCTATGTTCAGAGTTGGTTCTAGATCGGTTTAGTAAAATTAAGAATTTTAATTTTCAGTTCAGGTTCAGTTATGAGGGATTCAAAACTGAATACACTGAATAATTGGTTTATGTTTTGTTCATAAACTCCTCCCCCTTCGGCGAAAAACCTTATTTGGTTTTCCCATCTCTCTCGCAACTGCTCTTCGAAGACTATCAATGTCATATTGTTTGACAAGATCTTCCTCACTGGTTAGTCTCTCCCTCTTTCGCTTCAAGCAATTGCAAGCCTTCAACCTTTCTCCCTCTTCATCAAGCAACGCCTTTCTTTCCTAACTAGGGTTCTCAATACATCATGTCACCTATATCTTCCATTGGACTTTGATGTTTGTTATTTATCATTGAGTCATCCATGCTTATATCTTTATATGGTAAGGGGTTTTCAATGTATAGTATCTCTGTATGCTTCTCTTTGTTATTGTTATTGGTGTCATCTGTGTCATATTGCAAGGCAAATCTATGGTAACTCTAGTGGCTTGTAAAAATAGTTTTGTTGTTAACCTATAGTTTAGTCTTTAACATGATTTTCTTCTACTTTTGATGTTAGGTACATTTATGCTGGCGCAATGCTATGTACCATTGGCTCTATTGGTGAGGGGTAAGCATTTTTTTCTTCTTAAATGGTTTCATTCACGATTCATATTGGTTGATAAGAATGGTGGTTTATGGCCTTAGTCGAAGGAGAGAAGAGCTAGCCTCAGTTGAAGAAATACATTTTATATTGCTTGGTACATATGATGTATAGAGTATTCCAAATTAGGTAAGTAAAATGCATTTTTAGATAGTCTAGATTTTGATTTATGTTACTCAAACAAAATTTAAGATTAATTTACCAGATAGAATCCAAATTACCTAATAAACTGAATTAATCAAATCAATTTTTTTGATTCAGTTCAATTTAGATATATAAGTAAATCGGGTTGGTTTCGGTTAGTGAATTTTAACAAGAATCGGTCATTGGTTCAATCGATGCCCACCCCTACTCACATGTAGCATGTTTTCCTTCAAATTAGTAGTATTATGTTTTCTCATATTTATGTTACTGTAGTCAAATTTCTTTATATATCAACTTGCATAATAATGATTTTAACAATTAACATTATTGTCTTGTAGAGAAAACATGTTTTCAAAGTGCATCAACATCAAAAAGGCTATATAGGTCAAGTAATAGCATACATTTAGGTAAGTGACAATGTTTATGAAAAGTGTATTTATTTGTATGATAAAGTTATATTGTATTTATTGTTATTAACTAATTTAATTTTTCTAATTTTCATATACCCGTGCGAGAGAAGTGTGTAGTAAGAAGAGAACATATGAGAAAACTCATGTATTTTTAACTCAGTTATTGTACTATTTTTATTTTATGTTATCAAGAACATCGTATTCACATATTTTCCTTTTCAGGTATAAATAAACATGATCAATTACAGAGCAAAAGAAAAGTTGTAAGAGAAAATATATCATATTATAATAGGAATCATATTATAATAGGAAATACTCCAATATGAAATAGAGGATGAAGAAAATATTGTGGAGGAAGAAGAAAGTAGGAGATAAGAAAGATGCAAGACTATTTTTTAGAATGAATTATCTCTAGATAGAGAGAAATTACTAGTTTTAGTCAATGATGGTGAGGTTGTGGGTACTAATGCCAAGTTGTTGTATGTCTTTGGTTGTTTTGTTAAGGTGGAGAACTTTTCTCATTGTAAGAGACTTGGAAAGAAAGAAATGCAAAAGAGTGTTCGAGAATATTTGGGTGAGCTTCAGGTAATATAACTTTGCCTAAATTTGACTTTAGGTAATATTATATATATATATATATATGTGTGTGTGTGTGTGTGTGTGTGAGTGAGAGAGAGAGTGTGTGTGGTCTAAAAGTTATGTATTTTGATGTTATTTTATGTAAATTTAACTTTGTAGATTGTACAAGACTAGAAGTTTCAAGTGACACTGTTAAAAGGTCTCATGGAAAGCATTTATGGAAGAGCTTTAAAGGTTATCATGGGAATCATACATCATTCTTATGATGTTATTTAGAATGTTGTCCTATATAAGGTTTTCTAAATGCTTCATGAGAAAAGTTTAAACAATTATGACAATCTAAGTGAAAATTAAAATAATATTGAATATAAAAGCAACTCATGTGAAACAAGATCAAATGCATAACTAGGGAGCTACACCCTTATTTACATCATTATAATTTGGTAAGAGCATTATGTCTTTAATCAATCATGTCTAGCTTTTGTCTATAAGTTACTTACACCTATTTTATAATGATACTTTTTATTTATTTATATTATAGTAAGGAGTACATCTGGACACAAAGGTCGATGAAGTAACTTCTTATATGAACTACTACAAAAAATTAAAAAACTTGAGATTTTTTTATGAAGAAACTCGGAAGACTTTTGTAAGTGTTCACTTTAATTTCTTCTTTTATGTATGTTTTAACTTTATAAATTATCATATAATCCAATATTTTCTTGAATAGAAGAAAGTGTTTGAGAAATATAAAAATATTTGTCATAAATCAAGTTCATCACCTCCCACTATCTCGTTTAAAAAAGCGATGAAGCATGTTTGTAGTAAGCATCACGGCTGCTATGAGTATGGTTAGAGTATTGGTGCACCCAAAAGGACAAGCAGAACTAGTTATGGGAGCAACATAGAACAGTAGTAGAACAAAATATTGAATATCGGGTTAGTTTTATATTTCTTGACTTTACTAGTTATTTTATTATTAAAGAAAGTAAATGTGATTGTTTCATATATCAAGAATAGAGAATCACGTCGAGGATTTGGTTTAGCTTGCAATTTAGGCATTTAGTTTCGCACCACAACAAATATGAGTATTGAAAATATAATTTATATGTTCTTTGCTAATCTTACTCTTAACTTAGTTGTTTCTTTACTTGTTCTTTTGATTTTCAATTTTCAAGAACAATAGAATTATAGGGAATCTTGAGACCAATCACGTGAAAGATAGGCTTAATCAATAGTGTATTATAATAGATTGATATATTATGCCTATTGAGGAATTGCTTAAGTTTTGTAATGTACACATAAATTCTAGATGTTTGTACTATAAACTTTTGATCTTCGCATTGTATGTATATTTTTTAAAAATACCACAGTAATTGTCTTTTATGCATTCAAAATTATCTAATTCATTATTTGTTATATAGGTTTTAATGTATTATGTTTCTTAAAAAATTAATATTGATTATATTTGAACCATTTCAACAAAAGCTGAAAGTAGGCTTGCACTAGGGAGCTTATTCCGGTTGTTGTATAAAACAATAGGGCTAAGCTTTACTACGATTGTTCTGCTTATGCTTATTTTGACTATTCTTCACTTAATTCTGACTACTCTCAATGGCCGTAATAAAATTTATTATGACGGTTGGCAATTGTCAAAGCAAGTAGAACCGCCAGAATCAACCTTTTTCATCTATTATTGTGTTTCAATTATTTATTTTGGATCTTTGTTTCTGACTGTTTTTTTATTTCAATTGTTAAAACGGTTGAAATAAACAATTCGGACTTTTTTAAAACATTTAAATTAGCCAGAAAAAAAAACATTAAAATTAATTGTAATTGTAAGAGGTGGGTCCTTAGTTTTCCAATACACAAAAACAGAACAGTAAAATTAGAAACATCGTCCGCAATAAGAGAGAGAGAGAGCAATCACCTTTTTGCAAATATCTCAAACAATAATCTTTCATCTGCAGTAATCCAAAACCCTGAACAGCTTATCAAGCTCCATAAGTCGAATCAAGTTAAAGCTTTTTTAGTCGAGCGTGAGTAGCTTGGGTCAGCTTATTTACACCCCTACTCCTGGTCATGCTTGAACCAGCAACGGTGTGGGTCTTTTGGATTGATTGGTCAAAAAGCGGCTGTTAACTTTCTTTCTCCATAATAAATGCCACTTAAGTGGAGGACACCAATCACGGGTTAAATCAATAAGGGAAATCGACGAATTTCTTTTGATGTGTTTACTGTCAGGCATTTGTTTTGAAGTTTGACTGCAAAAAAGGCTAAGTTTCTTAACCTTGTAAGATGGCAATAGGCAGTTGTCGGGTTTCAATTTTGTATACCGACTATTGGCTGAAATGCCGTATATATATATAAAGGAAGAGAGTGATTGGATCCTACTCACATTCATTGTTTTTGGATGGTATGAACATAATAAAATATCTTGTTTATTTTTTTAAAATTTTTTAAATTACACTCAGTATCATTCAAAAATAATGAATAGGTATGAGTGTGTATGCAGGATATATATATATATATATATATCAAGAAACTAAAAAGAAATTCATATTTCTAAAGTTATTTGTACAATAGTGATTGGTCATTATCCCATGAGATGTTCCTTGACATAACACTACACTATATGTAAGTTAAAATTAGAGTTAAAAGATTTTTAAATATTTGGTGCCGAGTTGGAAAAGGTTGAACTACTTGTGTAGGTCTGGTGGAGGCGTTCGAGTAAGTGAGTAGTATTCAACAGCAATAAATTAGAGAAACAAAACGAACCAACAAAAATTGATCATGACCCTGCAGCAACGGTGTCTCAAAATATGAATTCTACCTGGGAAGAATAATCTGCGGTACTAATTTGGGCCCCCATATATTCAAATATATGAATTATTAGACTGAACGAAAAGGAAATCCACGAGCAAAAGGAAGCGAATGTTGCCCCTTCCCTTAATAAAGAGGCTCTAACCTTGGTCGTCATGCACTGCCACATATACTAACGTTCATCTCACCCCTAACGGATACTTCTTTTGCTACTTTTCGCAATTACCTGGGCCCTGCAGCTGTTGGGATGACTTTGAGAGAGAGAGAGAGAGATTTCACAGGTGGGGAGTCGGCTTCATTGGTTCGCAGTGGGCGTTATGCTAAGAGATGCCCTAAATTGTTGGCAACTCGCTGGGTTTTTCAAAGATTACAGCGTAAAGATACAAAATAGCCGGATAATCACATAGACGAGAGAATGTGAGGGTTAGGGATGGCCTACTGACAGTCGCGGAAACAAAATAGGAATAAGGTCAATCATGGCAATCTAATCCCCATTAACCAGTAGAAGCCATGGGTGATGATAAATAAACGCATCCAATTACCACGTGTCACCACCATTGAAGAAGAACGGTTGTATCGATATTTTGAGAGGGCTTTGGTAACAAGAGAGAAATTACAGGTCAAAGTTTAGTAGATTCAGTCAATGCGGTAAGGTACGGCTTGATCGAACTTGGAGATTTAGCAAAGGAAGGACAACACAAAGGAGAGAGGTTGAGAGCAATAGTCTTCATTGACAAATGAGCTGCAAAGAGGAAGAAGAAACAGAAAGAGAGTTGGTGTAGCTCTATGGGAACGCAACAATTACTCGAGAAGAAAGCATCACTTAAAGATCAAGAAACCAATAAGGAAAAAAATCAATCCGTTAATTCAAACTTGTTTCACTTGCAAGAGATTCAAGTCTATTTGTAGAATGAATCATATTTTGAATTTATATAGGGATATAAAAGATTTGGGAAACTATATATATTGCTGGAAAGCTCTTTACGAGATCTTTGCAACCTTGGTATTTTCAACACTATACAAAACCTTTGCTTTCAAGAGTACCTTGATTTTCATGCATGACTCACTATTAACTTGAATCACTTTATTTTTGAGGCTCATACTTATCAGGACTCATTATACCCTAATATTATGCACTATCAGTGTCAACCATAACCAGATCTGATCCCCAACTTGACTACCAAAACCTTGTAAACAAGCATTCACCCAGCAGCACTACGACCATAACCTGTTGTCTTCCAAGCCTCAACCCTGCATAAGTCGAGTCCTATCATAGTCTAGCCCCAAGCCCTATCATAGCAACCTATCCCTCTTCAACTCATTACATCACCCTAGCTAACCCATCCTGGCCACCCACACTTGCTTAGATCCCTGTTGCTGAACCGTGACCTTCAGACCTCTTAAGCACCAAGTCGCCATTATCTGTTTACCCCATAGGACTTGGTCTAGTCCCATAACCAGATACACACCTGAACCCCATCACCTGCTTCTTCGTCTTCAGCCCCATCTTAACCTTACCATATACCTCACAATGACCGGTTTATGTAGCCGAGCCTCCCTTGTTGCACCGAGCCTGAACCAACTTTACAACCTTACCGACCAGCTACCTTAACCGATACCTGTCTAACCCTTTTAAAGAGCCCAATGCCCATTGATCAATCTACAATCAACCTGTCTTGTTTAAGGTTAATAACTATTTCGCTTTGACATAGCCAACACCTTAACCTAGCACAATTTCTTCCTATGTATAAACCCTAAACACGAAGAGGTGAGGTAGCTAGCAGGCGCCTCAGCCTTAGCCGCATACTTGAACTACTCTATACAACTTAGCTTCTTCGTAATGGTTTACCCAACACCTACCTGGTAATCAAGCCTTACCCATACTTGAGCTTATCCATTACCTAAAAGCAGATGACCTATTAGGGCAGCACCTCGTGTATTCGATGTGCATCTTCACAGCCACATCAAAAACACACCCAAAATACATTAAATTTCATCATACTAATTCAAGAATTCGTATCACGTGGTAGTTGATCAATCCCAACTCATCAGAGTTGGAAGACAACTAATGAAGCTTGGACGAGTCCCACGCTCGTACTCTCCAAATTTTCATCATCGAATGCACTTCAAAGAAATTAAACTATTCATTGGGCCAATCAAAATTTCGCACTTAAACCAATACTTTGCCTGTTTTTCAAACAAAAGGTCACATGCTTTTCCTTGCAATGCAACTATTGATTCAACTTTTGGCATTAAATTTGAATGAAACACAACCCAGCTGGAGACTAAGCTTTCCATGTTTTTGTTATGTTTTCTTCCGCAGCAGAGCAATCGCCCTTGGGTTTTGGATCACTTAGCATGTTTTCTTCGAGGAGGTTTCTCAAGGTAGCAGAAAAGGAGACTATAGTGAGAGAGATCTGTAGAATAGTTCATACAATTTCTATAATTCTCATTTTCATTTTATCCTTGTTTTCTTTCTCTTTCCCGGATGTGTGGTTCAGTTAAGAGAAATGACTCCTTCCTTATTTAGTTTATTTTTGAAATAGAAATTATCTTATTTATGTGAAATATGTTTTATTTGTAAATGCAATCAGTTCATGCAATAAGAAATGGAGCCCTCTTTCCTTTTTGATGATTGTTATGAATGAGCCCTTATGGTCATGCACAATCAGAAGTTATCATCTCTCACTTGGTTATAAGAGTTGAACCCAATTGTGTTACTTTTCGGTTGTACTAAAGTACAACTCCCATTAGTTATTCCTGTTATGTAGTTTTTGTAGCCAATAAGCTTTTCCAACACAACAGCTCATGTTTGTTTTTTCACATAAGTGAAAACTCTAACATGTTAACTACATACTCTTAACATATTTAGGAAACAAATCTTCAAATGTATCTTTTGTCAAGAGGTTTGTCATCATATTTTTTATAAGAAGGTAAAAGACTATATTTTATCATTTTGTATCATATCATGTATATAATGATATTTTACCATTATGTACTTGTTCCTTGAGCTATTAGTTCCACTTTTTATAAGAGTTAAGACCGCATTGTTGTCATATTAAATGGCAAATGGACCGTTGGTTGTATCTAGCTTTAAATCACGAATGAAGCGGTTTAGTGCTCATTGCAATAATGTTGCTAGAAATATACTCAGCCTCTTGTGTATGCAATGTTATACAATCATGTTTATTGACCATACCACCTCTAAATAAAAAAACTTGAGTTGAGGCTGATTTGTTGTCATCCTTACTTCTAACAAAATCAATATTTGAGTATCTAGTTAGTTTTAGCTAATTTGTATGATAGCATAATTTCAAATCTCTTATTCCTTTCAGATATCTCAAGATCTTCCTAGTGACAACCTAGTATTGCCAACCAAGATTACTTTGATATCTATTTACGAGACCAATAACCAAACTAATATTAGGTCTCATGCACAACATAGCATATATCAAGCTACCAATAGCTTGAGCATAAAGAATATTTGGTTTTTCTTATCCATCATGAGGATAGTCAGCTTTACTAAGTTGGACTCCTTTGACAATGGGTGTACTAGGAGACTTGCAATCACTTATTTTGAATTTCTTGAGGATATAGTCAATATATATTTCTTAACTGAGACATATTAGTCTAGATGATTTATCTTAAGTAATCTTTCTATCTAAGATATAGGATGATTCTCCTATACCCTTCATTTCGAACTTAAATTCAACTATGACTTAGTCTTGATAATTATATTATTGTTATTACCAAACAACATGATGTCATCAATATAAAAAGAGAGGATAACAAGGTGGCTCATACTATTCTAAACATAGACACAATAATCAAGTTGATTAGCCACAAACCAAAGTTCTACAATGACAGTTTGAAAAGTTAATACCATTGACAAGGTGATTGATTGAGACCATATAGGGATTTCTTCAACCTATATTATGTCATCATAACCTTTAATTATCCTTCTGACTATTTCATGTAAATAGTCTCATTAAGGTCATCATTCAAAAAAATATGCTTTACATCTACCTAATATGTAAATTTAAATTATAAAAGGTTGTAATTACTAAAAGTATCCTTATTGATGCAAATTTTACAATAAAAAAATATGTTTTAACATAATCAATTCTCTTCTTTTACGAAAAACATTGTATTTTTTTCTCGTATCCATTTACAATCAATTGTTTTTCTTTTCGTTGACAAAATTGTTAATTCCAAGACTTGCTTTTTTTCAATAGATTCAATTTCTTCATCTATTATTTTTACCTAATCTGGTGATTTAGATGATCTCATAGCTTCTTGATAACTTAGGTTATCAATTACTTCATCTAAATTTAATGAATAACATATCTCCTTCGCTAAGTAAGTATATTAGTTCTTTAAGTAGGATGGAGGAGCATGTGGTCTCTTATGACTACTTAGTATTTCAGTTTGTAGGAAAAGTTCATTTGGATTAGTTTCTACGGACTCAAACAATGATTTATCAAGATCTAACAAATCACTATTTTGTATCATCATTATCTATAAGGATGTAATTCTTAGTGTCTCTAACAATTCAACATTCCTACTTTTTATGAATCCAAGGTCCTTGTGATAGAATTTATATCCTTTTGATCATTTTGAGTATATGATAAAAATATATGTCAAAGATCTATTGCATAGTTTATCTTTAAATTGGTTCTTAACATGTGCTATGGAACTCTACCTTAATGGATGACTAAGATATGGTTTTCTACCGGACCACAACTCATAAGGTATAGTGAATACAACTTTATAAGGGACTATATTTAAGATGTACATGATTGTTGATACGGCTTCTCTTTAAAATACTTTTGATAGAGAAGTATCTCCTAATATGGACTTGTCATATTTAGAAGAATCTTCTTATATCATTCAGCAATATTGTTTTATTGAGGTGTCTTAAGTATTGTATTTTTTGCCTAGCTATACCATATTTTTTATAATATTTAGAAAATTCAGTTGAGGTGTATTTGCCACCTCAGTCGGACCTCAACACTTTGATTATGCATCCTATTTGATTTTTTACTTTTTATATTCTTTGAATGTGTAATGCTTAATATTTATACCTCGAATAGTCAACAATGAAGGTTATAAAATAAACTTTTTCACGATGGAACCTTATTAAAAAAAGGTCCACAAATGTTAGTGTGAGTAATTTTTAATAGACTTATGGTTGGTTTTTCTTGCTTCTTTGAAAAATGTCTTTCTCATCATTTTGTTCTTCAAGATGGCATACACATCCCCTTATTTACACATGTTCATCATATTGTTCTTCAAGATGGCATTTCAGGCACTCACTCTATCGAGACGAGGATTCTATGCTTGGCTAGGTTTTGTCTTGTGGCCAAGTAGAGCGGAACCCACTTAGTATTAAAAAAAAGCTTGGCTTGGGTTTTGGGTGGTTTCGATTTGGCAAAGATGACTTTTCTTGAAGGAAAAAAAGACACGCAATGGCCTGTTCTCGTAGATAACCAAAAAGGACAAATATTTTACCATATTCCTACTAAACAAGGGGAAGGGCAATACCAATGTCCACCTTTTTGTCCTTGTGGAACAGGACTCGATCAAATCGTGGGATATGAAGGGGGAATCCAGGCACCAAAAGCGGCACGCCTTTTCTTTTGAAAAGGAATAGCATGATCATTAAATCCATTTCTTGCTGTTTGGTTACTAAACCATTTGATCGCCATTTTGATGCCTGTTAAAGAGGCGCTATAATGGGGAGCCATGTTCTGACCACCACAACGGCTCCCCGATTGAGAATTGACAAACAAAAGGAAAGGTCCTTGGATGCCTGCTCCCATTCTCCCTCTTTCATTCTATCCAACCCCCCCCCAGCCTCTCTCTCTCTATCTATCTATATATAAAAAGAAAGAGAGAGAAAAGCACAAGAAAAACGAACCAAGTTATGAGAGAATAGATAATTTAAGCGCCCATTTAACGAGCAAAAGGATCAGAACAATTGAAACAGTAGAAAGAGGTAGATGCAAGCTGTACCCATGAAGAGAGCTAGGTGACCAAATAGATAGGGAAGTTGGCCGCAGTTGAGGAGCCCGTATGGTTCATATTCAGCTGTTTGAGACTCATATACGGGACCTGGAAACCCCCACTCTGTGTTCCCCTTCGTCCTTTCCGCGCCAGGGTGCTCGAATGGTATTTCCGCAAAGGCAACCCATCTGCAGAGCCATAAATGGTGCCGGCCGAAAACGGCCCCGCAGCCGACGAACAACCACCGAGCTTCATTCTCCCTCTTGTAGTCTCATTGGACGAACATTGCAGCAAGGTTCGGGGTTCGAACTTCCTCGCCTTCCAGAAGAAGAGACGACACCGTTTCCACCATCGCCTCTTCCTGCCCTTCTTCTCCTCCATTCCTCCTCCTTGTTTCTGCTCGTTGTCTCTCGCGTAATGGTCTGTGGGGGTACCAAGCTGGAGGGAAAAGGCCGTTTTTCGGTTCCTGTTTGCCTTTTCAACTACCTAAGATCATCAACACAGGATAGAATGACGAATAGCAGCAGAGAGAAAAAGAGGATGAGGAAGAGAAGGAAGAAAACCTGCAAATAATGGATCGGAGGGTCAAAACAATAATCATAAGCACCAAAATGGAGCTCCTGAGAAACGGAAAATAACGGGAGCCTGGTTGCCACGAGAGAGAGTAGAAACCACCAGGAAGTAATATCTATATATTTCCGTCCAACCGTTGCTCCCGTCGCCCTTTTCAAAATACCCCGACGCTAACTGTCACTGAACAGTAAGGGTAGTCGCATTTGAAGTCCCATCTTTGAATTAGAGCTTGGCTTTTCTTTGTTGGTTCCTCAAGCACAGGGAGAGAGAGCGTCTGTGCGTGCAATCGCGTGGTTTCTGACAAAGACAACACACCTACTTTCTAACACTCATTAAAAGTTCAGCAGGTCAAAGCAAAGGTGCCCCATCCTGATTCATCAGATTCAGAGGCCATCTATCTAACCCTAAGCCAAGGGGCGGCGCCAGGAATTTTATCCAAAGGGAGCCGATAGCTGGTGGGCCAGTGGATGGAGAGGTTTTTTATGAGCAGCTCGGGAAAAGCCAAGAGAGAATTTGTGTGTGAGAGAGAGAGAGAGAGAGAGTACCTCCATTGCTAAGTGGTCTCTCTAAGCTTGGGTGAGATGGTGGGTCGGGTGAAAGTGAGCCTGTCTAGGTAGGGATGGGAATTGCCGAACAAAATAAAAACAAGCTGATTGATGGTGGACTTGGCTTTTGCACAAGCTAGCTCGTATTCATGAATCTATGAGAGACTCATGTTTGAACATGTAAAAAATTTCTTTATTCTGTAACAAGTAAACATTGCAATGAGTATATGTTCATGCTTATATGTAAATTCTTGTTAGTTATTTCATAACATATTTGGAGTTCTTTTAAATTCATATTTTTGTTAATTTAAAATGTTCGCAACAAAAATATGTATGTTTACTATACTCATTTAAAAACCTACTTGTATATAGAAGGTTTAACAAATTTACAGCAAAATAAACAATTGATATTTGAGAGCTATACTACTGAGCCAAATACGTATTGTTTATGTCCAATTAATTGAAGTCATGTAGGAGCCATCCAAAGCCGACTAATGAGCAACTTATATGTTCATGCTTATATTGTGAACGTCCACATGTGAGTAACTAAATGCACTAGGATGTCACTGGATCAAGTTTGATTGGGTCCAATTCGTAGTGACCCTGCTGGGGTCGGGATATGGTAAGAAGTGAATTTCATTTGCTTTTTCTTTTTCGTTACATCTCGATGGCAGGCTGGAGCCTTACACCACACGCATCTACAAGCCTCGCGAGTTGAACTTACCAGGTCAGTAGGAGGAGTCGAAGAGCCCTACCGGTTGAGTCAGTGCTCTCTGTGTAGACATGTTCGGTTCTGAGTTGTCTGGAATCGAACTGCCCCAAAGGCAGTTTCTGTTCTCGTTTCGAAACCATCTTCAAATCGGCTAAAGAAATCTTCATCTTTTTTTGAAGAAAGGGTGCCCTTTGCCGTCCTTGAGAGTTGGAACTCTCGACCTGACTCAATTTTCTATGACCTAGTCGGAGGGTCCTCGGTTCATGTTACCAGAAGTTTCTGGTTCCAGTTTGAACCGCCGGAACAGTTTCGGGTCAGACGCTTAAGCACGACGATTATACGGTGCCAAGTGCATGGCTAAAAGATGTTATATAGATCCAACTCAATTTTCAAGGTAAAAGTATTAAAAAAGTACAAATCTCCATATATGGTTCAAGTACAGTTCAAATTTTTCTTGTAAACTCTTGCTGAGCATCTTCCCATGGAAGACCTAATAGGACCTCAAATTGCATCTGGCGTGAACTTACCTATATTAGCACCTAGTCAGGCTTTTACATGCAGCATATAATTTCACATTTCACTTTCCATGAATACTAAAATAATACATTTAATGTCATGTAAATAAACTAAATACTTATCATATATATCGACCTTGTCCAATCCATGTACATCCGAACATTGACTCGACCATTATTATCATTAATTAGTTCCGTTAATTACGGCAAATAATGTTTGCAACCAAAACCAACGAAGCAACGCTGGTGGAGTGTTCCTATCCCTCCTTGGTCCCACATACTATCTGCCACCTTTGACTGTGCCTATGTCACACTTTTGTATATGCCTAAAATATTACAGCAAGTGTCTTATCTTTATCATTTATCGTCAACTACTCATCTATAATTAAAACACGCTAAATCAAATATGTCCGATTTCGGTTTATTTGGAACTAAAACCAGACTATCCTAAAAGTGGAATTTAAGAATCACAGGGTTTCGACTTGGTTCTAGTTCCTGCTTCAGAACTGCCCCAAAACCATTGAAAATATTTTGAAAAAAAAGTTTTTTTTTAGCCTAAGGATGTTATAGTATGTCCTACCATTAAGTTAAACTGTATGTTGTGAAAGGCTAGCACAACAGGACAAAGAGGGTGACCCATGAGAGTCAAACTCCACACAGACTTCAACCACAGAGTGCTCGATGTCCTTGAGATAAGGACACGGTTTTGTTGAATCAGGGTTAGAAAAAATATTTAAAAATCAGGTTTGGAAAAAATATTTAAACTTACATACAGTTTGAAAATATGCCGGTTTTGGTTCAGTCAATTTTTGAAACTCATGAACCGTAATTGAATTGGGAGGCCTTTGATTATGGTTCTGGTTTCCTACAGTTTTGAGGCCGGTTTGGTTCCGATTCGAAACACTGATACGATTCTGAATCGGCCATGTCAATCCTAAACTGATGTCTCACCAACTAGGTCTTATATATTGTTCCACATTTAATATTTAATGCATAAGCATTTATATGAATCAACCGTCTCCACAAAGCATCATCAAAATCATATCCAACATTTATCAAGAAATTTACAAAACACAATGTCTGACACATATATAAGAACTATTATATAACGTTAGCTCGCATAAAGCATATGCTCATAAGTACAACGTCCAATGTGAACTGGTCTCTAGACAACTGGGTCCTGCCCAAGTTGCCGGCAAATCAACTCAAGCAGCATTTCTCCTGCTGCCCAGCCACCGTGGCCGATGTTGGTCCCAACTGATTCCTCTCCCACCACTAATATTATCAATACATATATATATATTCTTCCATGAAACATTATTTAAGTTCAATAGACAATGGTTAAAACTTCACAAAACCAAAAGTGTCTCACTAGTTCAAAGCATATAATTGGATAATTGCTTATCCAGGACGGGTGGTGTATTCTGAGACCTAAACATGGGTTAAAAGGTGAATTTTAGTGATAAAGAACGAACCCGAAGGCTGCATGCAGTTTTGTAAACACCTCAAGATCACATCTCAAATAAGAAGCTGATAGGAACTGGATCGAATTCAAATATCATTGTGGATTGGATCAGATTCAAACTGGAATAGATACAGGCATAGACTGAATCATATCCAAATACAAGATTCAAACACAAACTAGGGCTGATACAAGGACAGACCGAATCAGATCTAAATACAAGATTCAAATACAAACTAGAACAAATAAGAGTACAGACTTAATCAGATCCAAATACAAGATTCAAGCATAGGCTGGATCAAATACAGGCACCAACTGAATCATATCCAAATACAAAGTACATATATAAACCGGATCGGATTGGATCTAAATACAAAGTCAAAATCAAAATATGAAAATGCCCTTTGTTTCAGAAAATCAGTTGCAAAGCTGCAAGGATTCACATGTCTTGTAAACATATTAAACTTGCAAAAAGAAGCAACCACCTACAAGAAACAATCAAAGATATGGAGCCAGAAACCTACACTTGCAACAAGCAATCAAAGTATGGATCCAAAAGACTACACCTGCAATAAGCAGTCTGAAATATGGAGCTAGAAGCCTACACCTGCAACAAACAATCAATGGAGCCAGAATCATGCAACCCCTGTAAATTGAGAAGCAACCATGGATGACATCAAGAGGTTTTCGTGAAGCCTTTAGATGGATGGCTAATCAAAACCTAAGCCATTTTCGAACTTTTGAAGACCTAGCCACATTCTTTATAAAAACGTGTAGCCACAACATAAAAGTAGCACCTACCCAAAGCACCTTTAGAGATACAAAACAATGAAAGGATGAGTATGCAAATACCTATATAATCCAGTGGAGAACCATATTAGAATGCAGCAAGCAACTTTCACTCCAACCTCCAAGTCTTGTTAGCTTAGTCCTTTTGATATTTAGTCCTTTTCACTCCAACCTCCATATAAGAAAGAACCCGAATACTGATGATACAATACCTAAGTCTAGAGAGGACAATGATGACATTGATTCCCTCTTCGAATATGGTCAATTCTTGGAACATCAAGAGAAATCATCTAATATAGTAGGAAGAAACTTCATCATCAAAGCCAACCTTTAACCCGAGTCTAGGTCTAACCCCAAGATAGTCAAGATAGGTGCTTGTCTAACTGAACTTGAGAAAGAGGTATTCACTTAGTTCTTATTAAATAACAAGGACATTTTAAATAGAGTTGCCCTAATATGCTTGAGTTATACCCAAACATTATTGAGTATCATCTCATCCTAGACCATATAATCAAACCAGTTATACAAAAACTTAGAAATATCTACCTTGAGGTCGAACTCCAAGTTAAAGAGAGTCTTGAAGAAATGCTTAAAGCTGGATTTATTTGAGCAATAGCCTCTTCCGATTAGTTGTCCAACATTGTCATAGTTAAAAAGTCTAATAGAAAGGTTAGAGTCTGCATCGACTTCCAGAACATAAACAAAATTGCTCTTATAGATGACTTTCTCTTGCCAAACATTGACTTAATCATTGATAGTACGGTAGGCCATAAAATATTTTTTATGGATGACTACTCTAGATACAATCAAATTAAGTTACATTTGAAAAACAGTATAAAACCACATTCACGACTCCTTAGAGAATCTATTGTTACACAGTGATGCCCTTCGGACTCAAGAATATTGATGCAACATATCAGTGAGCTATGATGATGATTTTTCATAATCATATTCATAAGCTCATGGAGATCTACATGGATGATATATTAATAAAATCTAGAGAAAGAGCCTCATACTTAGAGTTATTGGTTCATGAATTTAAACCCCCTAAAATGTATCTTCGGTGTCGAATCAAGAAAACTTTTTGATCAAAAGGTTATATAGGTTGATCCCTCTAAGATTCGAGTCATCATTGACATGTCTTTACCCTCCAACGTATCGTAACTTAGGAGCCTTCAAGGTCACTTACAAGTCATACGAAGTTTTATCTTTAACTTAGCTACAAAATGTGAATTGTTCAATCGATTACTTTATAAGAACGTTCATTTTGAGTGAGACCATGAGTGTTAGAGTCTGCTGGCTAAAGGAGTATATGTCGAGTCTACCTATCCTTCAACTCTTTGTGTTTGGACAACCCTTGTTCCTATACTTATATGTTCAGGAATCAGTCTTAGGAACCTTCCTTGTACAGTACAAGGATGATGCAAAAATTAAATCTATCATCTATTACATCTTGGAAACCTTAGTTATATACGAGTGAAAGTACAACCAATTAGAGAAAACATGTCTAGCATTAGTGTGGGCAACTCATAAGTTGCACCACTATATGTTGTTTTGCGAGGTTTGAGTTGTCTCCAGCGTAGACCCCATTAAGCACCTTTTTGACAAGCCTATCCTCATTTATAGGTTGGATAAGTGATAGTTACTCCTCATAGAGTATGACCTTAGATACAAGTTCTGAAATTCATCAAGAGGCAAGTCATCACCGACCATTTAGCAAGTTTGCTCTTAGATGATTAGGTTCTAGTATCGGATGCTTTCCTTGATGAACATATACTCTCGACAACCAATATTTGGAAACACTATATGCTTTCAAATGAAGAAGTCAACCTTACATGGAAAAAACATTTCAATGGTTCTAAGACCCAAGTCAAGGCAGGCATTGGGGTTGTCTTAGTTTCTCCTTAGGGATTTGAGATCCCTATGTCCTTTCGATTAGACTTCGAGTGTTCTAACAATGATGTCAAGTATGAAGCTCTCATACAAGGCCTAAAGATACTCTTAAGTCTAAGGCTGACCCAAGTCAAGGCAGGCATTGGGGTTGTCTTAGTTTCTCCTTAGGGATTTGAGATCCCTATGTCCTTTCGATTAGACTTCGAGTGTTCTAACAATGATGTCAAGTATGAAGCTCTCATACAAGGCCTAAAGATCCTCTTAAGTCTAAGGCTACTTATATTGATACGGTCGACGATTCTCTCTTAGTCATAAACCACGTTACTAGAGTTTGATAGGTAAAATATGGTTGTTTAGTCATTTATTACCATGTTGCACGTAGCCTGGTCAATAAGTTTAACTATTGCTCTTTCACATACATAGGATTAGAGGATAACTCGTTCATTGATAATTTATCCTCCCTAACCTCATCCTTCGTGTTAGGACCAAGTCTACGCACTAGATCTGTTGAGATTCAAAAACTCGCTCAACCAGTTTATGATCTACAAAGTATCTCATTTGTAGTGTCAAGCCTGCCAATAATAGTTTATCATGGTTTCATGATATCAAGGTCTTCCTTAAGAGGAAAGAGTTTTCTCCCACATCACCTATAGAGATTGAAAGACTATTAAGAAACTATCCACCTAATATCACCTTTTTGAAGGCGTTCTCTATAATAAGGAGTTCTCCAATGTCCTACTCTAATGTGTCGATTGAGCTAAGGTTGAGGTCTTTATGTGAGAGTATTACGAGGGAAATTCTGGTAGTCATGTTGGTGCTCATATAATGGCAAAGAAGATCGTTAAAGCGGGATATTATTGGTTCACATTGAATCATGATTGTGAGTTGCATGTTAGGCATTATCACAATTGTCAGATTCATAGTCATGTCATTTATGCACCTGCATCCAAATTGCATTCAGTAGTTAGCTCTTTTTTCCATGTAGGCATATCTCACATTTCTCCATACATCTAATGGTTATAGGTTCATTTTAATTCTTACACAATACTTTACCAAATGAGTCAAATTTGTATCCTTACCTAGAGTTCTTGATCAATATGTAGTTATTTTCATTAATAAAAGCACTGTGTCGTTTCAGTGTTCTTAGAAACATCGTTTGTAATAATAAGACTCATTTCAAGAATAAGTATATCGATAGGATGTGTCGTTCCCTTGGTATTACCTAGCATTTATCCTTACCTTACTATCCCCAAGTTAACAAATGGGAATAGGCAACTACAAACCCTCATTGGCATTATAGAGAAAATGATTGGTCAAGATAGAGCTTGACATGAGAAACTCCATGATGCACTTTAGGCATATAAGACTCCCAATAGGACTTCTACTAATGCACACATTTTAAGTTAGTGTATGGCATAGAGGTTGTACTGCCCATCTAGGTTTAGTTGCCTTCCCTTCACATAGTTGCATTCCTTGAGATGTCGTTTGATGTTCAGCATGAGACTTGGTTGGCTAAGTTAGATCTTTTATATGAAAAGTAGCTATTCATTGTTGAACATGTATAATTGTATAGATGTTGAGTTGCTAGGCACTATGTCAAGCATGTTCATGAATGAAAATTTTGAGTCGTGGTCTCGTTCTTAAGCTTATGCATCATAAAGGTCTCCATCCTTTAGAAAAATGATGCATCAATTGGGAGACCTTATGTTGTAAAAAGGGTTATCTTTGATAATTCTTGACTCATTGATGTTGAGGGTAGGGACTTATCAAATCCAATAAATGCATGGTATCTAAAAAGATATTATCCTTGATGTTTGTTGGATCTTGATATACATTTCAGAGATGGTTTGTGTGAATGATACTCTTAGTATTGTGCACCCATGGCTTGACCTTTGAGTTGTCTTTCATATTTTAAAAATTGAGATTTTGATCAAGTATTTATGCAAAAGTGAGGTTGATTTTAAAACATTTTTAGTGATTTTATCAAACCAACATGAGTCATGATCACTTGTAAGAAATTGACTTCACGCTCTTTCTTGTTTTAGTGCCTAGATATATTTTTTTCTTCTTTTTGCTTGTGTCAAAAAGAATACATTGTGACAGGATCTCTTGATAGGGTACTACCGATCTCACCCTTGCTCAGGATTATATATCACATGCATGACTTAAATACCCTTAGTCATACCCATCATGCACCCTATAGCATGGATGCATTTTCTTGCAAGTTGGGGAATTCCTTTTCTTATAAGACATTCAACGAGTCAAGTTTGTCCCTTTGATGTTAAAATTTCAGTTTGCTCTCACTATGACCAAGACTGTTTTTCTAACTCATTTTAGTCTTTTGATTTCGAGGAGTCTTTTGAGTCAACTATAGGTTCTCTCCAACCAGGATACCATTTCACTATCCTTCACTTGATATTCACATTTGTATCTATATGCTCTCATAGTGTAGTTAGCATATACCTTGAATACCTTTTGAATTTTCAAAATAATTTGCATTACTCTTTTTTTCACAATTATGAGACTCTCACTTGATCTTTTCAAAAAACTCAATTAATATGTTTAAGGGCCTCGTGAAACCACATGAAATACAAACTTATTGAGATTGTCCTTTCTAAATGGTCTTTTGTAAAAACCTCAGAATGGGTTAAGATAAAATTTTAAAAAGTGACTCAATCTTTTATTATCACTTAATATTTCTCGTTGTTGCCATGGTCATGCCATAATGTAACCCCATGATATTCTCTCAAAACATCAAGATCTCCTACTAGCTTTCATAAAATTTTGAGTCGCTTCAAATCAAGGTTTCGAAACTAAGTTTCATTCCAAGTGGATTTGACTTCTTCAACATCTACCAAGTCATACATTGATTGATGCCAAAGTAGGGCATTTGTAAACACCCTTAACATCTCAAATAAGAAGTTGATACAAATTGGATTAGATTCACATACCAATATGAACTTGATCGGATTAAAACACAAACTAGAACATATACAACTATAGATTGAATTAAATCCGAATACAAACTAGGACAAATACAAGCACAAACCGAATCATTTATAAATACAAGATTCAAACATAGAGTGTATCAAATATAGGCACAAACTCAGTCAAATCCAAATACAAAATAGATCCCCTCTTCCCCTCTCTCTTGTTATGTATCTGACTCCCCCATCAAACCCTAGCCCCCTTTTTAGTGTAAACCGAAGATCTGATTCGATGCCCCATCCCAGTTCCTCTTTGGATTAGAAGGCCTTCTCTTCTTTTTTCCATTAAAACCCGACCATAATATGTTGTACCTCAAGGTTTGTGGTGGATAATGTTGGCTCCACCATCTCCTCCTTTTGTTCCTAGGCCTATCGTATTGCAGGTCTAGGTCCAATAGGATCAAAAATTTGTGTACAAGTTCCAATGTGAATAAGTATATAAGTGCGGTGCCATTTGGTTTTATACTTATATAAAAAAAAAATCTATAGGGCAAACTCAATGAGACGATCTTGGGCCAGTCCTTCCAGATCTTCATTGCACACAAAATGCAACAAGGGTGGACAACTTTGGTGGCTAAAGGTAGCAAAAACAGCCTAGAGGGTGGAAACAATCAAAGAAAGAAGAATCAACTTGATTATATAATTGAGCTCAATCTTGTTGTGGTTCCTATTCTTCTTAAAAGTGTCTTCTATGTCATGGATATTCTTGCATTATATAGGCTTTTGTTAAGACAACCTTGGATCCATCATCTAAAAGTTGTACCCTCTTATCCTTTGAGCCGATGAGTCTTCTAGAAACCTTGAGATTTCTATCACTTGGTCTCCATCTAACATTCCATCTCTCTCATCTTCCTCATCCTTTGTCCAAAGCTACTCTGAAAGTACGTAATACTATCATTGATTTCTCACCATCCCAAGTCAGAGTTGGGGGTAAAGCATATGATTCACCCTTTATTGCTTTGCTAACTTCATCAAATATCCAATTGCTTGGAAGATGCCCTTGTTGATGGATTATCCACCTTTTGGTAGCATTGAAAAAGCCCATCAAGGTATATGTAGGCCTATTTAAATTACTCCTTATTATGGCACTTCTGTCCTTGGATTTTATCCTTCTCTCTTTTCGCTAGGCTAAGTAGATCAAAGGACTGCCATCCATAGGGATCTAGATCCTATGCTTTATGCACCTCCCCACCCTAAGTTTGATTTATTTGGCTTAGCTTACATGTTTGATTTTATCTACATCTCTACTTATCCCTTTGACTCTACTATTTATTGTCGAGATCCTTTTGGATAACCACCTTTTTAGTCATGGATCCATTTGGCATAAGGAGAATTTTTTATGTAAGCTCCCAAGTCAATATGAGAAGCTTAGACCTTGCACATTGTTATTCAAAAAAATCTAAAAATTTGAAAAAACTAAAATAAAAATCAGAAAGAACTCAAAAAATTAGGAGTTGCTCCTTTCTTTTCTTTCTTAAGATTTGTTTATTTCCTATTCTCTTCAATCTTGATTTCTTGTTTTAGATTTTGCTCTCATTTCATCACATGCATAATGTTCATGCATTCTAATTTCTTTGCATAACCCTTTCCCTATCTCGCTAGGTATCAAGTATTCATTACATTCATATGATCCTCCCATGTCAATAGAGGTTTTGAACCTAATCATCCTCAACATTTTGAAGAAATATTTACTTGGTTTTACTTATGCATACTTTCTCTAGGAAATACTTTTTTAATCTTAACATTTTTGAACATAGGATTGTTCATGTTAAGTGTTTCATTATGTTTTTCTTTTCTAAAAGTTTTAGAGATAAGGTAAACCTGATTTACATGTTAGGGTTCTTCCATGTCGAAGGACTTATTCTTTTGCATTTCATGCAAAGAATAAGTTCTATGGCATGATGTATGCCAAAAAGCCAAACATCATATAAGAACTAGAGTCATCGGCCAATTTGACTGCTTTTTTATTAGGGAGACTTTGATAATTGGATAGCCAAGTACTATTCTCAACTATATGGTCATTCGCTCCATAAACAATAATCCATACTTTTGAAGAGGTAGAATTACTAGTTTCCGTAGAGGTAGAATGAATTGCTAGAGCGTGAGACTCTGAAGTGAAGGTTTGATCTCCGAGTCTAGACTCTAACCCTTTAATGTATTTTAGTAATTCTAATATTGTGTTCATTTATGCATTTTCTAAAAGCTTCTCTAATGCATTAGTATAGTAAGTCTTATTTTTGAAGGTTGCAGGTTGCTGGTTTAGTATTTAAGTCCCAACACTATTTTTTGTATGATGATTTTATCATAATAAAAACATTTGAGTTTTTATTTCTCATCATTGGAAGGAAAACCATGGCCTCTATCATGATTACCATAGCCTCCTCTACCTCTGTTTTGTTGACCTGGATTTCTTCCATAGAAAACATTCTTATCTGAGCTTATCACATCTTGTTTTGTCAAGTATTCTTCTACCTTTCTCTCAAAGGAGATAATTAAGGTAACTCTTCTCTACAAAGAATATTAACTTTAATTACTTCATAATAAGTAGATACTCACAGAGTAAATAAAAAACTTTTCTCTTTTCTGCTTCTTCATTTTGTTCTTTGTGAAAAATTGGAATTCATCTCAAATGCCTCTTAATTCTCCATAACACTCATTAAAAGTTTGATTTTCTTATTTGTATTATTTGTTTTTTTTTAGTATTTCATATTTCTGGCCAATATTTTTTCTTATAGTAAACTTTAGAAAGAGCTCTCCAAATTTCAATAGCTAATCTTAAGTACATAAAGGTTCTCCCTGTAGAGCAAACCATCGACTAAAGTAGCCACGAAGTTACTAAGGCATTGTCTTTTTTCCATTTGAGGGAGTTGGAGAGACTTTCATCTTTTTGTTGTTCTCCAATTAAATAGTCCCATATAGCTCTAGCAAGGACTGCCAATTCGATAAATCTTTACTATTCTAAAAAAATTCTACCATTTAGTTTAACATTGGTAATCTAAAAAAAGTCAATTTCCTCATCAACCATAATAATTATCCCCCCTGTCTTGATGCATGAATAATAGTAAGAGTTATAAATAACACAAAAAATAGAAAGTAACCACACAATTGGATGTTGCTATTCCAAATGAAGAAACCCACTAATGCAAAGAGAACTCGCTATGTACACTCTGAAAAAGAAGTTGAAAAAATGGTAGACATGGAGACCCCTAATGCATGCATCGACATCTTAGGAGCTCATAACCCTACCATAGGAAAACTCACTTCTTCAAGCCTAGTCTTATACCCTAGAACCAAGGCTATGGCTTTGAAACAAAAAAATCCATCCCTAGGGACACCACGAGTTGAACCTAGGGAGCAAGTCAAAAACTTCGAGGGAGCAATCTTGGCTCCCCTTGAAGAAAATTTCTCCCAAAATCAGGTTCTATGGAACTATAAGTCTTCCATCACCCTGAAAAAACCAAAGTCTCTCAAGGGACCAAGCACGACTTCCCTTGAGAACAAAATCTTCCAAAATGGGGTTATCTGGAACCATAAGTCTTCCAAAACCCTAAAATATCCAAAATCCCTCAAGGGACCAAGCACGGCTTCCCTTGAGAACAAAATCTCCCAAAACGAGGTTGTATGGAAGCCCAAGTCTTCCGACACGCCGAAATATCCAAAATGCCTCAAGAAACCAAGCATGGCTTTCCTTGAGGACCAAAACTCCCAAACCCGGGTAGTGTGGAAGCCCAAGTCTTCCATCACCCCTAAATCCAAACTCCCTTTATCCAAAACAGAAAGGGTATATACCCATAACATGGACGATTCTATGTTCCAAGGGCACGAGTTGTATAAAAACTTTTCAAAAACTAAGAAGCCCTAGAACATGATTCTAAACATGGGATATAAACTCTACACAGGCTTGGGAACCCGAAACCAAGGTAAGCTAGAACCTGTCCTACCTAGAGCCAATAGGAATCGGTATGGACTGGGCTACAGCCCACCCATACCCCCAGAGCCACCACCTAAGACCATCTGGGTCAAGGGTGCCCTGTAGAACCTCTAAAACCGAAACCCATGTCTTATACCTATTAATTAGAGTCTGATTCATGAATATTTTCTTTGTAGGTTCAATGGAAGATCCCTACTTTTGAAAAAACCAAAAAAATCGGATATTACCAAAAACCAAAAAAATTGAAAACCCTCAAAATCTCAAAAACATTTGGAAAACTGAAAATTTCAAAAAGAAATTTGTTTCAAAAGCCTTTGGCCATGTACAAAGTCCTTTTTCGAAAATTGTAAAAATACTTTTCAAAAATTATATATACTCCCAAAACCCACAAATATCCAAAAGTTGGTCCGGTCCACCCCTTTTGCCTAGAGCTTTTTCAAAACTGAAGAGCTCGAGAATCACCAAAGCAAGGAGGAATAAACACCTCCAAGCTTCCTGAAATTAGTAAAATCCTTAACTTGCAGAAAATTTGGGGATTTTTAGAAATAAGTTTAACCCATAGTGTGTGCATAAGCATCATGCATTACACTTTGAAATCATTCATATGCATCGAGTCTAGACATCATCTTAGAACTCGAATTCAAGGTTTTGAAAAACCAAAGGGGCAATAAAAGTCAACCCCCCTAAGAATCGAGCCTTCATAGGCATGTCTCCATACAAATCAAATCCAACACCTTCAAAGGGAATTTCAAAAAGAAATGAGAATCTCGAAAAAGGGTTAGCATTTCACAAAAAACCTTTCAAAAATGTTTTGATAAAAACCTCTCAAGCATTGCAATTCATGCATTGGGTGCTTGACTTGATCAAGTGAAGATGATGTTCATACTAAATGTGTCATACATTTCGAAAACTCTATTGGCATGTGAAAGAAATCACTAAGCCAAGAGAAGAATCGCGCTTAGCCTTGTTGTAGGCCTCCAAATTCGAGACATCATCTCCCATGTCATGGAAAAGGGAATGATGTTCATCGAAGCACACATTTGAAAAACCTATCCTAAACAGATAGGCAAAGTAAAAGGCAGCCCCTTCCAAGAGAGAGTGAGAGGTTGGTAAGAAAGCAATGCATTGTTGTTTAGTTTTAATATAGTGGGTATTGTGCAAACAAAAACATATATTTTTGTATGAATACTTAGAAAATATGCTCTGATACGATGTTGTAAAGGAATCTTTATTGATATCAATCAAACTTGTATATGAAGTAGGGTCACCTCCTCTAATGTTGACTATATATCTACCACACAGAACCTTATGGTTGCTTTCTTCTCTTTTTTACTTAAGGTTTCTTAATCACAACCTATATAAGAGTGTTTTAACTTGTAAGACTAATTTATTCTTCCACTAATAACACAATTAACAAGTTACACTAAAGATTAAATAATAGGATTAGGAATACATAAACCAATCAACAATTACTTCTAAATAGGTGGTTATAGTTAGAAAAAAGTTTAGGCAATAAACATTTAAGTCTTGCCAAACCTTACAAAGACAAGCATCTCAAGTTCAAAATCCAAAAGCTAAGTCCAGTATCCAAGCTCTTCTCTCCAACAAGCATGGAGCCTCCCCAGAAAGAAAGTTAAAAAAGAGTACTTCCAATATAGAGGAAAATCTAAAAATCAAATAAAAAATCCAAGTTCAATCTCCAAGAATCCAAGCCAAGTTTAAATTTCTACCTTTGAAGAGACCTGCAGTAGACATGCTAAAGGCCATCAAATCGATCCCTTGTCATTCACTAGGCAGGGGTCCTGGCCTTATAAGAGCTGGGTATGTGAGAGCCTCTATGGGGGAAAATTAAAATTGAATGTTTTCCAAGAAGTTGAAGTTTAGTGAATTGTCCTAGAGATGGGATATATGTTTTTAGGGATGGCTTGCATCTATGCATAAATTAAGAGCATGTGCATACCTTTGTCAATGTGTTTGAAATTAAAAGAATAATAAAAATTATACTTATCCAAGTTGGTGTTTGTGAGATCTCTCCTAATCTTCGTAAAGGAGGATGTAGCATGAATATGAATCATAGATTGATTCTATTCAAAGGCCTCATATCAAAAACAGTTTTCTTCGTAAACCCTTGTTCTCCCACTGATATACATATTGCATCTTTGAGCATCATTTTAGAGAAAACCTTGCATCATATTCATATGGATCATAAAGCCTGACAGCATGCCTACCTACATAGATTGACCCATGCATGTCACCTTTCCATCAAAATGGAGTCATTCATACTATGTTCAAGTTCCTTAGGGTGTAGTCAACCTCTTGAGTTGAATTCCATAGGGCTATATCATGATGAGGAAGCTTCTTGCAACATCCATAGAAAAATGTCCTTGAGAGAGGTAAAAGCTCAAGGACCATTCAGGTATACATCTCAACTAATCCTTGATATTTTGGTTTACATCCTCACCATCAACCAAATTCTTTCCATTAATGTCAAAGTGGGGCACCTGTAAAGACTCAATTTTTATCGAGTTTTTGAGTATATTTGATTATAATATTCAAAATTTGAGTCCTTGAGAAATTTGAAAAATACTAAGAAGGTTTTTGAAAATTCTAAAAAATCAAGCATCAAGGAGAAAGAGAAGAACTACATGGGGTCAAAATTTTGATTTTGAGGACATGAGATGGTACTTCAAAAGTTCACAAGAGTTGATTCATTAGGGGGCATCCCATATAAAAATATATGCATATATAAAAACGTTTTTTATATGTATTTGGTAAAACTTCATGACCTTGTCCTTAACGAAGTACACCAAAATATGAATTTATAGTTCACATGAGAGCCTTAGAAATTTGGAATCCCCTTATGCTGGAATGTGGTCAAAAATATGGTGAATCACATTAAAGGGGATTCTCAGCTAGCTTGGCCATTAAGAAGAGTCCTAATTATATCAGAGTTTATCCCTTAACAACTAGGACTCCTCATTAATTGAGAACCTAGGCTATCTATAAAAAGAGAGGAGGACAACCAGCCTTCACATCTCCTCCTCCAAGTCAAAACCATCCAAAGAAGGAGCTTTGAAAGAGAAAAGTCTGCTTCTATCCCAAGATTATTAGGTATTCATTGATCCTATAATCCCTTAGTCGATTAAATCCATGATTCGTGAATCTTTCATGCTCCCGATTATTCCATCTGAGTACGTTTTCCTCTGTTTTGTGTTGATTTATGCTCTCATGTTGATCGAATGAGATGCTTTAATGTTGAAGTACTTTGTGTTGCATTTTGTCTCACGGGTCTACATAGAGACATTTTTAAAATCTAAGAAATTCGACATGACTGTTCATCATAAAATCCTCAATAATTTATTTTCACAACCTACATATTCAGAGCTTTAAAATCTTAACATTTGAATTAACCAGAAAGTTTTCCTAACGGCTGTGGAACAATTCTGAGATATTATGAGTTTTCTGGTCCCTGCAATCCCCAGTTTTCTAGATAGGAGTCTTTTAGCCAGCATAATTGTCAAATCAGAAAGGATAAAATTCTCACAATCTTCCTAAAATAAATATCGGTCAAGCTTATTGGTTGATATTTTTTTATAAGTACTCACAGTCAGGTTATTTAGAAACAAACACAGGAAGTTAACACAGTGTCTGCACTCTGTCTAATGGTTTTCATAAAGCACCTTCCCACCATAAGTCTGTCATGAAGATATTGGTCACAAACCAAATTCTAACTTTTGGGGAGTAAATCATAGATATCTTGATCTTTAAAATGTCAAAATCTTGAAAGTTTTGGGTGTCTACACGACTTTTTATGGAATTTTTTTATGGCTTTAGAAATAGATTTCAAAGAAGTGTACTAAGCTTTTGCTCAAAGTCAGTCCTATTCCAGATCTTGTTTCTCCTCAATAGAATTGAACTTGAACTTGATTTTTTGGTACAGATATTTTAGCGTTCCGAATCTATTAAAATTCAAGTGTTGAACCAGACTAATTTTATCTACCAGACTAATTTTAATTCAGACCATACTGCAGTCATGACATCAAAATTTTGCAGTATGGAAGGTCTGAATTAAAGGTATTTGCTGCTTTAATTGCCGTCTATCTTTCTTTATTTGTGATGGCAACAATTATGACAATCAAACACAACCATACTGCAGTCATTCGACTGAAAGAATATAGAAATTCACAGAAACAATTCAGAAAGCTATTTAAAATTTTAACTGAATATCTTGTAGCATGTTCAAAGCAAGTAAAGACTATCCAAACTCTCAAAAAGAAAAAGAGACTAAGTCAATAAACAACAGAAGAATCCGGTTATTATCAGGCATACTATTATGTCCATAAAACCATACATGTAAAAACAGGAAGAGTTCATCCAAGCTCATATTCACAAAACGCCAGCTACAGAATGATACATTTGGTTTATTGCATTACAATGTCAAAGGAGATCACTTCAGGTTGAACGATCACCTTTTAAAAGTTGATTCCATTTGGCCAACTACAAGCAAGCAAGCCTTAAGAATAAAAGCATGGTTGAGATTTTCTGCCTAGCTCTGCAATGCCGTCCCAAGTAAATATAGTGTTAAAACTATGCACCTTCTATTATTTTATACCAACAGAGAAAGAAATACTGTAATATTACACTTTGAATTTGTATGCTTTCAATAGTAAACATATATTTAGATTACATTACAACTTAAACATGCATATCTAGTTTGAGATAAAACACACAGACATAAACACGTACAAACACATCCACATATATATATGTGTGTGTAGTATGTAGGACTGTTGGCATTTGACCTATGAATTAGATGAGTTTATCATTAAATAGGTTGTATGGCATTTGATAGTTAAACTTTATGGAAATATATTGCCTACAATTTTCAACGGTTAATCGTCGTTAAATACACGGGCTGATGTCATACTTCGAAGAATGACGACATCTGAGATTAAACAAGACAAGAGTAAAACAAAAAATCACAATTGGCTTCAAATATGCTTTGAAAGTTACTGTACAATGTCAGCTGATACCAAACCACACCACATGCCAAGACAGTGGTAGATCTAGAAACATTTGTAGGGTAGGGTAGGCAAATAGCCGTGGGACTGTTGAGTATTGAAGGTGGGGCTATGTGTTGCAGCTACACATTGAACCATGACCTGTAGTTTTCCTTTCGTTTCCAAATATCAGGTTCAGCTTAACGTAGATCCGCCACTCAGCAAGTGAATCAGTTGGTCCAGCACATTGCGTTTGTTGATAATGTTTAACCTTCCACCTTTTGCAAAAAATGTCTACAGTACAAATTACACCTTTCTTTCTTTGTTGGAATCCAGTTATCCTCTACAAAGAGCGCTGACTGATGGTTTCATCACACTCACCAGTAATCCATACATGAACAAGATCCATGCTTAAAGTGGTGAAATCTATTTCTGTCCCTCACGATCATCTCTCTTTCATAGACCTTGGATACAAACTTTGATGCTGTATGGCAATCCTCACAGACCCGGAGGTTCTTAACAACCCGGATGGTAGTCCCAGGACTTGAGCTCATCAGACCAAATGCTATTGCAAGTTTTTCACTATGCCTAAACAGTGCACTCTCTTTTTCCTCGTCATCTATATCAAAAAGCACATCTGAAGTATCCTCTATGTATCCAGCAGCTCGTATTTTTCTCACTATTTCTTCCCACATTGCCTTGATTTTCGCGATATGTGGATGAGAATCATCTACAATTGTGAACTTATGCACCACCCCGTTGAGCTCTATCAGACTAAAACCTGGTGATTTCTTCACACCAATTTCTTTCATCTTTCGCCTCAATTTAGCTACGTTTCCCCATTGGTTTGACCGGGCATAGATGTTTGACAGGAGGACATAGTACCCACTATGATTAGGTCTCAACTCCATCAATATCTTGCCGACTCTCTCTCCAATCTCCGCGTTCTTGTGAATTCTGCAAGCACCAAGCAGAGCACCCCACACAGGTGCACTCGGCTCGACTGGCATCCGGTGGATAAACTGCTCAGCTGCGTACAACTTTCCTGCGCGTCCAAGTAGATCCACCATGCATCCATAGTGTTCCATCCTCGGCTCAATTCCATACTCCCCCTTCATGCTTCGGAAAATTTTGAAACCTTCCATGATCAATCCTCCATGACTGCAAGCTGATAGAACAGAAGTAAAAGGGATGTCTCTCGGTCTCAACCCCACCTTCAGCATGTCATAGTAATACTTAACTGATCTTGTTGCACAGCCATTCATGGCAAGACCAGCCAACATAGTCGTCCAACTGAGGACATCTTGCTGTGGCATCTCGTGAAATACTTCCAGTGCTCGGTCTATGCTCCCGCATTTTGCATACATCTCGACAAGAGCAGTTCCAAGAGCTAAAGTTGTAGTGAGGTTTTTTCTGATCACATAATCGTGTGCTTTCTTCCCTTGTTCCAGAGCACCAAGTTGAGCACAAGAAGAGATCACACTAGCCATGACCACTTCATTGGCGCACGCATTTTCATCCTGGAGTTTCTGAAACAGATCCAGTGCCTTGTCGAAGTGGCCATTGTGAGCATAACCAGAAATCATTATGCTCCATGTAACTACATTCCTTTCAGGCACTTCGTCGAATAGTTCTCTTGCAGAGTCAACGTCCCCGCATCTGTTGTAACCTGTGATCATGGAGCTCCAAGAAACCACATCTAATTGCTTAATTCTGTAAAACTGTTGCCGTGCCGTTTCCAAATCCCCACAAGAAGCATACATATGAACCAAACAATTTTGGATATAGACGTCGAACTCGAAGCCAAATCGAATTAATTGGGCATGGGCTTGCCTCCCTGTCTGCAGAGACCCACAGTGGGTGCATGACTTTATCAAGAATGGAAATGTAAGATTATTTGGTTGCAGGCCTTGCCGCAGCAGTCGGCAGTAGAATTGAAGTGAGAGTTGTGGGTCCTTTCCTGAAGCATGCCCTCTGATCATGGCATTATTGATGCAGAGATTTGGGATCTTTATTTGAGAGAAAACTTGATTCGCATAATCCAAGCATCCATTATCATGGATTGCACAGAAGGAGAGCAATCTGCTGACCGAGAATGTGTCATCTATAAGATCACTTGTCATCATATAGGCATGGATTCTCTTTAGCTCTCTGAGGCTGGAACAGGTCTCCAGCAAGGAGAGTTTCGGGCTCTTCAATTTGAGAATTCTCCACACTGAACTCGAAGCGGCCATGGTGCAACTGTCTTGAGATGATTTGAGGACAAAGAGAATCAAACATTTTTGCGATGGAGGGGTTTAACATAAACAAATTAGTTCTTCAAGTGATCCTGCGTTGGTAATTGACATTGCCTTGCTACCAGTGGCAGATCAAGAAATTTTGTTCGGGTGGACCAAAGTTAAAAGCACGTGCGCCTCTGGATCTTGTTATACATTTTTGCCTCTACTACAAGTGAGCACTCACAGGCACGAATATAGAGAGAGAATATATGGAGAGAGAGAGAGAGCAGTTGATGCCCGCCTAAATCTGTTTAAATTATAATAAAAATGTTAAATGTGAAGTAAGAAACATACAATTATAGTTTTCATTTTTTAAATTCAAATCAACATGGATGTAAGATATAAGAGCATTTACTACATTCTCTCTCACACTCTTTATATATATATATGCTCATATCTACTTTACTTTTATGTGCACGAATTTAATAAAAATATCTTTTATATCTTTTCAAACACTATTGTTAATGATATTCATGTCTTGAAAAATAAAGGATGAGCAAAGGTTCTATAATCGAGTTTTAGAAGAAACCCAAGAAATCAAAACTTGTTTTAAGCAGATAAAGCCTTAAACTTACAAAAAGTACCATAGGGCAAAATTATTTATCTTGTTAAAAAGCAAAAAAATATCTGCCTAGCGGTCTTACAAGTTCTTTTGAGAGATGAGCATTGAAGCAAATGATAAATTTCCCCACATCCATCATTCGATGACCAAATTTCAGTCAACAAACATCGATCTTTACTATTGGAGTCTCGCAAAAGAATCAAGCGATCTATGCCCTAGACAAAGTGACCTCCCTGACGAGTACATTATGCCCTTAATACATTATCAAGTATCTTTTTCCTCTATGTTAATATGAAGTCTCCATCCCGTAGTGTATATTATCTTAAAGCTATTAGCAAGTAATTAGCTGCATTGAAAGTATTTAAGGAAATGTCCGAAAGAAAGAACACCATGGAGGAGAATGATGAGCATTGACATTAGTTACGGACTACAGAAAACAATTGCATTTAACCACAACATGCACAACCATGTCGAAGGCCGACTCATACACGTTTCACAAGTGCTTTGATGTTACACCGATGCTCGGGGCTGATGTTTCATTAAAAAGAATAAAAAAAAGTAAAGAATTACTTGCTTACATGTGTCCACTGGAAAAAGAAGAAAGAGAAGAGAAAAAGGGAGAGAGAGAGAGAGAGAGAGAGTGGATAAGAGTGGCAACGGAGAAAGGGCATCTATCAGGACCTAAAAAGACATAGTTGGAACTGGTCATGTAATTCTTATTGAAACCAAACCGAGCCACGAACCGGCTGAAATCAGAACCGGACTCAAAACAGGGACCACTTGGTTCCATTTTGGTTCTAACTTGTAGGTTGTGCCTCATTTGTAGTTCTAAGAAAAATTTTAAGTTTTGTTATGCATCAATCATAGAACTTGTTACTAGCATGAAATTATCATTCCAAAGGCTCAACTTAAGCTGAAAACAGGTTGGAGGTAGGCCACAAGAATTGGATCTATGTGTTTCGTATTAAAACCCAAGTGCCTCTTCTCTCGTGCACCTTGCACAAAAACCCAAGTATAAGTTCTGCTTACGGATCCAACACAGTAAGAATAGGTTCACCACTAGCTAGAATAAATCCAACCAACACCAGTCAAAATAAGTTTTATACTGGTTGTTGGATAACAATAACAATAGTCAAAATTAAGTTTAATTTGATTGTGTATAATAGACGTAACTAGTAGCCTGATAGCCGAAAAATATTTCCAGCTGCAAAAAGGTTTTTCTCACTGTTTTGACATGTTTTGAATTCAATCATTGCTAATTCTTGGACAGCATAATTCATTAAAACCAAGACAATGAAAAATGAATCAAATAATTATGAATGTGTAAAAGATAATAAACATTGTATTGATATGTTCAAATATTCATAGAGAACTTGTTCAAATGTACGAAGAGTACAAAGATGAAAAGTTTGTTAACATTACAAGATTAAACACATTGACCTATTCTAATATACCATTGACTCAACCTATCTTTGATGTAATTGATCTTGAGGCTCTTTATGATCTATGTGGTTCTTGAAAAATAAAAATCAAAAGAAAAAGTAAATAACTAATATATAAGCAAAGAATATAAAAAACATGTTTTCAATACATGCATTTATTGTGATGTCGAAAACAAATGGCTACATTATAAGCTAAACCAAATAATCAATTCAATTCTCCATTCTCGACATATGAAATAGTCACACTTGAAAGTTAATTGCTTTGATAATAAGAACACTAACAAAAGTCAATAAATACAAAAACGTATCCAATCTTCAAAATTATCAAGTTCACTGTGTTCTATGATTGATCTTGAGGTTCTACTTGTCCTTATTGGTGCACCAATACTCAAACCTCTCTCATAGTTGTTATGATGCTTATTGCAAGCATGCTCCATCGCTTTCTTAAAAAAGGTAGCAGTAGATGATTAACTTGATTCACAACAAATATTTTCATATTACTCAAGCACTATTTTATTAAAGACAAATATCGAGTTATACGATAAACGATAAAAATTTCTACATACAAAAGAAGTTAAAGTGAATACTTATATAAGTCTTGTCAGTTTATTCATCAAAAAGTCTCTAGCTCTTTTTTCTTTATAATATTCCATACAAATAGTTACTCGATTGATTTCTATGATCAAAATGTGTCTTCCTATATTATAGACAAATAAAAATATTATCCCCAGTTATGCCTTTGATGCTTCACTCGAGTTGCTTTCATATACAAGATTTGTTTAACTTTTTTCTCGGACTAATATAATTGTTTAAGATTTTCTCATGAAACGTGTGAGATGCCTTCTAGAGAATATGTTCTAAAGGACATCGTAAAGATATGTGATATGTGAGGTATAATATCTTGACTTAATATCATTATGGTAATAATGATTCGTGTAAGATCTTTTAATTGTATCACTTAAAACTTCAACTCTTGTTATGCAATCTACAAAGTCAAATTTGGCTTACAATAACATAAAAATACATAATGTTTAAATATATATGTATATATATGAATTAAAATAATACGCATGTAGGCATATATACTTAAAAGTTATATTACTTGAAAGTCAACCTAAATATTCTCGAAGACTCTTTCTTTCTTTCATTATTTCTATGCTTTATAAAGGAAAAAAATTATCTGCCTTAGTTCAGTAACTAAGGGCATGCAAAACTTCTTAGAATTAGTGTCCACGATCTCACCATTATTGACTAACATCAATTTTATCCACCTAGAGGCAAATAGTTCTAGAATACAATTATGCATCTTCATCCTCATCCACAACATTTTCTTATACATTCTTCATTTTATATTAGAGTGTTTTCTCTTGTAACATAATACATTTTTTGTTGTCAGCTCTCCTTTTAGTTTATGATTGATTATGCTCATTTGTACTTGAGAAGTAAATTATATATGTAAATTTAATGCTCTTCGAGATATAAATTAAAAACAATACAATAGCCAAGTTTAAAATACTCCGAGTCTTGTTTGTCCTCCTCTTACTACGTATTTCTTTGACTTTCATATTTGAAAATAAGAAAATTAAGTTATATAATTGTGATAAAGTTATTATAAATTTATAATAGTAAATATAATTTTCATAAACAATGTCACATACCTCAATGTAAATATCACTACTTAACCTATCAATTGCTGATATTTTTTATATTGATGTGATTTTGGAAGTATTTTTTCTCTACAAGATAATAATCCTAAATGTAGTTGATATATAAGTAATTTTAACTGCAATAATATAAGCATGTAAAAATATTATACTATTAATTTAAAAAAACATACTACATATTAGGATCATTATTATACAAGTTCACATATAAGCAATTTTAACTATAATAACATAAGCATACAAATCATAATATTATTCTTTTAAAAAAAAACATGCTACAAGTTAGGATCATCACTAGCAAGTTGAAATATAAGCAATTTTAACTACAATAACATAAGCATGTAAAAGCATAATATAATTAATTTAAAAAAAACATATATTTAAATCAATCAATTATTAATTAACCTTTTTAGTGATCCTCTCTTTCAATGTGAATAGCTTTTGCTTTGACATGCATGCACCATTTGATTGAATATAAGAAAGGATAATATTATCTAAAACTTTTATGTGTTGCTCTTATACCTTTATTTGATGCATTCTATGAGATGTATCTCTTGGCCTCTAATGACAAACTACCTCTTAAGTTTGCCAATTTTAGTCTCTTGGATACCATACTTAAATTGCTTGTCATAAACATATATAACTCACTATGATGTGATTCTTAGAGGTACATACATTTACTTCATTTTATCTACTTTCAATCAAACTTTCATAACATATGAAAGACACTCAAACAATAACATAAAAGGTCTAAACAAATATCAAACTCCAATAATATCTTATAAAACTCTATAGCACATGCTTCTTGTATCATCTATTGTTACAACACCACTATTTTATATATGACGAACTTCTTGTAAGGCTCGAATATCAAATTTATAATTTGAAGGTCTCAAATGAATAATATATAGAGAACATCAATAATACTTATATGTGCATATACAACGGATATGTATATTGTAAATGATGGTTATAAAATATATTTAGACAATTTAACTAATCATGAAAAATACATAATATATTTATATAATATTAGAACTAATGCAAGAACCCTTCATGTAACTTTCGTTGAATCATATACACATTGTCATTAGGATATTGACATTTCATAAGGGGATTATGCTCTATTGATATGCTTGTTCCAAGTCCAGATCAAAGGAGGAGGGTCTCTCTCTCTCTTTCTCTCTCTCTCTCTCTCTCTCTCTCTATATATATATATATATATATATATATAATTCTGCCATTTATTGAAAAGTGCTAAATAGAAAGCTTGAAAAATAACACATGAAAATTTTATTCCAAAGCGAGAAGCAAAACATCTTATAATATCGTTCATTGTATGCAACTATACAACATAAACAATTTTATGAGGATTCTCTCACATTAAATGGAAAAAACAATGGTATGAAAGGGGAAAGAGGGAGGAACAGAGAACCTAACTGTGTGGGATACCCAATGATATCTCCAATGAGGAAGGGAGAGAAAATACTAGCGAGGTCAGTTAGATTTATAAGAGAGAGCGAGAAACATAGTGAGAAAGAGAGAGAGGAGCAAGGGCTTAGACGCAAAACCTTGGGAGAGAAAGAGAAAAGATAAAAAGTCCGTACATGGATGAAAATTCTTCCCACTATTATAAAACAACCGAAATACAAAGAAAATAATGGAAATCACTAAATGGATTGTTAAGAACTCTTTATTTTGATTGTTTAAACGATCATAAGATCTTATAATTTATTCCGACTGTTATAAACTGTCGGAATTGTTCATCCGATGGCAGAATATATCCTTTTTTCCAGCAGCGATGAAAACTGTAACCGGCCATGTTTACCTAAAATTTACCTCAGATTTGAATTGATTCTTTTGTAGATCCGACCTAACATGAAACTTAAAAATTTAGCCAAGATACGCCGTGTTTGGAAATTTCAGGCCGCCATCTTATCATTTTCAAAACTAGGACAAGATGGTCTTCAAGTTAGGGGTTCCAAATCGGGTCAACAGGTGAGGTTTGGGTCGGATCTCTTCGGGTTCAGATTAAAAACCGACTGTCCTGAACTCAATCGGATTATCGAATATGGTCATGTTATGGCACCTGGATCCGACTCAACGGATTCTAGGTCAGCCCAACCAGGACGGGGTTTCTTCTTGTCTTCCTTCGTAATTCGTCGTTGTAAAGGAATCTGAGAAGACCGACTCAGTTCGGAAAACCGATTTAGGAAACTGATTGATCTCCACTCCCTCACTGGATCCCTTCCGGCTACTGTTCGGGGTTGGGCTCGACTGAGGCCCAGTACCAATATCATCCAACCCTAGAAGCATGATACTTTAAACGGTCATGATGAATGGCTCGATTACTGTTCATTGTGCCCTCACCATCGGATCGAGGTAAGTTTCTCTATTTATTAGGGCATCGTAAATCCTAGGGTTCCAACCACCATAAACACCCTCGTCTCTCGTCCCTCTCTCTCGCACACACACGCGCACACTCTCTGCGTTTGCCGATCGCCGGTGTTGGTTCTGGTTGGTATTTCCGAAAGAGGGAGGTGAGATTTGGGGTGTGGGTTTTCTCAGTGATGAGAAAAAGATGACGAGTCTGATCTTCCGCGATGTCATTCGAGGCATTTGTCTGAGAGAAAACCCTAGAACACTGAACCTTCTTTCATTTTCTACTTTCCCTCTCTCACACACACGCACGCGCGCTCTCTGCGTTTGCCGTTTCCTGGTGTTGGTTCTGGTTGGTATTTCCGAAAGGGAGGTAACATTTGCGGTGTGTGTTTTCTCATTGATGAGAAAAAGATGACGAGTCTGATCTTCTGCGATGTCATTCGAGGCATTTGTCTGAGAGAAAACCGCAGAACACTTACCTTCTTTCATTTTCTAGTTTGAATGCTTCCATTTTTTTTCGGATCGGGAAGGCCAGTTCTTTTGGTAGGATGTGCCTTCACAAAGAAAACGAGTCGTTTTTTTCTTTCCGTTTTTCCGTTTTTTGTGTTTGACTGGTTCTTGGCGTGCCGTTTCTGCGGTTGTTCCCTTTTATCTGTTTGGCATCCGATTAACATTGAACAAAATCAAGAGTTATTGATTGTCTTTGGCATCCGGTTGCGGGTTCCTAATGATGCTTCTATGTCCATGCTAATACTGATTAGTTCATGAACAATTTTCTTTTCGTTTTTTTCGTTTGTTTGTGTTTGACTGGTTCTTGGTGTGCCTTTCCTGCGGTTGTTCCCTTTTATCTGTTTGGCGTCCGATTAACATTGAACAAAATCAAGAGTTATTGGTAGTCTTTGGCATCCGGTTGCAGGATCCTAATGATGTTTCTATGTCCATGCTAATGCTGATTAGTTGATGAACAATTTTCTAATATACTGAGGAGACCCCAATTCTGCCCATTCATACTGTGACCACATTCAACGGTTCCGTTATTGTTAAAATTTATAAGATTTTGTTATTTATTTGTTGGCCGTCCCCTAAGTCTAGTACAGATATCATTTGATCATCTCTGAGCGGACGCTTACTTTTTCTTGGATCAGTACACCTGCACTCTCTAAGAGTACGAGGAGTCACAATTCGGGTGTTATGTCTGCCTAATTTATATTCTTCTTTTATATGCGGTATGTTTTCAGGAAAGCTTGTAGATTTAATCTCTTTTACGCTGCTAATTTCTTAACTATGCTTGTTGATCTTAAATTGAGCTGTACTTTGAATGTCTAAATTAGCATTGTTTACCTACTCGTCAGTACGCTTTCAGTTTGATACATGCGGACTGCTGCATTGCTGATGGGATAAAACCGATGCTTATATCGAATGGTGGTCTTACCAGCCCATTGTAATCCATTGGTTGCCAGTGGTGTCAAATGGTTCCATCTACATTGGCATTCTTTTTAGATTTTGCTAAGATTGTTGGGCACCAGGCGTAATTCTTTTGACAGTTTTGTGCTATAGCGGTTTTGACACATCTTTTTATGTGGTTCCTACTAATTTTCTTTAGCAGCATAGTGGTTGTAGTTGCTGTTAACATGGATCTACCAATGAAGGGTACCTTTTTAGATGTCTCCTGATTGATACGTTGGGTTTCTTCTAGTGGAAGAGACTAACATGCCTCTTTCTATTTGAGTTCTATAATTCCTAGCCTCCGCTTTTTGCCAAGAAAACGATGTCATAGGGCTGGGGAGTTGGAATGGCCTACAATCATGATCTCTTTACAGACGGCTGTTTTGCATATAGGTTTTTTATGACTCTTTCTGAAATATGCACATTAAAAGGATTAGACTTGACAGTGATGGAAAGATATGGGGCATGTGATGTATATATTATCCTACACACTGAATTGTGATGTATATTTAACTCCGCTTATTATCTGATGCTCACCTGGCTTTCCATCACGTGTTTCCTTGATATTTACGAATTTCCGTCTATTGTTCTCCCCTTTCACTTTAAAGTTTTGTTTTGTGTCGGTGATACTTCATTGATGATGGCTATGCTGCTTGGAAATGCACAAATCTCCATGATGCACAAGTCTTGTGGTTGGCTTGCCAACTTTTGTTTATTTTCGTTGGGGTCATAACTTTGTTTTGGTACATTGTTGAGAAAATCTCCATGATAGACATCAGACGGGCGGACTGAATCTGATGCCATGTTGATTGTCTGCAAACTACATTCACATTCTGAGGGAGTTTTATAAATGATTGCTATTAAATCTATCCCTTTCCTTTTCTCTTCATTGGATAAGAGTTCTTTCGTTTGTCTCTGTTGGTTCTGAATGCGTTCCGCGTTGATGAAGATCTTTTATTTTTATGTCTGGACATCTGAGGCTAATGATTATTCACAGAATCTTCTGAGCACGCATAAGCTGAATCATTCTTTTCCTGTTTTATCCTTTCACTCTTGATGTCTTCGACTCTTTATCATGCTTATTGTGTTGTGGCTGGAGATTCGTTTGTATATTTCAAAAACGTTCGCATTATGGCTTGTATCTTTCTTCCTTACTGAACAAAAATCAATAGATTTTGTCTTCAAGTAGGGATGTTCATGTGGAGGGCATCACTTGCTCCCATGGGGACCCGCTGCTACTTGCCCCATGAACCCCAATCGGGTCTCTCGACTTTCTTCTAATTGATTCTAAAAAGTTGCTTATCTAAAAATAAACAAATTATAAAAAATAAAAAATAAATTGTGACCTCTTTTTTAAATGTGTTAATTCATTGCCATTCTTCTATTTCATTCATAATAATCTGTCCAGCATTTTATCTTTTATTTCATATATATATATATATGTGATATTCAACTATTTTTAAGCATCTCATTTTTCCTTGGGTTACCGTGGATCCTATGGGATGGGGTGGCTTTTTATGGTATGGTGACAAGATTCTGAAATGGGTTGGGGCTTGGAGCTTTGATCTCTGGCTCCGGATGGGGTGAGAACTTTCCAGCCCTGCTCTGTTTCATGAATATCATACTTGTGTGATATAGTGTGGTCAGTGTTGTATGACTACATTTATTGTTATAATCTTCTTTGAAGAAGATGAACAAGGTCTTATTCTATTTGTGCAATGCTGAAATCCCCCAGTCATGCTGAACATCATATGACAACCCTGATTTGTTGTCGATCCAGAAAAAACATTTTACAAGATTGATTTTTATTGGTGTAGAATACTTCTAAAGGTGTTTGTGGGTTGTAATGGTGTGGCTTTTTATGGTATGGTGACAAGGTTCTGAAATGGGTTGGGGCTTGGAGCTTTGATCTCTGGCTCCGGATGGGGTGAGAACTTTCCAGCCCTGCTCTGTTTCATGAATATCATACTTGTGTGATATAGTGTGGTCAGTGTTGTATGACTACATTTATTGTTATAATCTTCTTTGAAGAAGATGAACAAGGTCTTATAAAGGTGAACCAGCTTAGATGATATGAATTCGTCGATTGGAATGTGAACCAGCTTAGATGATATGAATTCGTCGATTGGAATGTGAACCAGCTTACATGATCGCTATTGACAAAACAGACAGAATCTCTGAAAAGCAAGAGGTTGATAGATCTTGGCATTGAAGGGGGTCGACAGTACTGATTATAAGCATATGCCATCTTAGGGGACTATCACCTGTCCATTGACGAAGATGGGAACTATAAGTGTTTCCTCACAGAAACCAGTCTAGCTCTTTGACTGATGAATCCTTCCTATGCATTTTGTTGTTACTAATTTCGTTATACATTTTTATTTGTTACAGGCTGTTCATCACCTGTTTATTGCAATCTCAACAAAATATATATGTAGTTCGATCTTATGCATTTGGGTAATGAAAATTCATCACCTTTCTGTTGCGTTATCGACAAGAGGAGATGCGATGATGTGCATTTTGTTGTTACTAATTTCGTTCTTATGCATTTTGATTTGTTACAGGCTGTTCATCACCTGTTTATTGCAATCTCAACAAAATATATATGTAGTTCGATCTTATGCATTTGGCCAATCATCATCTGCCTGTTGCATTATCGACAAGAGAAGATGCGATGCATTTTGTTGGGGGGATCTCTGTAGCTTTTCAACGACTACGTGTTATACATTTGTCGATGGAGTTTTCGTAAGCAAATGGCTGTTACAAGGTTAGCTGGCTTTTTGAATGCGAAACCAACATTAGAGGCGAAACCCACTTTTGAGTGTGCATTCCAGTGTCTGTTGCAGGCCACTGGAGTTTTCGATGGAGTATTCGTAAGCGAAAACTATACGTGTTATACATTTGGCTAATGGCTTTCAATGAAAATATATATGTAGTTCTTTTATATTCTTATGAGAGTTCTTTGGGGTTTTCATAAGCAACGGAAGACGGTGAATGTGGCCGCAATCAAGATTAGAGCAAGGTTAGCTGGTTTCGCTTTGGTTTGAAATTCAATTGAAAAAGATGTTGCCGAACATATACAAAGTCCCACAAATAATTGGTTTCTACTCAAAAGTGGGTTGTGCATGGGAATCGGAAGATAGAAGAACTCAGAGCTTTTCGAGAGTTTGCGTTGGGGGTAAGTCACGGATCAAAGGTTACCTGGGTTTGGTCAAGTGAATACGGAGAAACGGCCAAGTGAATACAGATTGCTGTAGTTTAGCCATTGTATCTAATGTGGGTTTGTGTCCGTCTGGAGGGAGTCCGATTTGATGGAGGAGCTATGGTTGCTAGTTTATGGTTCTGTTGCCGCCTCGGTTCCATCCAGTGGCAAATGGTTGTAGGGCGGTTAAATTGGGCCTAGCAGGAGCTGCGGGGGTTGTACCACGTTGAAGGGCGTCAATCATTAGTCAAGCTATAATTCAAGATCTACTTCAATTATAAAAGATGTCTATTTCTATTCACAACTATATTTGATTTGTATTTGCTCTTATATATACAATAAGCTCACTAAGATAAATATTCTAGGCGTCTTTACATAACCTCATCTTCAAATGGTATAATCCTTTTACAATTAACTCTTCAAGTGTTTTTTCTAACTAGGAATACCTATACTCCTTTTTGACTTCTTTTGGATACAATAAACTCACTAACCCCAATTTTTGTTGAACGTTGGATTTTGAATTCGAATTAGATCTTCAGGTCTTCAAATTTGGTCGAGAACCTGGTCAGAACAGAAAGCAAGGGAAAAATAGAGTGAGATCGATAGGTGGAAGAGAGCTAGAGAGAAATCAACAAGGGAGCCTATCCAAAAGCTGGGAAATGCACATTCCTCCCTTTTAAATGTATTTAAAACTTCTCCAGCCGGGAAATATAAAAAACAACTGTCACTAATGACTTGTGAATGACATTAGCTAAACCAGACTTTTATTAAATCTCCAGTGCCATCTAAGCTTTCAAAGGAGAATGAGAACTAGATCTAAACGTGCCTCCTCAACTTGCTATGTCGTCGCAGGGCCTCCACATTCTCCTGCTAATCTTTGATGGGACATGGTTTGGCCTCCAATTTACTCCTAGCTTGATCGGTGTTCAAGGGTTTTGTGATCTTCAATCAGCTGCACATCAGATTCCAAACCTTCGGTTGAGGATGACTGGTCTTGGTTGAGTTAGGGTAGACGTGGCTGGTTTGGAATAGGTCCGATGGTTTGGACCAGAACCGAATTGGCTGCAAAACCACCAGTAACTGGAGCTGACTGAACATCCCCAGGTACCTCTTGATTCAGTTATGGATCATAACTATTAGGAACTGGCTCAGAATTAGAATTGGTGGTTTTAAGTGTTAAAAAATTATATATATATAATGTAAATTGGTGGTTTTAAGTGTTAAAAAATTATATATATATAATGTATAAGTTTGCACATGTTGGACTGATTTGGTTTTGGGTGATTCACAACCAGACATGTCCAAGTTAAGGTGTTCTTCATGGGGGTTACGTCATTTATGCCATGTTTCTCTTGTGTGTCTCTTCAATGTTCAACTATTGCTTGAGTCGGCCCTCATGAAAACATGGTTTTATGCACTTAAATGCTAATGAGATATTTTCTTCTCTTTAAAATAACAGCGTGTGCATTCACACGGGGGGTATGTCAAATATCTCATACAATGCATTAGCATCCTCATATGCAATAGAGTAAAGTGTATCATATCCATATAAGCCTTAAAAAGAGTACCATCAGTCGAAGTGTAACAGTATTATAAGAAAGTTTGACCTATGTAAGAGGACTCAACCACACACTCGGCTTACCTATGACTAGACAATAGAGATAGTTCTCCTGAGTGAGGCATACGATCTTGGTTTGGCCCTCAACTTGAGGATGATTAGTTATGCTAAACAAAAGTTTCGTTATGAAAACAACAATTATGAGGACTCAACCACACACTCCAATTATGATGGATTTACACGAGAAGATCAGGAGTTAGTGTGGGCATCGTTGACATTTGAGTTATGAAAAAAGGACCCACAGTAATCTCCTTGGTTCAAAGAGTAGTTGACACTCAACTTTCTTGATATCTTATCAGAACAAGGGTTGGTAGATTCTCCCATATCAACTTGCCAAGAATCAATCAGGTTTTCAAGAAAGATATGTAGAGGAAGTCTTTGCCTTCTCTCTATCGATGTCCACCTACAGGAATACATGCCGATTATTGAAGTCGAACATGTACCACTTGTTGAGCAAAATGAGACATTTCCAAAGACTTGTGAGTTTGGATTCTCATTAGAGATTCAAGGAGTTTTAAAACAAAGAACATTATTGAATGATAAGTTAAATACAGCAATAATAACCTTTAAAAACTTTTTCGCCAAGACAATGTCAGCCATAGAGTTGCATTAGAAAAGAAGAGGCATTTAAAAAAAATGCCCTACAATCAATATGGTAGAGGGCACTAAACACAAAGTGGTATTACGATCATTATAAAAGTTGTAGCATAGAATTGTTGGGGGTTGTGTAATCATGTAGTGTTGGATCTAAAAAACTCACAATTACCAAATGCATACCCCAAATTATTTAGGACATGCCCTCTTTTGCAAATCTCCTAATTTACAACTCCTCTCTTTCTCCTCCCGGTTGCTCTATGCTCTCTCTTCTCCTCATCCGCCACATGAGCACTTCTCCTGTCCGACAACCTTCTAATCTCTCTCTTTCTCTAATGATGCTTTCCATCACTATCAGAGCTCCACTATTTATGGTGGCTCTCATCTTATTGCCTCTCACCATTAGTTTGGCAAGCTTCTCTCCTCTTTCTTGTCGTCTCCGCCTTTATTACCTACCTTTGCAACTCTCTTTTCTTTTTTTGCATAGAGACACACCTTGGCAACATCTCCTCTTAAGAGGAGATGTGCGTGAAACACATTTCTACTCAAGAAAAGATGCGCTTGAGGCATGTATGTATTCCATTTGTCACATATCAAAATAATAAAAGTGAAATAGAGAATGAATTAAGTTGTAAGCTAAGTTTTTGTGAAGATCTAATCTTTTTGAAAGATTGAGAAAAGATTAATTGTTCTATTTTCCACTCTACTCTAAAAGAAAGGGCACGATCTTTGACTTGATTGATCATTTATTAGAATTTGTATCCTTCTTGCTTATTTGAGACATATAAATGTAGTTGTACCTAATTAGTAATTGGGTTTCTCTTGCCTAATAAAATATGTGAAATAAAGATCTTTCAATCAATGTTTAAAAAATCATATTGTTACCTGTATCGCATTGGGCACCGATACGGTTGTATCGTATAGTATCATACGGTATGGTACGATATGTTGATTTTTTTTATTAAAAAATAAAAAAATGTAAAAATTAAAATTAATGAACAAAACATATATAAGACAATGAAGAAACATCCATACTATAACAAAAACATCTCCTAATAAAGTTATGAAAAAGGCTACAAGTATCTATATTTCATAATCCATATTTCATACCATTAACTATTAAGTAACGTGAACATAATATTGCAAAAGGGGTTTAACTTAATAAACAACAAAGTTATAAGTATAATTGACAATCATTAAAGATGAGAACGTTACAAAGTTACAAATAAAAGTTAAAACAAATTACAATCATCCACAACATGGATCATAATCAACAAAAACATTATAATCAACGTAGTCAGGATCATACCATGATCATCATCTCCTCTCTCTTCTTCCTCCATAATAGGATCTGCCCATCAAACACCTTCATTTTCAATTTTCATCATCTAAAATGATAGGGGCCTCCTTTTCTTCGATCCAATCGTTAAGAATATCAACATGTTCGTAACTCAACGAGTCATATTACACCTTCCTTGCCCTTCTTGCATCATTTTTCATTTACTTGTAAAGAAAGAATATTCAAATTATAAAGAATATCAAATACAATATAGCAACATCAATCATTCATTATTAATAAGATTAATAAAGAACTAGGCAATAACAAACAATATATATTTTATAATTATTACATTTGCCGTAACTTCATGTTATAGGCAATGTATACCAAATCACGCAATCGAGCATGCTTCAGTCTGTTTCACTTTTTTGTGTGAATGTGTTCGAAAAAGCTCTAATTCCTCTCGCACTCACTCAAACTACATGTTTGGTTCAATATACGTTAAGCAAACCTTATCAAATTCAGTACATCTACACCAAAACGAGCCTACCATTCTTCTGAAATAAAATACAATAATGATTAATAAGAAACACATAGAGTCAATCAATTAATAACTTAAAGGAATATCAATAAAAACACAATACCTGGTCGCATCTTAGAGTGAAGTTGGATTGCAATTGACCTTCCAAAATCTCCAACACTCTGTATATACTTGCTTAACTCTAAATGAATATTGTAATGAGTAGATGAATCTTCAACAAGGTTAATTGCATTTAACATACTCTTTTTCACTTCTACATCCTCCATAAAGTTTGAAGAAAATTGAATAGAAGGGTTAAGAAAATATGCAGCAATATGTAAATCATGATGCATTTGGTGGTTTCAACGTGTATCAATTGTCTTTAAAACCTTCTTTAGAAGTGATCACTCGCGGTGAAGGTTTTTTGTATTTTTAATTTGGCCTTATCAATAATATCATATATATAAGGCATAACAGGTCTATCTTTACTGTCCACCATGCTCATTACCTTAACTAAAGGTATAGTCATCCTCAAAAATTTGCTGCAACTTTCTCAAAAATCAGCATTGAAAATAACATCTACCACAACAATCTCCTTTCTCTTTTTAAACTAATTAATAGAGCCCATTCATCAGATGCAAACAATTTTTTCAATGCAATTTTTTATATGACAAGACTTTGCATAATAATAACATTTGTAGCAAATCTTATCAATTAATGCCTAATCAATTTCCTTCCACCTGTATGAATTCGCATTAAATGCAATACAGAAGAATGATTATAAATAAACTTTGTAACATTTCTACATGCATCTATAATCCCTCTCATTTCATCCATTGCACTCAAATCTTCAAGCATTAAGTCTATACAATGTGCAATACATGTAGTCCATACTAAGGATGGATGGTTTGCCTCAAGCATCTTACCACCTGCTCTAAAATTTGTAACATTATAAGTAATGAATTGAACAACATTTCAAACACCTACTTCCTTAATAACTTTCTCGAAAATGAGAGTAAATTATCCGCAGTTTTATTAATATGGGACATGTCATATGATTTCAAAAATAATGTACCTTTGGGACAATAGACTAAAAAATTTACCAAAGACCTACACTAACCATATGTTCAACCATCAACCATAATAGAACATCCCGTATCTTTCACGACTCTCTAAATTCAAAACTTGATACATTAACAATATCAACCCATTTCTGCAATAATGTGCCCCTCAAACTATGATAAGTAGGGACTCTATAACCCGATCTCATACTGTTAATAATATTCGTTATACTTTGAAAAGAAAATGAGTTTGCAATATTTAAAGGGAGACAATTTTCAGCACACTTCAAATCTACTTTCTCAATTACCTCTTTTGAATCCATAGTTATTTAATGCCTAGCTGAGCTCTAGGAGTCGTACATGGAAGAAAAAATGAAGGCATCCCACTAGAGTCACTAGCTCCTTCTCTAGTACCTCTCATAGGCATCGAGTGAGTAGGATCTCTTACAGTGAAATAAGAGACAACTCCACTGCTACTACCATCAGAACCTACACTTTTTCCTTTTTCTCGCATTCTCCTTCCCTCTTCAGCTATCTCTTCTTCCATCTCAATTGAATCATGAAATTCATCACCATCATGACCATACATCCCTTGAGCAGAAGCATCTTCAAATGGTTGAGACATATGACAACTATCTATTTCTGCCCTCTCTCTTATCTTTAATCTCTTCTTTGAAGTCTAAAATACCTCCTCAATCTTGTACTTCACTGCTTCGAAAATACCTCTTCAAGGTAAAAAGATGATTTGGAAGTAAGATAATGACGTGAAAAAGGGTTTGAGAAGAAGCATAAATGAAATCTATAAGTTTTTTATTTTCAGAAATTATAACATAAAAATCAACATTGACTCGTACGATACGGGACATATCGTATGATACGGTGTGATACACTCTCGTATCATACGATATGATACGATACGATACGATAAATCATGATAAGCGATACATGCTCCTGTATCATATCATATCTTCATACGATACAACTTTTATAACATTGTTTTCAATCAATAATAAGATCATATATTTGTTCCTCCTCTTCGTAGAAGATGGAGAGGTGAATCAATTGATCCATAGGATCATAAGTTGCTCAAGAGACTTGAATCTACATATTCTCCTCACATAAAAGTATGAAACAAGTCATTTCTTATCTTACGTAACCTTATGGGACAAGTCTTTCTTAATATTGTAAGGTGCTTATTATTTATATAAGGTGTTTATTGTTTGTTATAAGGTGCTTGCCTTACTCCAAAACAAGTCATGTAAGTCCTATCATGAGCAATCTTGCGAAACAAGTCATTACTTTAAACCATTCTATGAGCTTATTGATTCGTGGACTTACTAAAAGCCATTATAAGCTTACATTAAGGTCCTACTCTTACGTGTAAGTGTGTGCAAGAGTGTAAGAAGAGGTGCGTGTGAGGGAGATGGTAGTTTAGGTGTCTTGGGTGCGGCATACGCTCATGAGACCTCAAGGGTGAGGTCTTGCTTGGCCGGGAGAGAGTTGTCACAGGCATAATTTCTCTAGTGCGCACACCCATACGCATCCTTCATCCAATGGCTTCAAAGAGCGCGCACCAGACGACACACAAGCGGAGAGGCGTGCACCTTGCATACAGACGCGTCATGGCTGGGCATGAGTTTGCTTTGTACGCACCTTATGTATATGTGTGAGTCATGTACAAAAGGTAACCAGATGGGTCAAGTCATGAGTCGAGTTGGGTCCAAGTCTTGAGTAGGGTTGGGACTAGACTAGGCTGGGTTAGTAGCTGACCTAAGTGGGGTTAGGACTAACTAAGTGAGGTTTGTCTGGAGCCCTAACAAAACTTAAGTGACTAGGCTTAACCCATGAACACTAGAGTGGCTGGAAATTTCCTGCAAATGAGTTTATATGATTCAATTGTGGACTAAGTTCATTGCTTATGTCCGAACATTTACAAGGTCCAGTCTCCAATAAAGGTCGTAACGGTTGAGATGATGATGCCTCCGGCGGCCCTCCGCAGAATGATGGCGTTCTCTCTTCCTCACTCGGCTTACGGGGATCACATATCCTAAAAGTTTTGAAGGGTTTGGTTCGGTTATCTACGTGGGTAGTAATCCTGTTACTACCCTGAACGTAGATCACATATCCTAAAAGTTTTCAAGGCTGCGTCGGCAGGTCAGTGTATGAACTATTACCCTGAACGTCAAGAGGTCGAATAACGACGTGCTCACCAATGACTGCCTCCGCTGTTTCTCCCTCCTTCACTGAGATGAACGATCCATCCGACTTCGAAGCTATTGTTTCTCCGGATGATTACCTCTCTGTCTGTGGATTTGGATCTCTTCTCTCAGGTGAGACCTCTGTGTGTGTACGACGATGGTCCTATGTAAATTATAGGAACTTCCTGACTTCTTTCTTTCAGCATAGAGATCATTGACGCTGTTTGCATTAATGTTTGAAGATTCCCTTTTACTTTTGCGTTGCCTGCTTGCTACTTGTAAAACCAAAAAGTGCTCGGGGCACATTTCCTTATCTCAAAAACTTCAGAGTGGCAGTGTTGCGTAGGTTTCGGCGTGTCTTTGGCGATGTTGCTCCTATTTTCTTTGAGCGAGGAATAGCAAGACCGGAAACAGGGGTTACAATTGCAATATTCTATTGATTAATACACGGGTGTTGTCATTTTCAAGTAATATTGACTCACCATGTACAAACGATGCAGGAGATATCTATTTTAAGTGTGGAACCTTGTCATGGTGAAACTCTTATTGTTACTGTCTTTGAAATAAGCAAGCTAGAGGTAAATACATATCCACATTTTTATTTGCTCCATACTTCATATGTGATTCATGCTTAGTTTTCAATGTTCTTGCTTAAAATTGTGAGTAAGAAATTTCCCAATCATCTTCTAACTTTAGGCTTGCGTGAATTCCATGATACTGATCATCATAACATATGTCGCTTTTAAATTGTTTCCGTAACAAGTTGCCAGTGCAGCTATATTTACATGACTTGATCTATGCAGATCACATCCTTCATTGAAAGAGAGCATGAATTTCGTTTCTTCGCGGTAAGTTGTACTTGCGGTTAGCTAAAACATTTCCCCTCTAGAGACAACTATTCAGTGAATTGTACCAATTCAATTTAGACTATTTCATATTAGAAAATTTAAATCATTTGATATCAGGTGGTGCTTGAAGATTTTGATGGAAAACCTTCAGCCTCACCAGCAGTAAGTCTAGAAATCATGATACCTTCCCGTTCTTCCTATTGCATTAGTTATCTCTGTTGCTGCAGCTACAGAACAGGATTATATAAGGATTTTATGGTCATGGTGATCTTGAAGTCGTACTTGTAATATTCATTTTTGCATATTGCAGGTTTTGTGTGCTCAGTATAGCGATGAAGAATATTTTTGTATCAAGTGTAAAGGCTATATTACATGGGTATGTCTACATGGGCGGCATACCTGTATCTAGTACGTACCGGGTATGGGTATGCGTATCGATATATGTGATACATACTGATACCACTAACAACGTATTGGTACGTATAGATGTGTACCGGTACATGTACCCAATATGGATCGGGTACTTACTGGATCGGGTCTATTGGAAGTTCAAGTCTCGTCTTCAAGTAGATGTAGTAGATTTTGTGTTTGTTGAGTTTATTATATAATAGTTAAGAAGTCTGGGTCCTAATGAATCAGATTGGATTCATTAGGAACCGTGTACTTTAAGTAGGGGTATTATCGTCTTTTAAGTTAAAACAGTACTTAATATAAATACTGATTAGGGTTACCATTTTGTAATGAGATGGATTAATAAAAAGGAGCAGCAGGGACTGGCGGCCAGAGAAAAAGGGGCGACTGCAGTCTCGAGTCTGTCCATTTCCCTTATGAATGTCCATTGATCTTACTAATCATGATTTGATGCATGAAAACCACATGGTATCAGAGCTTAAACTCACGTTTTTGGCCATGGTAGATCATTAACAGGCCATTAATTGTCGTTTGGTGGAAAATCTGTAAGTATAACCTATCGTTTGGCTCACGTTTTATTCAAATACGACAAAAGACTAGTTCTTTGCTGGATACATTCACAGCTGAATCTTGTTGGTTTTGAAAGGGTTGATTTGCACTATTTCATTTACCAACTGCTATTAAAGGAAGTAAAGATTCGTTTATCTGACTTTGAAGGAATCAGCTGAACAGTATATTCATGAAATCGGCAACTATGCATTCCTTGTGAAATGCCGTTTCTTTTGCAACGTGGATTGAAGGATTAAGCATTGATTGGTTGAAAGGCGAGTTTCAGTCTTGAAAAAAACAAAAACAAAAAAAAACGGGAAAAAGAAGAAGCAACCATCAGGTTTATTACTTAGTACGTTTCAGTTAAAATCGTGTGGTTAAGTCTGACTTGTCAGTTCAGTTCAGATTGTGTTATTATTCAAGTCTTGGTTCAGTTCAGATCGTGTGGTATATTGTACTCCAGTGATTGATGGAAAAAAACAAAATGGGTGATACAACTGAGAGTTATTCTACAGATAAAAGTGAGGGATTTCAGATAACAAACCTCAAGTTAGATGGGAAAAATTTTCTTCAGTGGGCCAGATCCATAGAGCTAGCAGTGATGGCTAGGGAGCACTGGGAGTATCTGACTGGCGATGCAGTTCCACCTTCAGAAAATGATCCTTTGTACACCAAGTGGCGTAGAGAGAATGCACTAGTGAGTGCCTGGCTCCTCCAGTCTATGTCTCCATCAATTGCCAGCACCTTCATGTTTCTAGAGACAACATTTGGTTAGCAATGCATGATACGTATGCCCAAAGAAAAAACGTAGCCAAGAAATATGATATTATTGAAAAGATTAGAAGATGCAGACAAGGAAACAGATCAGTTAGTGAATATTATGCAGAACTCCGTGGTTTCTGGGAAGAGCTACAACTTTATTCCAAAACCAAGTGTCAAAATTGTACCCAAGAGAGAAATGAAGAACTTGAAGAAAGAAAGGTATTTGATCTTTTATGGGGTATCTCTTCCGAGTATGCAGTAAAAAAATAACATTTTGAGCAGAGAAGAACTACCAGCTTTAAGCACAGTCTACTCACTTCTACTTCGGGAGGAAGACAGAAAACACTTGGAAAAGGAGGCAAAAATCAATACTGATATAACTGCATTCGTTGGAAGGAACTCATCAAATTTGTCTTTTTCCCGTGGCAGAGGAGGATATGGTCGTGGTAGAGGCAGATTTGTACCTACTTCTGATGAACGAGCAAAATTAACATGCTCTCACTGTAGTAAAACCCGATACACAAAGGAGACATGCTGGGAATTAGTTGGAAGACCTCCTCAATTTCAAAACAGATCGAACAATGCATATTTTACAAGTGATAAGACTGACAAACAAACCACTGAAGACCCTACAAATTCTCTAGCAGACATGAAGAAGGAGATTGAGTTACTCAAGGCCCGATTAGCTGATTCACAAATTCCATCTACATCTTCCAGCAATGAAGCTCATTGATCATATGGTCATTAGGAAGGAACTGTTTGATAGTTATGAGGAGATTCAAGAACGAGTCAACATCCGTTTGGCAGATGGATCACATTCTCCTATAATGGGAAAAGGAAATATTATTACTTCTGTTGGTGTACTAAAGAATGTTTTACATGTTCCCAGTCTATCAGTTAATTTATTATCAGTCTCTACCTTATCCCAAGATTTGAAATGTCGAATAATTTTTTATTCTACTGGATGTGTATTTCAGGACCTGAGTACGGGGAAGATCTATGGTCAGGGTAGTGCAAGGAGAGGTCTCTACATCTATGAAGAAAAGAATGGAGCAACTATGTAGTCTATCAGTATCACAGAGAAACAAGGGGCTATATCTCGCTGCCATCAACGATTGGGACACTTGCGTTTATCTAAAATTAAAATATTATTGCCTGAATTCAGTTTATGTAATAATTTGAATTTAAATTGTAAGACTTGCCAGAAGGCAAAACATCATCGTGCTTCTTTTCCTTTGAATGAACAAAAATCATCAGTTCCGTTTGAAATTGTTCATTATGATATTTGGGGACCTTGTGGTACTACTTCTCTGCATGGTTTTAAATACTTTATAACCTTCATAGATGATTGCACTAGATTTACGATGATATACCTCATGAAAACTAGAGATGAAGTAAAGAATATTCTACCTATTTATTGTAAATTTGTACGTACTCAATTCCAGAGTTCTATCAAAATCTTTTGCAGTGATAATGGTGGAGAATTTATGTCCACATCACTTCATACATACTTCTTAGAACACGGGATACTACATGAGACTTCATGTGCATATTCTCCTCAACAGAATGGGATTTCTGAAAGAAAGAACAGACATATTCGGGAAGTGGCTAGAACCTTATTGATTAGATGTAATGCTCCTAAATACTATTGGGGTGAAGCAGTGTTAACAACAGTCTTTCTCATAAACTGCATGCCAAGCAGAGTCCTCGATGGTAATACTCCCTTTCACTTATTGTGCCCCCGTCAGAAGCAATTTCATTTACTTCCGTGAATTTTTGGATGCACCTGTTTCATTCACCTTCATCATGGTCTTAAAGACAAATTAGATGTACGATCAAGAAAATGCATCTTTGTGGGATATTCCTCTACTCAGAAAGGTTACAAGTGTTATGATCCTAGCAGCTGAAAATTATATGTTACTATAGATGTTACGTTCCATGAGGATATACCGTTTTATAATTTCCAGGAAGATTCATCGTCTGCAACAGATGCTTCAAATGTGTTACCTATTCCTCCAACAGAAAATCAGGTGCAGCATGAGAGGGAAGATGAAGAGATTATACCTACTCAGAATAAAAACTGGCAAGTGTATTCCAGAGGTAATAGAGAGGTGTTCTTACCAGACCTAGGCAGTCACTCCAGCTCAGACTCATCTACAATTCAGGTAACCTCCAATAATTCAGATACTGATCTTCCGATTGCAATTCGAAAAGGAAAAAGGGGAGTAGCTCAATACTCATTGCAGAAATTTGTATCCTACTCCAACAATCCCCTTGAATACCAGATCTTTGCAATGAATACTGATACTACTTTCATTCCGAAAACATTCGAGGAAGCTGAACAAATACCAGAATGGAAGAAAGCGATGGAAGAAGAAATTATTGCACTAGTCAGAAACAATACTTGGGAACTGGTTGACTTACCATCAGGAAGGAAAACAGTAGGGTGCAGTGGGTGTTCGCTGTCCCAAAGTCAATGCGGATGAATGCTGAATTTGCTCGTTTAAAGAGCTCGGTGGTGGCCAAGGTATGCTCGAGGACTTATGGTGTTGATTACTCAAGACCTTTTCTCCTGTGGCCAAATTGGCCTTTATTCGCATGTTCATCTCGTTAGTGCCTCTCATCCTTTGGCCCTTTGCACCGGCTTGATGTTAAGAATGCATTCTTACATCGTGATCTTCAAGAAAGAAGTGTACATGGAAGCGCGGCTTTGAACCTCGAGGGGCGCTTTGTTGCTCGTGGGGAGTACTGGCAAGTTTGGTGGATTTGTGCAAATCTTTATATGGCTTGAAACAATCTCCTCGAGCTTGGTTTGCAGTAGATTCAGTGAAGTTATTATGTAATTTTGGTACTTGTGGTTCTCAAGGTGAGTGGCCAATCGATCACTCGTTTTCTATCTAATCATTCCTCCTCAAGGGAATTTCCATATATCTACGATTGTTTATGTCAATGATATTGGTATCATTGGAGATGATCGAAGAAATTGTGAATTACAAAAACTAAACAAGACTTATTTCAAATCACTTTCGGACTAAGGATCTTGGAAGGCTGAAATATTTCTTAGGAATAGAAGTGGGCATAAGAATCTAATGCAATGATTTGTGTATCTCACGAAGAAAATATGCATTAGACATTCTCAACGAAAGCCGGAATGTTGGATTCTAGACCAATAGATACACAGAAATGGATCCCAATGCCAAACTACAATCTAGATCAAGGAGAACAGACAGTATCCGATCAGCCAAATATCGTAGGTTGATTGCTAATTAAATTAACTACGCACTGTTACGTGCGACCAAATATATATCCTTTGCTATAAGCATCCTTAGTCAATTCATTCTCAGCTCACCATGTGAAGCGAGACCATTGGGATGCGAGTCATTAGAGGATTAATTAGATATATGAGAGAAAAGGAGCTCAGGGAAAAGGCCTATTGTATGATGAAATAAAGGACATACTGTGGGTTGTGGGATACATAGATGCGAGATTGGGCTTGGGTTCTCCATTCAATAGATGCTTAACTCGTTACGGTTATTGTGTTCTTTTTGGGTTGGAAACCTAATATCTTGGAAAAGTAAGAAGCAAAGTGTGGTAGCTAGATCAAGTGCTGAGGCTGAGTATCGTGCTATTGCTCTTGGAATGTGTGAAGGCTTATGGATTATTTCACTTTTGGAAGAGATTGGTCTCAAAGGAAATATGCCTATTAATTTCTTTACTGATAGTAAAGCTGCTCTCCAAATAGCTCTAAATCCTATATTCCATGAGAGGACCAAGCATATAGAGATTTACTGTCACTTTATCAGAGAGAAAATTTCTCAAGGTTTATTCAATCTGGTTCATGTGCGCTCAGAAGATCATATAGCGGATATTCTCACTAAGCCATTGCAAGTTAATGCTTTCAAAAAACTTCTTGCCAAGATAGGAATCACAACCCTTCAAGACTCCACTTGAGGGGGTGTATTGAAAGTTCAAGTCTCGTCTTCAAGTAGATGTAGTAGATTTTGTGTTTGTTGAGTTTATTATATAATAGTTAAGAAGTCTGGGTCTAATCTAGTGTCTGGGTCCTAATGAATCAGATTGGATTCATTAGGAACCATGTACTTTAAGTAGGGGTATTATCGTCTTTTAAGTTAAAACAGTACTTAGTATAAATACTGATTAGGGTTACCATTTTGTAATGAGATGGATTAATAAAAAGGAGCAGCAGGGACTGGCGGCCAGAGAAAAAGGGGCGACTGCAGTCTCGAGTCTGTCCATTTCCCTTATGAATGTCCATTGATCTTACTAATCATGATTTGATGCATGAAAACCACAGGGTCGACCCATACAAATATGGGTTACCCGATTCAAAAGTTAACTATAAAAAGAAAAAACTAAACCCTAATCACATTCCTGCTCTGCTCTCATACCCATACTTTCATTCTATACTGGCTGGTTTGATATTATTGGTAGAGAAATCCATTCACATTTGATTTGTTACTTGACGTTCATCATGCAACCAATCTATTGATAATTTGATACTAATAAAGTGAAAGTAGTCCTTTTTACATATTATAGTGAAGAAAATACTGAGATTGAGACTATTAGAGTTTGAAGCTTAATGTATTTAGATTCAAGATATTGTGTTTAGAATATTAATTTTGATATGAAAGTTATGTATACAGTTATTGAAAATGTTACTGAATGAAACTTTCTTGTTGCTTAATCTTAATCAATGTTTAACCTTGACTTGCATGATGCTTTTCTGTTGACATTGAATGACATGCACAATATAGCGTGTAACTGTAGTCGGATTCTTATATGATAGAGAAGCATTTGCATTTTCCAATGCACTCTGTTGGTTCCCAGCATCTATTTGTGACACTTGTATAGTCCCTTCAATAATACTTATAATGAATCAATATATGGTTGTCCTGTGTGTTTAATATTCAAATGTTCTTGATCTTTGGTAGAAACAAACTAGATGTGCTAAAACGAAGATGTAGCTGATTGCATACGATATTAGTCTTTTATTTTTGTTGATATGAAAGTCATATATATATAGTTGATTGAAATTGTTATTGAATGAAACTTTCTTCTTTTCATATGTTGTATTTATTTGGCTCTCGATATATATGATGTCACGAGAAGTTGCCCTTATGTTGTTGCCTGCAAATGCTTTACTATAAATTTAAGATCAAGATCTTAGGCATTCTCTTGTAAATTGCTGATTGAGTTTGATATTTATCTGCCAAGCACCACCTCTTTAAAATGTAGAATGCTATGTAATTGTGTTTATATTTATTTATGTAAATTTATTTTTATTATATTTTTTAATAGTGGCATACCTGTACCTTAGTTTTTAAAAAATCTGCGTACCCCGTACCCATACCACTATCCATGCAACATAGTGTAAAGGTAAAGAAGGTTTCCACAATGTTTGTTTGTGAGAATACCCTTTTCTTCTTTTCAAGAGAACAAATTGTTCCTAAGATCTTGATGTCATTTTGTAGACACACGAAATTTTTTACTCTGGGTTCTTAGGCCTGAAGTGAACCTTTTTTGTGTCTAAGTCGCTTTAGGGCGTGCCAGCTAGCTTACTCAAACTAGCAAAGTATTTTTGAAATATCTGACTTATGGGGCGACTGTAGACAAGTGGGATCTTTTCGTTGTAAACCTTCTTTAACCGGTACTCAAGGGTCGGTTTAAACGCTTTAGAAAATATCGATTTTGAACAAGCATGGACTTTTGAAAAGAGTATGAAAGTATTTGATCGATTTGTATGCCTATTTGCAGATTTTATTTACGTGGGGTTGCACGTATCTAAGTCTTTCGATTTTATCTACTTAGGCGGGATGTGTGTGCATCAAGTGGCCTAAGATTGGTGTGTTTGCACGGGGTATTCGGGGCTTCTTTGAATGCAAGTATGCGCAATATCTCGAGTTTGGCGGATGTGCTATGCAACTCACACAACTTGAATGTAAAACTCAAAATTGAAAGACATAGCTGAAGGAAAATACCCAAATTGAATGCAACTCACACGACTTTGAATGTAAATTGCGGAAGGGAAATTGCGGAAGGGAGATATAGATATAAGAGCGGAAAGGCTCAATGTGTGCGTGTGTGTTGTGTATATATTGAAAGACAACTCACGCAACTTGGAATGTAAAACCTAGTCGAAAGGGAGATTGCGGAAATGAGAAATATGTATATGTATATGAGCCCGAAGGTCGTCAACGTGTGCGTGTGTGTTGTGTATAAATGTAAAGACAACTCACACGACTTTAAAATGTAAAACCCAGCTGAAAGGGAGATACGTATATATATATGAGTCCGAAGGCCGTCAACGTGTGCGTGTGTGTTGTGTATAAATGTAAAGACAACTTACACGACTAAATTTTAACAACCCGAAATGTAAAGACGTACACAAATGAACCGGGAAAACTCACGGAGCTAAAAATATATAGATAGGGCTATATCTTAATGGCTGCCAAGGCCAAAAAGGTGCGTGAGTGCTTGAGCAAGTGCTCGGGTGTTTCTTGGGTGCGAGTGTGAAATTGAAATGACAAACTCACACGACTTTTAAAGTAACAACCCGAATGAAATTACAGCTTATATGGCTCTTACTAGAGTCTTTGGAATAAGAGCGAAGGCTCAATGGTGTACGTGGGTGCTTGTTGTACGAGATAAGAGCTAAGGCTCAAGTGCACGTATGTGTCTCGTGTACGAGATAAGAGCTAAGGCTCAAGTGCACGTATGTGTCTCGTGTGTCAAGCACCAATATTACATCCCGGAGGAGACAACGCTCCGTTAATACAACCCCGTATCCAAATTGAATTAAGTATAAAACAAGTTAGCGTAAGAGACTAAGTTTAGACACGTACAAATAGCTGGTCCGTGTTCACTTGCTCGTACTTGGGCTTGTGGTTCACTTTGGGCAGCCACGGACGTGTTCCCTTTGAAGCTTGAGGCGTGAAGTGGCTGGCCGAGTTTGAGCTTGGTGGGGCTTTGGGCGTGAGAGATAAGGCTCACGGGTGCTAGGTGGGTTGTGAGGCTTTAGTGGGGTAAACAAAGAAGCCGCGGGTTTTGGTGGGGCTATGGCAAAGATGGCTGTGATGTGGGAGGTGCTAGGTAGGGATGATGGCGGGTAGTGGAAGTGGTAGGGTCGAATCGGCTGGGTGGCAGGGTGTCTGCTGGAGTCAGGCGCTAGGCGCCAGAGACTTGCTGAGGTGCCAGAGACTCGGTCGGGGCGACAGGTGCGGGCCACGCTGCGGCGCGTCGGGTGGCAGTGGAGCGGGTGCGGGGCGCGCTGCGGTGCGCAGGGGGGCGTTCGGGTGACGATGGTAGTCGGTGGTGTAAAGGAGGGGCTGTCGGTTGGGGGCTAGGTCGGGTTTAGATGGGATTAGGGGTGTTGTGGGGATTAGGTGGTGTTGGTGTTGGGTAGGTTTAGGGTGGTTTAGACGATTAAGAGTAGAAAGGTTTAGGGTGTTTTAGGCTTACCAAAGGGAGATGGCCGGCTAGGTGGTGCTTAAGGCACTTCACACCTTCCACGCGCAGGTAGGTTCAGCCCGAATGGTGGTGCAGCCCAGACTTAATCCCATTTAGCCCACACCCACTAAAAAAAAAATTAAGAAAGCACTAAGCACTTACCTTAATATCCTCTCTCTCCTCCAAGCACTTTCACGTGAGCTTTTGGGGACCCCCCACTCCTATTTATAGGCAAATGAGGTGGGTCTTGGATATGGGTCTTGGGTTTGGATCGTGGAATTCATGTCCGATCCAAACACTATTTGGATCTAGATCTTAGATCTCAGATATTTTGAGATCCATATCCGATCCAAATCCAACATTTTTATGGATATGGATATGGATATTTTGATAAAGATCCGATCCAATCCAAACACTATTTGGATCGACCCAAATCCAAACACTATTTAGATGCGGATTTGGATATATATGATCCAGGTCCAATTCAAAATTTCTCTGGATGGTCCTTCTCGGTTTTTTGAGGCGGACATTTTATGCGGGCACTGGCTTCATCAGTGCTCCGTCTGGTGCTGGGTTTTCCCCAACTTTGTCGTCTGGACTCCATCTCGCCATTCTGGACTCCATTTCTGCTTAATTTCGTCATTTCTGGCTCAGATTCATGCTGTTTGGGTGGATGTATTCGATTTGGCTTCTGGGTGTGCTGGGCTTGCATTCTGCATCGGGCATAGGCCTTCCTTTCGTCTTTTGACTTTGGCCTTTATCAGGCCAGGGTGTTGCTTTTGGGCTTCTACACCTGTTTCTGAGGCTGCTTTGGATTTGGCCCTTTTGAGCTACTTTATGGGCTGCTTTTCGATCAGGCGTCATCTTCCATGCTTCACCTGTTTGTCTTTGGTTTTTTCGCAAAATGGGACTTGACCCGAGTTTAAGGAATCCATATTGGATACGGGGTTTCAAAACAGAGTTTTAAAGCTTTTGGAAGCTCCTGGGTTTTCGAAAATCTCAAATCTGGCCTCTTGGATTGATTTTCAAACTAGGTGTTTGTTTTCTAAAATCGTGGGATTTTGGGGTGTTTACACATTTGAAGTGGATTATTGGAAATAAAGTATCTTTTAGTAATATCATGAGAAAAAACTGTGTTAAGATCACTCAAATTGGAAGGTAAATGTTATCCAGCAATGGTAAAACCAGTGGCATAGATAATGGTCTTCAGGTTTACTTGTGTCCGTACAAGGAAATACCGTGATTTGGCAGTTAGAGAAGAAGTTGAAGTAAAAGTTATTATAAGATCAAATGAGAGACTCATGCTTAATGTTGTTTGAGTATGGACATCCTGGGGGCAGCCAGATTAAGCTTCAGTGAGAAGTTGTGAGAAATTATAGCGCGAGTACCAAAAAAAGATATCAACACTATTAAATTGAAATGAAAAACACTCCTTGCTTTTTAAAAGTCATGAAGGTTTTGTTTTGATCATGTTAGGAAAAAGACTTGGACACATTGACATTGTTGAGACAACTCTGCTCATTGCCCAATGAAGATGGTTGGTGACTTTGTGATTTGGAGGTCCCACGCCCCAAGATTGATGGAGATCGTTAGAACCTTTCCTAATCCTTTTAGATGATCCAGAATTTAAGTTGCCCTTTAAAATTTCCTGGCATCTTTGAATGGGGCCTTGCTCCACCAGTGCTCTCTACGCCTCTTCACTTCTGATGAATCACTTGAACATCGCCTTTGTAGTGCAACAGCCATAACTTGCCATAAGTTGTCAACAAGATGTTTTGTCGTGGTTTATTTCCCAGTCAAGGACCCCAAGTGTGACAAATTCTTGTGAAGCATCTTTCATCGTGAAGATCTATTGAATTGGTTCTGCCTTGCATGTGGTGACTGCTGATATCGGAAGCTATCAGCTAGCTCTCAAGTCAAACATCACAGATTTTTGCTCTGAATTCTATCAATCATGTAAGAGTCAGAAGCTGATGATATTTTGCACTATAACCCACCAAACACTATGGATATTCCAATCTTTCATCGGGAAGATTTATTGAATTGGTTCTGCCTTGCATGTGGTGACGGCTGATATCTGAAGCGATCAGTTAGCTCTCAAGTCAAACACCACAGATTTTTGCTCTGAATTCTGTCAATCATGTAAGAGTTAGAAGCTGCTGATATTTTGCACTATAACCCACCAAACACTATGGATATTCTAGTTTATCTTCTTCTTTTAGCTAATAAATACAAGTTCCTCGCCTCTGTCATCCTATGTGTTGTCTTTTCACTTGTGCAATCTGTTGAAAGGCCATCTATCCCTGTTGCATAACTTCTCGCTGATGTTTTGATACGAAATGAATCAACAAAACAAGGCAAATGGGCTTCACATGATAGATGAAATGGAGCAGGTCGGCACCTTCATGGCAGCCGTCACCTGTCTCTCTTTCTTTTATTCATTCTCTTAACCTAATTACAACCTCAAACTTTATAGTGCTAATCTAACTTAAATGACTAAACTACCCTTAATTAGTGACTAATCTTCCCAAGATCCCAATGGATCAAAATATGATCCATTGGGATCCGAATTACATAACTCATAAACACTAACTAGTATATGACATACACCTGAACTTAAACATAAAATTTAAACATTTAAACAAGACTACAACTTGATCTCTAACACGCCCCCTCAAGTTGGGTCTTGAAGACTTGAAATTCTCAACTTAACAAGAGCTTTCTTAAAACCATTGACTGGTACTGGTTTTGTGAAGATATCTGCCAATTGATCCTCTGAGCATACATGAACCAGATTGAAAATACCTTGAGAAATCTTTTCTCTGATAAAGTGACAGTCTATTTCAATATGTTTGATCCTTTCATAGAAAACTGGATTCAAGGCGATTTGAACAACAGCTTTACTATCAGTAAATAAATTAATTGAAATATTTCCTTTGAGACCAATCTCTTCTAGAAGTGATATAATCCATAGACCTTCACACATACCCAATGAAATAGCACGATACTCTGCCTCTGCACTTGATTTGGCCACCACAGGTTGTTTCTTACTTTTCCAAGATACTATATTACATCCTAAATATACCATATAACTAGAGGTTGACTTTCTATCAGTTTTGGATCCTGCCTAATCAGCATCTGAATAGATCTTTATGTCTAATGATGAGTGCGGAGCATATAGTAAGCCATAAGTTATTGAGGATTTCAGGTATCTGATGATACGAAACACTGTACTCATATGATGTTTAGATGGACAATGCATTCATCTACTAACATATCTAACTGCAAAACTGATGTCAAGTCTTGTAATAGTAACATATATAAACTTTCTCACTAATCTTTGGTACTTACCAACATATTCATATGGTTCTGCAGGCTTATCAATATCTTCCTTAGAGATTTCCATGGGAGTAGAACAAATTCTGCAGTCTTTCATTTTCGTCTCCTTCAGTAAGTCTAGAATATATTTTCTCTGACTTAAAAATAAGCAATTATTCTTATGAATCATTTATATACCCAAGAAGTAATGTAATCTTCCCAAGTCCTTAAGTCAAACATAATGCTTAAGCTTCTGTATTAAGACAATATCTATGTCAGTTGATGACACATTAATGAACATAAACAAGCAGTTATAGAACAAGTAACCAGCAACTAAATGACGTTTTGTGAACCAAAGTGGTAAACAAAGCAGTTAATCTAATATTGGACTATGGTGAAACCATGAGACCAAGTAAAGTAGCAAATGAAAACTTATGAAACCATTGCTTAGATGCTTGTCCTAAACCATAAATAGATTTATTTAGCCTAAAAAAACCAAATTCTCCCCTTAACTAGATAAGCAACCGGCAAGTCCATATAAATCTCTTTCAAAAATCACCATTTAAAAATGCATCGTTAATATCCAATTGCAAAAGTGTCCAACTTTAACTATACTAAGGATAAAATCACTCTCACTATCATAGCTTAGCAATAAGTGAGAAAGTGTCCGTGAAGTTAATTCCTCATCGACTGTAACCTTTAGCTACTAGTCTTGCTTTATATCTTTCTATATTCCCATCAGCCTTATACTTTATAGAAAATACCCACTTACATCCCATTGTCTTCCTTTGTGCCGGTAGATCAACCAGTTCCCACGCCTTGTTTCGTACCATTGCTGTAATTTCCTCTTCCATTAATGCCTTCCATTCTGGATGTTGTTTTGCTTCTTCAATATTCTCTGGGATAGTTACAATATGACACCATCTTTTGCAATGAATATTTTGCAACATCACGTTTTTCCTTTCTAATTGCAATAGGTAGATCATTCAACTCACTTTCTGAAGTATGAGATGTTACCTGAGAAGGATTCACACCTGATTTAGGATGAGGATTTTGATTCAGAGTAGGTGACTGATGTGGGAGAAAGGCCTTTTTTGCACCTCTTGTATATGTCTGCCATTCCTTTTCTTGAGAGAGTATCATCTCCTCTCCTTTTTTTTCATGCACTGGTTGAGTTTCAACAAGTGGAAGTGGTATCACGTGAGGAGATTGTATATCTAGTGGGGAAACTTCCTGCATACTATAAAATGGGGTATCTTCATGGAAGGTAACATCCATAGTAACATATGATTTTTTTCTGAGAGGATCATAACACTTGTACCCCTTTTGAGTAGAGTATCCCAAAAAAATGCATTTGATCGATCCAGTTTATCTCTTAAACCTTGATGAATATGAACAAAGCATGTACATCCAAATACTCTCAGAAGTAGATGAAATTATTTTTTGGAATGACATAATGAATGAAATGGAGTATTATCATTTTGCTTGGCATACGATTTATAAGGAACATTGCAGTTAGCACTGCCTCTCCCCAATAATATTTTGGAGCATTGCAACCAATTAAGAGAGTTCTAGCGACTTCTAGAATATGACAATTTTTTCTTTCAAAAACACCATTTTGTTGAGGAGAATAGGCACATGATGTCTGATGCAACATTCTATGATCAAGAAAATATGAATAAAGTGATTGAGACATAAATTCACTACCATTATCACTGCGAAAGATTTTAATAGTACGCTGGAACTTAGTATGTATAAATTGGCAATATATAGGAAGAATATTCTTTACTTCTTCTTTGGCTTTCGTAAGGTATATCACAGTAAATCTAGTACAATCATTAATAAATGAGATGAAGTATTTATATCCATGCAATGATATATTAGAGCAAGGACCCCAAATATCAGAATAAATAATTTCAAATGGAATAGAAGATTTTTCTTCACTTAAAGGAAAAGAAGTATGCTGATGTTTTGCCTTCAGGCAAGTTTCACAGTTCAAATTCAAATTATTACAATGACTAAATTCAGGTAATAGCATCCTAAGCTTAGATAGAGGTAAATGTCCTAGTCTCTGGTGCCAGCAAGGTATATCCTCCTTCTGTCTTTCTGTAATAACTGTTGATTGCATGCTGCTCCCTTATTCTCCTCACAAAAGTAAAGGCCTCTCCTCAAACTATCCTGACCAAAGATCCTCCCTGTCCTCAGTTCCTGAAAGAGATATCCAGTAGAGTCAAAGATTATACGACATTTCATATCTTGAGTCATGGCAAAGACAAATAATAAATTGACTCATATATGAGGAACATGTAAAACATTTTGTAATATGCCAAAAGGTGTAGTTATACTCCCTTTTCCAACTATAGGAGTATGTAAACCATCTGCCAGTCTGATGTTAATTTATTCATTAGTTAACTCATAGTTATTAAAAAAATCTTTCCTACTGACCATGTGATCTGTAACCCATGTCCAAGAGTGAGGAAAACTCATATTACCCTTAGCCAAAAAAGAGAATGGATATGCCATAGGTGCTTGGGAATCACTGTTGGAAGATGTAGAGGGAGTGTGTGTATCAGTTAAGTGAGCTTTGAATAATTCAATCTCTTTCTTCATATCAGCCAATGAGGTTGCACTGTTTTCAATATTTTGTTTGTCATTCTGATCACTGCTGAAATAAGCTCTGTTGGATCTATTCTGAAAGTTAGTAGGTCTGCCAACTAATTTCCAACAAGTTTCCTTTGTATGTCACGTTTTCCCATAACGAGAACAAGTTATTTTTTCCTTCTCTTTAGGAGTAAGTGCGGATCTACCCCTGTCACGTCCATGACTTCCTCTCTCACGAGAAAATGAATGAGTGGAAGCATTTCTTTCCACAAATGCAGTGTTTTCAGGACTAATTTTGGTCTCCTTCTCCAAAAGTTTCATGTCCTCTTCCCGGAGTAAAAGAGAGTATACTGTGCTCAAGGATGGTAGCTCTTCTCTTCTAAGAATATTATTTTTTACAGCATCATATTCTAAAGATCTATAGGAGATCAAATACGTTCCTCTCTTCAAATTCCTCATTGCGTTCTTGTATGCATCTTTGACATTTTGTCTTGGAATAGAGATGTAGTTCTTCCTATAACCCTATGAGTTTTGTATAATACTCACTCACAGATCTGCCTCCTTGTCTGTATTTTTTGATTTTCTCAATAAGATCATATTTCTTGGTTATATTTTTCCTCTGGGCATAGGTATCCTGAACTGTTAACCAAATATCCTTAGCAGTTTCTAAGAATATGAATGTATTGCCAATCGAAGGTGACATTGATTGAATAAGCCAGGCACTAACAAGTGCATTCTCCCTACGCTATCGTGAATAAAGTGGGTCTGTAGCTGGAGGTTGGGGTATGTCGCCAATTTAGTAGTCTCATCGCCCCCTTGCCATTACAGCCACTTCTATAAATTTGGCTCACTGAAGGTAATTCTTACCATCTAACTTTAGATTTGTTATTTGGAGTCATTCTCCTCTGTCTAACGAATTGTTTCACTTGCATCTCTCATCTTCGTCCTTTCCATATTTATAAGAATCCCGAAGTTCTTTAAAGATTTCTCAAGGCTATCTTAAGGGCACTTATAGCCTGAAAGAAAAAAATTATATAGATCTTGGCAACACAGAATACTTATAATATTTCAATATTCACCAACTAAGACTGTTACAGAAATATTCGTTTGTAGACACAACTGAATATTTACTGTCAACAGAATATGTAATGCCTTAACGCAGTCCAAGATGCCTCTGCCGATCAGTGACCCTTTTTGTTAAAGACTGTGCATAGTCATTTTTTTTTTCTTTTAAACCATAACTCTTCAATATACCAGCCTCAATATCAATCTGCCTTTGAAAGTAAACAGTCAGATGACTATTCGGTGTGTCGTAGACACTATACTGAATCAACAAAAAAACTCCAATATACCCATCTGCCCTCTGCCACTATACTGCATCCAAATGACTATACTGCATCGAACAAAAATATCACAAACCTTGAAATCTGGTTCATGTCTTCACTGTGAAAGGGATACCATTCAGATTCCACCTTTTTCTTCTCAACTCCGAGCAATATTTCAACATCAAAGCTCTGATAGCATGATGTTTTGATACGAAATGAATCAACAAAACAAGGCAAATGGGCTTCAGATGATAGATGAAATGAAGGAGCAGGTCGGCACCTTCATGGCAGCCGTCACCTGTCTCTCTTTCTTTTATTCATTCTCTTAACCTAATTACAACCTCAGACTTTATAGTGTTAATCTAACTTAAATGACTAACCTACCCTTAATTAGTGACTAATCTTTCCAAGATCCCAATGGATCAAAATCTGATCCATTGGGATCTGAATTACATAAGACTCATAAACACTAACTAGTATATGACATACACCTGAACTTAAACATAAAATTTAAACATTTAAACAAGACTACAACTTGATCTCCAAACACTCGCATCCCATACAAATCATGAAGCAGGCCATTCAAATGGACCATAAATCATCTAAGGAACAGATGCAACGATTCACAGCTATATAATACATGAGGCTGATACATGGAACAAGATGGAAGGACTGAAAGCCACTTATGGAATTGGCTAAGTTCTGTTTTTGTGCTGCCTCACTGGATCAGTTCTCTCGTGCCAGTTACACTTGAAATTTTGTCCGTACATGATTCTCCGTTCATTTTACCATGTCTACTGTAAGGTTTTATCTCTAGTGAGGATGATGAGGAGACCTGTGGAGTCAGATAACAAGCTCTTTTATGTTATTGCTTAGCCCTATCTTCCATAAAATGAAAATTTCAGGTTGGCACCTTTTGTAGTGTATCTCTGATATAATAATTATGTCAGTTGATAATGAGAAGAACAATGATAATGATCAAATGACATGTTAGGCATCAAAGCCACTTGACTTGATTAAGATATTGACTAGGATATGGTATGTCTCTGTAAAGGTTATGTACCTCATATGTTTATTGATACGTGACATAATAGAATGCTTCATATTATTTGTGAAGGCTCTGGCATTTGTTCTGGTAACATGAATCATTTCAGGAGACAAGAAAGTCCTCTTTGAACGATATGGACGACACAATGTGCAGAAAATATGGCGTGATGATATTTTACCATGCCGTATTTATCTTCGACACTGGTGAGATATTTACTCTAAATGCTTTTATGTTCATTAGTTTATGATAATTCTCTCCAAGATACAATAAATGGACCATTACTTAACTTTCATTGACAACTTTATTTGCTACCAAATTTTTAGTTGAACTTTTTATTTTCAAAAGACAGACAGCCATCAAGCTCTGTTTTTGTGTTTCACTCCTTAGTTGTCTGTAACGTCATCACAAGACTTACCATTTAATGCAGCGTGCTGGCATCCAAGAACCTTGGCCAGGAAACTTGTGACAATTTTCTAGACCATACATATCTTGGTGATCGGAAGACAACCATCCGACTGTACTTGGCTTCAACTGGTTCAGGGATCATGGAAGAAGAGCCTCCCGAAAACCTCAAGAACCGCTATGGTGGTTGATGCTTATTGAATCTGTATGTTGGCTTATTGTTTTCAATTGGAGTATCGATGTATCTGCTACTGAAAAGATCTAAATGTAATTAATGAATATTATTTGTGTGAGAAATACGTGGGTGGTGTTATTATGACAAGTTTCTAGGCAATGCATATCTTGGTGATCAGAAGACCATCTGACTTTGGCTGAGACAACGTCAGGGATCATGGAAAATGCACCTCCCGAAAACCTCAAGAACCGTTATGGTGGTTGATGCTTATTGAAAATGTATGCTGGCATATTACGTGCAATTAGACTATCGTAGCATCTGCTACTGAAAAGATCTCAATAGAATTAGTGAATGTTATTTGTGCGAGATGTGAGTTGTGTTATTCTTTTATTTCTTGTATAAATGCAAGTTTTTGGTTCATACTAACATCATAACAAGTGGAGGAAGCGTCTTGATATTATCAGACGGTTCTGTTCCTTAAACTCTCTTTGCTCTATGTTGTTGCTCTTTCTCTTCTCACTTGATCTTTTATCTTCAGGACACTCTTTGAAGCTTGTCACTGCTTAAAGTCGATATCAGGAGGTTTCAGCTATTCCAAATTTATGAATTTAGTCTATTCCTCTTCAGGTCGAATTTTCTCTCATCTTGAAGGCTCTGTTGGAAGCCCGATTTGTGATGGAATCAACCTTCAGCCTCCATTATGAGATGCACAAGATTGGAAAATTTGAGTAGCATGAAAATCTAGGACCCCAGACCTGCATTATCATCTCCATTTTGCAGAGAACATTGTCGCCAAATCCCTTCTCATCTTCAACCTTTCTCTAGCCAACCACTGATCAATTTCTGTGATACTTTGGGTTCTAAATGCTGGATTGTATTTTGGCAGATCCAATATTTACCAAACCTTGATTTGCCGAATCCCGAAGTTTCTATTCAATTTCTGTCTGGCTCCCTAATGATCTCAAGTCTCTTCATTTATGTGCTTTCTTGCAGAAGCCTTTTTTTATTCCATTATTCCAAATCCCATCAGTTCCTCATTCTATGGGAACCAGTGATAAGCTTAGTGATGCCAAGTTTCCCATGTTCTAGATTGGATGATTTAATAAGGTACCCCTGTGTGTTTATAAGTTTCAAACGTCCTGTAAAACTTGAGCATGCTAGTTAAAGATGCAAAATGTAATTCCTTTCTTGTTTTACGTGGAAATTTCTACATATAGGGATCGTACTTGGGTTGTGGTACCATAGCTTGTAATTCGGTGGCAAATCTAGAATTTTCTGTTGGGTGGGGCGAACCGCCTATTCAACCATTTAAGGCGGGCGAACTGTGGGGGTGCATGCACGATTATAAGTCGCTGACTATTCACTCGGTTTGGTCATAGAGATTACGGTGCTACAAGAACACGCATAGAAGATCTTACAAGATCAGGTCGATCTTATTCTCAGATGCCAGAGGAGCGAAAGCAGTAACATTAGCAGCTCTGTCCCTCTGTGCTCACAGACCAAAATCTCTTTTGATTGCTAGAATCGAGCACACAATGTTCCGGCTTCTTAAGACAAGTGGAGATTACATCATCACAAAGCCTTCTCACTCAGGAGCGTGCAATGTCCGGTTTCTTAAGAGAAGTGGTCATGGATGATGATGCAAATACACGAACCTTAGAAGATCTAATGGCTACTTCAAGTGCCTTTGTTTTCAGAGTTCACTTTGGCCAACCTAGATTTGTTATCCAAGTGTGAATGTCTAAGGGTATATTTCTATAAATGTGCAGCGTATCCACATTATGTGATAACGCCTCTGACTCAACTATGTTTTTTGGATTGAAATTTTCCCTAAATAACATTGGATAGAAATCTACGTGTACTCAGAATTTAGAAAAAGACCATGAAAACTTTTATCAAGATCGCTTCCCAAACACTATACAACAACAACTAAGCCTTTTCCCATACTAGACGGGGTTGTCTACATGGATTCTTTGTTTTCACAGAGCTCTATCATGTGCCATGTCAGCAGTTAACTCACAATAAGCTAGATCATTCTTTATTGTTTTTTCCCAACACTTTTGTGGTCGTCCTCTACCTCTTTTAATACTTTTCAAATTTAGTTTTTCATACCTTCTTACATGTTCTTCTTATGATCTTTTATATGTTCAAACCATCTTAGACTATATTCTCTCATTTATCCTCTATTAGTGTCACTCCTAATTTGTTTCTAATAACCTCACTATATATACGGTCTTTCTTGTATGACCACTCATCAATCTCAACATCTTCATTTCTGTCACAGACACCTTTTGTACATGTTCATGGTTAACTGCCCAACACTCATAACCATAAAACATGGCAGGCCTAATTGCTGCTCTATAATATTTATCTTTTAACTTTAATGGTATCTTCTTATCATAAAGAATACCTGATGCTCCTCTCCATTTTAACCAACCATCATTAATTCTATGTGTAACATCTCCATCAATTCTTCCATCACTCTGAAAAATTGACCCTAGGTATTTAAAACCTTCCTTTTGGGGATGATGCAATGTATGCCAATTTTAATTTTTATGTCCTCTGAAGTAACCAAATGATCAAAATTACATTCCATATATTCTGTCTTTGTTCTACTAAGTCGAAGGCCTTTGCTTTCTAATGTTTCTCTCCATAGTTCCAATTTTCTATTAACTTTTTCCTTAGATTCTTCTACTAACATTGTCATCTGAAATAACATACACTAAGGCACTTCATCTTGAATATCTTTTGTTAACTCATCAATCACCATTATAAATAAGTACGGACTTAAAGTTGATCCTTGATGTAACCCAATATTAACTTCAAAGAAGTATGTCATTCCTTCATGAGTCCTTACACATGTTTTTGCACCATCATACATGTCTCTTATAAGGTTAACATATGTCAATGGGATACCTCTTTTTTCTAAAGAACCTCCCTTGGTATCCTATCATAAGCTTTTTCTAGATCAATAAATATCATGTGAAGGTCTTTCTTTTTTGCTCTAAAATGTTCCATAAGACGTCTCAAAAGGTGAATCGCTTCAATAGTAGATATGCCTGGCATGAATCCAAATTGGTTCTTTGTTGTACTTGATACTTGTCTTAACCTACGTTCAATAATTCTTTCCCATAATTTCATAGTACGGCTAATTAACTTGATACCTCGATAGTTCTACTAAGCCCGAGGCCTTTGCTTTCTAATGCTTCTCTCCATAGTTCCAATTTTCTATTAACTTTTTCCTTAGATTCTTCTACTAACATTGTCATCTGCAAATAACATACATTAAGGCACTTCATCTTGAATATCTTTTGTTAACTCATCAATCACCATTATAAATAAGTATAGACTTAAAGTTGATCCTTGATGTAACCCAATATTAACTTCAAAGAAGTATGTCATTCCTTCATAAGTCCTTACACATGTTTTTGCACCATCGTACATGTCTCTTATAAGGTTAATGTATGTCAATGGGATACCTATTTTTTCCAATGTTCTCTAAACAATCTCCCTTGATACCCTATCAGAAGCTTTTTTTAGATTAATAAATATCATGTGAAGGTCTTTCTTTTTTGCTCTAAAATGTTCCATAAAACATCTCAAAAGGTGAATCGCTTTAATAGTAGATCTGCCTGGCATGAATCCAAATTGGTTCTCTGTTGTACTTGATACTTGTGTTAATATACGTTCGATAATTCTTTCTCACAATTTCATAGTATGGCTAATTAACTTGATACCTCGATAATTCGCACAATTTTGAATGTCTCTTTTGTTCTTATATATGGGTATAAGTGTACTTGCTCACCATTCCTTAAGCATCTTTTGGTTTTTTCATATTTCATTAAATAGTCTTGTGAGCCAAGTGATTCATATTTCTCCTAGTATTTTCCAAACTTCTATAGGAATATTGTCTCGTCCTACCGATTTACCACCCTTCATATGTTTAAGAGCATCTTTGACTTCATTCTTTTGAATACGTCGGTAAAAATTATGGTTTATATACTTTTCTAATTTTGCTAACTCTCCTAAGTTAATACTAACATCTTTATTTTCATTAAAAAGCTTATAAAAATAGTTTTTCCACCTATTTCTTATATCATCATTTGCAACTAGAATTTTTTCATCCTCGTTTTTGATGCATCTAACAGAATTAAAATCTTTAGATTTCTTATCTCTAGCCCTAGCTATCCTAAAAATATCTCTTTCACCCTCTTTTGAGTTGATTTTTTTATATAAATCCTCTCAAAATTTTGCTTTTGCATCACTGACAACCTTTTTTGCTTTATTTTTTCTTTCTTATAAGCTTCTAAAGTTTCACTAGTTTTCATAGCATAATGTAATTTGTAACATGCCCTCTTTACCTTGATTTTATTTTGCACTACTTCACTCCACCACCAAGCTTCTTTTTGTGCCGGTACACCTCCCTTAGATTCACCTAACACATCTTTCGCCACTTTCCTAATATGTATAGCCATATTGTTCCAATATCAAAAGTGTACCAACATAATTTCAAACATATCCTTGAAGGACTTTCTATTTAAATATATCTTTTTTCTCGCTTTTGAGGTTCCACCATTTAGTCCGAATAGCTCGATGCACTCTTTTCTTCTTTGTCCATTTTTTTATTTGTAAATGCATAACTAAAAGTTGATGTTTGGTGGTTAAACTTTCTCCTGGAATTACCTTGCAATCTTTACAACACGCTCTATCTTTTTTTGTACAAATAAAGTAATCAATTTGTGTTTGTGATAAGTCACTCTTATAAGTAATTAAATGTTCATCTCATTTTTTGAAGATTGTATTGACTATAAAAAGACCAAATGCCATAGCAAAATTTAAAATCTCTCTCCCTTCCTCATTTATATCCCCAAAACCAAAGTTTTCATGAATACCTTGATATCCTAATGCCTCTTTACTGACATGTCCATTTAAGTCTCCTCCTAAATAAATCATCTCCCTTTGTGGAATCCTTTGAATCACCTTATCTAACTCTTTCCAAAAAGTTGTCTTTATACTATCTTCTAGGCCTACTTGGGGTGCGTAAGCACAAACTATATTCAAAACCTTTGCTCTTAACACTAATTTCAACGTCATGATTCAATCACCATATCGTTGTATGTCTACTACACTATCCTTTAAATCTTTATTGATGATAATACCAACTCCATTTTGAGCCTTTTCCTTGCTTGAGTACCATAATTTAAAACCTATATCCTCTATCTCCAACCCACTTTGTCTCTTGTAAACATAGAATGTGAATCTTTCTCGAATCATAGTATCTACCACTTCCATTAGTTTATCGGATAATAAGAACCAATACGAATCTTATTATCTAAGACTAGCTTTCTTACCCGCCGCATCTGTCTATATTCAAAATACGGAGACCCTCTCTGTAAATTATTCACTACATTCGGGCGGCAATGTAGCGGGACTAACTTCTTTACCCCCACCCGTCCATGATGTGAAAACCCTCTCTACAATTGATTCACTACATTTGGGCAAAAATGTAGTAGCCTTGCTTACTTATCATTGCATTCGAGCTTTGCAGCGCGTCGCTAGGCGGGGATGCCCCAAAGCAATGCTCATAATTTATGTAATTCATGATATAAAAATCCGACAAAATTTTATGTTGGTTGTCGGAAGCCTAACAACCCTCCTCCTTTATCCGAGCTTGGGACCAGCAATACAAGGGTGATCCCTTACATGGACAGAGTTGCTTCCCAAATACTATATTCTAAAAAAATACCCTGGAATCTTGCCTTCTAGGGAAGCCATAAATTTGCCTTTTGTTGGAGGATTGATTAACACATTGCTGAAAGGACTCCAAAGTGTGATCGTAAAACCACTTAATCAACGTCAAAACATACGCCGCATCATTCATTAATGTCATGCACGCCACCTTAAGTGACCATGAGAACATAGTTAACCACCAACTATTAAGGTACTTCCCAAGATGCAGCCATGTCCATCCTGAGGATGGTCATGAGGCCAAGTTTCATGAAGATGTGCTCCAAAACAATGGCTTCAATCTGAAGGTATGCAACTAATCGTATCTGAGACCAAGACAAGGATACCACCAAATTATATAAAAGAACAGAAATGAACACAAAATAATAGATTATCAAGAAATAGTGAATCTATTTCCCTTTGCATTTTTACTAGTTTTTACTGCACCGTGTAAAATTGGGTTTCAGTTAGCTTATTATTCTTGTAACCCTACTAACATAGTGCATGTTGGAGTTGAGGGATGAAGCACACACAACGAATAAATACTGAGACGATGGTGACCAAGTGACAAGTGCTTTTTCCGTAAGTTCAAACTAACATATGAAACTCAGTCGGGTCTTCAAGATCCCATCAAGTATTTGACCTACTAATTGCCTTTATGTCCCTACGTAGAAGTAGAAAATGAGTAGCGAACTTATGGTTCATCCTTTCTCTGAGAAGCAGAAGGGATGCAGGGACGTGTGCATGTGCGCTAATCATCAACTACCAGTAAATAAAATTCCAGATTACATCATAAACCAAAATTGTTCCGAACCTGCATTTGGTTCAGATGGATACAAAAGCATAAAACCAAGGTCAAAATTTACATAAAATTCATATCTGGAACCAAATCTGTCCTAGGCATGTCACATGGCTTTGAACATCAGGAAACGCTTCAAAGGCCCCACTATAAATAACCACAGATCTTCCGATATTGTATGTGAACCTCTTCACTTGTAACTCCATTTTTGGACCTAGTACTCAACCATGAACATCAGCCTTCTTGGCCTCCAAAACCTTAAGAAGACCACAATCTTTCAGTGACTGAACTTCAGATTTGGCTAGATTTTTCACCTTCCCATCTGAGGTTTCCGCATATGCAGAAACAACCTTGCAACTACAAAACCAAAACACAAGCAACAAACAAATTCAGTGGACAATGTAAAATAAAAAAAATCACAGCAAGTGGGACTGCAACGCTATTCCCATCCAAATGACAGAAAAGTTTTTGATGACCTAAAGGACAACTCCATCTCATCCCCAAAGATAGGAATTCTTCGTCAATGGAGATAGACGTATAAAATTTACATTTTATGATGTAATAGATAATTAGGATGAACTCCAAACCACTCAGGCTGACAAGCACAAAAGGCCAGGTTGCTTGAATTTGTTTGCGTGTGAAAGTGGAGTGGTTACCCTTTAAAGTAGGATAAAACTCAGTAAACTGCCATACCTGTGGCCCTGAGCCCAGTCTTTGCACTTATCCTTCAATGCCAGATTCCACAAAGCACTAGCAAAGCGAGGGCAATCCAACACCAATTTTCTGATGATCCTGCTGGAATGGAAATTCTCAAACACATGCTCCTGCGAGTCCACTTTGGGTGCAGCACCTAGCTGTGATATGGTTTGATGAAGTGCATCCAGTTTGTCCCCCAAGCTCTGCCATAGAAGACCCCCAGCTCCACCAACAGCTACCTACAAAGTTGAAAAACCTGCCATCAAAAACTGGCAAGAGCTGTGCTTTATGAAAATGAAGTGGTAGACTATAGTCTAGCAAAATTAGGAAGTGGACGGTTTTGATTTCTGGCAGATGCAAGAATATTGAACTGGGCAAAACTTATTCTTAAGATATAAGCCAGCTAAATACTGTTCAGATGAATGGAAGAAAATGAAAGAGATCAGCAACTCTGATTCCTCTACAATGGTTTTGCGATCCAATCATGAATTTGGAGACAAGTAGGAAAAGTACATCTCAATATCTTGCAAGCCCATAATTTGAGAAACTGACAAAAGACAAAACCACCGCTTAATCTGGCTACTTACAAGGTTTCCCCACCCTATGGGCTGTCCCCCATCTTAAAAGATTAGATCCGCCATTGTTAGCACAGAATGGATTGAAAATGATATGGATTGTGGATACAGACCATCACAAGCAAGAAATTTCAAGTCCATCTTACAGATATTTGATTACCTCATATATCACATCTTTTGCAAAATGTGACTGCAAAAACTCTGCCGCATTGTCGATGCAAACATTCACAAGACTCTGCATATGACGAAATGATATTTAGTACTAGGAACATGAATTTAGGTAATGCATTCCTTGGCAACCAACTCATGAAAAGAAGACGAACCTCTGCCAGCCCACTATTAATCAGGATCTCAAACCTTCGCAAGGAAGGATCCTTTTTCCCCTTGTCTTCCAAACTATTACTTTCTTTAGAAGCAGGCTGACCTTCAGCAATCTCAGTTACCTGTTCTCCATTACCACTGGCTACGTGACTAGGTTGATCTATCCTTGAAGATTCAGATTCCTCAACCGTTTCAGTGTTCACAATTTTTTCATCCTAGAAATGTAAAGAAAGCATATTACTGGAGGAGACTGCATGATTTGGTCACCTACATGCTAAAAGTAGCTTGATTTGGAAAATTGATCATGAATAATGGGTTTTTTTCAGGATCATTGCCTCAACAGCAGAGAGAGAAGGAACTGATAAGTTGAAGACTGCTAAATCATCTGGACTAAAATATCGTGAGCAGTAAGGATGAAGCAACTGCAACAAGGCTCGTCTTCCATTCTGATAGTCACCACAAAGAACAGGTAATTAATGCTCATAATTTTACTATTATCTTGTCTTCCATCAGATTTTCAAAGTTCAAGGAATTTAATGAAACATAAACAACCTTATCCAAAATGAGATTTTTCAGTCCTGATTGTAGTTCTGGAATAATCATCTGACATCACGTCAAAAGTATAATCATCAATGTCAACACAAGGCAAGACTCAAGAAAATAGTCGACCATTTGCATAAAGAGAACATCATTTCTGCATACTAACTTTGGCTATAAGTTTTGTATCATCAACTACACATAAAACACTGGTAAGGACCTGCAAAGAGGAAAACACTGTTAGACAAAATGAAGACAAAAAAACTCGCTAACATAAAACTAAAAACTGAAACATTTTCTTTTCTTTACTTTTATGCTTTTGGGATTCACGACTAACACATGCATGGACACTCCAACATGCACAGGGAGGACCCAACAAAGCCATTACACAAGAAAATCAGGCACTGCCAAATAAGATTTCTTTTGGAATGACCTTCAAGCACTCAAGGAACCAAGGGTCATAGCAAAACCTGCAATATGATCAAGAAAGAAAAGGAAATATACTATTTACTCCTACCTTTTATTAAACCTGCAGCTATCTGTTACGTGATTGCACAATTTTTACCTAATCTCTAGGTCTACTGGAATCCTATAGCCAAATGTTTCAAATGTTATGACAAGAAGTAACATTTATTAAGAACATAATAACAAAAAGAGGAAAGGTTAGTGCCAAAATCAACAAAATGGTGCGGTTCCATCTTTTCGAGTTTGATAAGGATCACTGAACCTCATATCTAGATATGTCAACTTGTGGGAAACAACTAGAATAATGAAAGGAGCACTTTCAGAAGGCACTAGATATTGTATATGTAAAATATATATACATATATATATATATATAGAGAGAGAGAGAGAGAGATGTAGTTATCTGTGTTCAATCAAGCACGGGCTTAATCCCCTGTTTCACACAGTTCCACCACTTCAAAGACCAGCCTTAGACTTTCACCACCTTCCACTACTCCACCTTTCATACTCACTATTTCCGGTCAAAACTACCGATGTCCCCACCAAATCGACCTATATATACAAATATTTAGGCTTTTTAGGTAGTTTTGATGGTGGAATGATGGTTTTGATTGGTGGAGGGTTTGGGATAATGGAGTAGTGAAAGGTAGTAAAGGACAGCAGACAATTGTTCAAGTGGTGGAACCCATGCGAAATGGAGGATTGCGCACCTTGCTCAATTGAGCAAGGACCACTACCTCTCTCTCTCTCTCTCTCCATCTACATGTGTGTGTGAACGCTTTAGGTCAGAAGCCTATAAATTTCGCTGGAATATTATAACACTGAAAATGATTCAAGGAGCTAGAAGAATTAGAATTTACCATGCTGCCATATTGATCAAGGGCTATTTTTTGAACATGTCCTTTCATGCTTTTAACAACTTTCTTCCTTTCCTGAAAGAGAATTGATCTAGTTCAGACATCTACTATACTTGCAACATTAGAATGTTAATGTTCAAAAAGGATCAAGCAGGGAATATTTTGACAACACAAGAAGCATCTATATCAGTTATCAGCATGTTGTAGGGAATGAATCAAGAAATCCAGTATTGTTTGGAAACATGTTGACATACAAAAGAATAACCACGCAAAGAAACAGGGATGGGGCATGAAAAAGGAAAGGAATACATGTTAACGGCCAAGGCAGAATCTTCACAGAAATACCTTCGCTGTGCTGTGTTTGATGCAAAGCACACCAATCCTGGATCCATCTTTACTGTGAATAATTCGAATTAGAGTTGGTCCACACAGTTGCTGAATTACATCTTTAGCACGAGACTGCGAGGAAGTTCCACTCACATGAGAACCGTGAGTATGTTTAAGCATCTCCATGTGAAGCAAAGACAAGTCCCTAAGAGCTATTACAGCATTACCTTGTCAGCAATGCTGAAAAACTCCATTAGTGCAGTATGGACGATAGAATGATCCACTATTTCCTTTTTCAGTATTGGCTGGAGTGCAGAAGACATGTGCTCTAAAACTGAAGATTTTTGGAGACCATGCCTAGAAATTAAATCTACTAACCTGTTACAGCAGCATTCTAGAAAATGTCATCATGCCTGAGTCTATGAAGAATATACGACCAAACACAAAGTGATACTCATGCATCAAGAAGGAACAAAAAAGAGGACCACACATTATGATTAAACAAAGCAAAAGTACATATCCAAGAAAGGTGTCATATAACTACGAAGATAACAAAGACCACAGATACAAAAGATTTGTTCTAAGACGTTTCCATGTCCATATTTTTCATCATCAAAGTTCCCTGAATGCCAAAAAGTCAAAAGAGTTAAATGAACCCAGAGCTCAACAGAACATATCATCCTCAGGGAGTTGTACTTTTGGGAGTTCAAGTAAGGCAATTGCATTTTGAGTTAATATTTGAACTGAAAACACTAGGATGATTTCAAAGGGCAACATAACTGAATTAAATAGCATGGAAAAGGAAGGCGCTCATGCACTTAATAGGCATACCTTCCATCACTTATAGAACTCAAACCCTTGAACAGCCTAAACTCTGTGGAGAATAGCTCCAGCAACAGCCCCCTCTTCTGAGCAGTATTGGCTAGCCTGTATGCATGCTCAACCACTACACCCAAGGAGAAATTGGTCAACAATGAGATTAAAACTATAAGATAGCACCTATAGCGTGCATGTGTTTTACGAATGTGAAAATGCAACTCAACTTGTAGTATGGAAATCGAGAATGGATTTAAGTACTTATTGAATATCCAACACACAACACACACACTGCAGGTAGGAAGTTCGATTCCTGGGTGGGTGCATACATGTGCTTGTGTTGGGCTTTGGCCTCCCGTTGTAACGAAAAAAAGAGATAGCAGATAATATAACGCTTCAGCCTAATATGGCATTACTGGGGATATAGAATATTTAGCATGCCATCATTAAAAGCTCAAAAAATATAGTTAATTATTGAAAAATAAATCACAAATAAAACATTTCATAGATACAAGTCACTATAAAATTGCAACAAATATCAACAAGAGAGAATTCAACACTTAACAGACATCATACAAACATACATTGTACATATCACAATAATATATAATAGATTATGAGAGTAGAGAATTAGGCAAAAGAAAAAGAATATACTTCATCAAATAGAGTTTTGATTGCTTTAAACAAATAATCTTTTAATAGTTACATGTAATACAAGAGTTTAGCATGATAACAAGTTAAGCAACTAAGATATTTTCATAGGGTCCAAAACGAAATCAAATGTGTTTTATATATTATTAAGAAATAACTCCGTCCATGTAAGGGATCACCCTTGCATTGCCGGTCCCAAGCTCGGATAAATGAGGAGGGTTGTGTTAGGCTTTCGACAGCCAGCGTAAAACTTCATTGGATTTTATAACATGGATTACAAAAGTTATGATCATTGTTTTAGGGCGTCCCCGCCTAACGACGTGCTGTAGAGCCCGAATGCAGTAATAAGTAAGCAAGAGCCACTACATTTTCACCCGAATGTAGTGAATCAAGGGTTCCCACATCATGGATGGGTGTGAGTAAAGAAGTTAGTCCCGCTACATTGTAGCCCGAATGTAGTGAATAATTTTCAGAGAGGGTCTCCACATTTTGAATATGGACGGATGCGGGGAGTAAGGAAGCTAGTCCTACATAACAAGATTCATATTGGTTCTTAGAATATCGGAACATTATCCGGTAAGCTAATGGAGGTGGTAGATACTATGATTCGGAGAAAGATTCATATTCTATGTTTACAAGAGACAAAATGGGTTGGAGAAAAAGCAAAGGAGATAGAGGATATAGGTTTTAAATTATGGTACTCAAGTAAAGAAAAGGCTCGAAACGGAGTTGGTATTATCATCAATAAAGATTTAAAGGATAGTGTAGTAGACATACAATGATATGGTGACCGAATCATGACGTTGAAATTAGTGTTAGGAGCAGAGGTTTTGAATATAGTTTGTGCTTACGCACCCCAAGTAGGACTAGAAGATAGTACAAAGACAATTTTTTGGGAAGAGTTAGATAAGGTGATTCAAAAGATTCCACAAAGAGAGATGATTTGTTTAGGAGGAGACTTAAATGGACATGTCGGTAAAGAGGCATTAGGATATCAAGGTATTCATGGAAACTTTGGTTTTAAGGATATAAATGGGGAAGGTAGGGAGATTTTAAATTTTGCTATGGCATTTGATCTCTTTATAGTCAATACAATCTTTACAAACGAGATGAACATTTAATTACTTATAAGAGTGGCTTATCACAAACACAAATTGATTACTTTATTTGTAAAAAAAAAGATAGAGCGTGTTGTAAAGATTGCAAGGTAATTCTAAGAGAAAGTTTAACCACCCAACATCGACTTTTAGTTATGGATTTCAAATAAAAAAATGGACAAAGAAGAAAAGAGTGCATTGAGCTATTCAGACTAAATGGTGAAACCTCAAAAGAAGATATATTTAACAGAAAGTCCTTCAAGGAGATGTTTGGAATTATGTTGGTACACCCTGTGATATGTGAAACAATATGGCTATACATATTAGGAAAGTGGCAAAAGATGTGTTAGGTGTATCTAAGGGAGGTGTACCGACACAAAAAGAAGCTTGGTGGTAGAGTGAAGTAGTACAAAATAAAATCAAGGCAAAGAGGGCATGTTACAAATTACATTATGCTAAGAAAACTAGTGAAACTTTAGAGACTTATAAGAAAGCAAAGAAGGAAGCGAAAAAGGCTGTGAGTGAAGAAAAAGCTAAAATTTGGGAGGATTTATATAAAAACTCAACTCAAAAGAGGGTGAAAGAGATATTTTTAGGATAGCTAGGGCTAGAGATAAGAAAACTAAAGATCTTAATTATGTTAGATGCATCAAGGACGAGGATGAAAAAATTCTAGTGGCAAATGATGATATAAGAAATAGATGAAAAAATTATTTTTATAAGCTTTTTAATGAAAATAAAGATGTTAGTATTAGCTTAGGAGAGTTAGCCAAATCAAAAAAGTATATAAACCACAATTTCTACCGACGTATTCAAAAGAATAAAGTCAAAGAGGCTCTTAAACATATGAAGGGTGGTAAATCGGTAGGACCAGATAATATTCCTATAGAAGTTTGGAAAATACTAGGAGAAATAGGAATCACTTGGCTCACAAGGCAATTTAATGAAATATGGAAAAACCAAAAGATGCCTGAGGAATGGATAGCAAGTACACTTATACCCATATATAAGAACAAAGGAGACATTCAAAATCTATGTTATCAATAGCGCGCTATAGCGGAGCTAAAACCGCTATGGCGGGTAGTCTTTAGCGGGCGACCTGCCAAAACGCAAACAGCGCCGCAAACAGCGCTATAGCGGACCACTATGGCGCTGTAAGCGGACGCTTTCAAAATAGTTCGGGTCGGGTCGATCCAAATCGACCCGACCCAAATGACATAAAGGGACGAACGAGGGTTTCTCGTTCGTCCCTGCGTCTCGATTCTCCCTCTCTCCATTCTCTGCACTCGGCCGCTCCCGCTCCATCCTCTCCTCTGGGCCGCTCCCGCCTCTCGCCGCCACCATCTCCAGGTACCCAAATTATCAAGCCTGTATTTCATGATAGGTTGACCTGAAGTCGTCCTCCTAAACATTTTGTGCTTTAGTTCCTTCTTCCGAGCTGCAATTTCTTCTCTCTCAGCTTTCTTCGCTTGCCTGATGGCGTCGGCCTCCATCCTTGCCTTCTCTTCCTCTTGTTTCTTCTTCTCATATTCTTCTCTCAAACTCTGCAGGTTGATTTTGATTTTCTGTCTCTCCTTCATGTTCATGCTCTTGGTTTCATTGCTTTCATGCTGAATATCCAAAGCATTGTCTTCCTGCCGAATGTCCAAAATTTAACATGAAAGACAATTCCAAGTGAATCGATGTATGTTAAGTAGAACCAAGTGAAAGGGGCACAAGGCACTGGCTAGGGGGTTGGCTCTTCTGAAGCTAGGGCAGGAGTACAATAGCAAGGTGTGTATTTGGTAGAGGTCTGCTTCAAGCTTGCACATAAAAAAAGAAGGAAAAGTGCAATATCTTCAAGTTGACTGTCTTGAGTTAACAAGCCTGAGTTTTGAAGCATCTCATACAACAGCTCAGCTGATTTGCATTATCGCACTGAAGGTGTCGGCCACCTAGCAAGGCTCTCGACTCCACAAGATTCAGGGTGTGAGTTCGACTTCCAGTTGTGTGCATACCTGGCTTCAGCCTCCCCTTGTAACCAGAAAAAATGATTGGTTATCAAATGCAGAGCCCCACCAACTTCATCACTCCCACCAAGTACCTTTGCATTATTTCTCATTCCAATTATTTTTTGTGCCAAGTGATAACTGTTAGAACTATCAACTGATGGATCTTTATGGCTTCTAGCTCTTTGAATCCATGAAGCTTCTTAGTCATGAACCATTCAGAGACTTTATTTGTATTATACACACGCACGTAGATTCCATTTCTTGTTATGTTATCATGTTAATCTTTATGGTATCATGTTAATTATTTAATGTTCTATTTCTTGTATATGGTTCGAAAACTCAAGCTGAGTAGTTATTCTTATTTTTTGTGGTGAGTATGGAATCATCAACAAGTGCAGCTGCTTGTCCTCTAAGTGGTAGTGGCAGTGGTAGTTATGGCACCGGCACTAGTAATGCAATTGGTAATCGGTTTTCTAGTCCAGCATATAACTACAGACCCCCAGCTTCTAAGGATCCAGGATGGAATTGGGGTTTGACAAAATCTAAAATAGATAATATGTCAGTATTTTGTACATTATGTGGTCATGTTTCTACTAGCGGAATAACAAGATACAAGGACCATTTAATGGGAAGAAGCGGAAATGTGGCAGCTTGCAAGAATGCAACCGAAGAAATAAAAAAAAAAATTTATGATTATGTGCACAATACATCTAAGAAGAAGGCCGAAAAGATTTCATTTCCATATCGAGGAGAAGTTTCTACTATGGAAGGTAACATAGTGACAAGCACCCAATGTTCATCATCTTCATCGTCATTTGGCTCAGGACCACCGCTTTCGAAGGGACCCATGGATTCATTTATGCGTTCATCGCCAGACTCACTACGACAAGCTACATTAGAAAATCGATATAAGAAAGAAGAAAGAGAACGAGTATGCTTATCCATTAGCAAGTGGATGTATCAAAATGGAATCCCTTTTAATGCTGTGAGATCCCCTAGCTTTAAAGCGATGGTAAATGATATAAGGCAGTTTGGACCTGGAATGAAGGTTCCATCATACCATGAAGTAAGGGAAACATTCTTGGAGAAGGAAGTAGGAAGAGTAAGAGAGTTTACAAATGGATTTAGAAAGCATTGAGCTACTTATGGATGTTCTATTATGTCAGATGGATGGACAGATAGAAAACAGAGAACACTAATAAATTTTTTAGTGCATTGTCCTCAAGGTACAGTTTTTCTTAAGTCCATTGATGCATCCCATGAAGTAAAGGATGCAAATAAATTGTATACATTGTTAAAAGAAGTAATTTTAGAGGTTGGAGAGAAGAATATTGTGCAGGTGGTTACAGATAATGCAGCAAATTATGTTGCAGCTGATAGAATGTTGATAGCTGAATTTAATCATTTGTTTTGGACACCATGTGCTGCACATTGTATAGATTTGATGCTTGAAGATATTGGAGAGACAAAAAGACTAAAAGGCATCTTCAGCAGGGCAAAGAAGCTAGTAACATTTATGTATGCTCATTGTCAGATATTGTATATGATGAGACATTTTACAGGAGGAAAAGACATACATAGACCGGTTGTGACCCGTTTTGCTACTAGATTCTTAACTCTGAACAGTTTGTGGCAGGCAAAAGAAGCTCTAAGATCGATGGTTATTTCTGAACAATGGGAGAAATGCCCTTTATCAGATAGTATTGAAGGAAAGAATCTAAGGCAATAATTTTGCAACTTAGATTTTGGAAGGGCATTAGTTTTTCACTTAGAGCAATGGGTCCTTTAGTAGATGTTTTACGTATGGTTGACAGTGATGAGAAACCAGCCATGGGCTACATCTATGAGAAGATGGATGGTGTAAAGGAACAAATAAAGGTGCGTAAATATTTCAATTTCATGTGTTATTTGTTAATCTTTACTTATTAATCTTATAAATTAATAACATTTCACTTCTTGTTTTATAGGTTAATATGAAAAACAAAGAAGAGCAATATGCTTTTATTTGGGAGATCATAGACAAAAGATGGGACAGGAAAATGCATAAGCCATTACATGCTGCTGCATTGTATCTGAATCCAGGGTTGTATTATGATTATGATGGGATAGAATCTAATGTTGAGATTAAAGGTGGTTTGTTGCAGGTTATAGCTATACTTGTACAAAGTAAGGAAGAACAACAACAAGTGAGTCATCAACTTATAAGTTATCGAAGTGCATCGAGTTGTTTTGGACTAGAATTAGCTATAAGTTCAAGGAAAGCATGTGCACCAGGTAATTAATTCCAGCAACTTTGCTTTCTTAATTATTTCATTATTAAGATATGATTTAAGGTTATTGAATATGATTAACTTATTTTTACACATGATTTTTAACTTTTTGTAATAGCTGAATGGTGGATGACCTTTGGTTATGGATGCCCTGAATTGCAAAGTTTTGCTATACGGGTTTTGAGCCTTACTTGTAGTGCTATCCCATGTGAGCGCAACTGGAGTACCTTTGAAATGGTAAGAAATTAAGAATTATTCTTTTTATTTACATTATAAATAAATGAAAGTTTTTTTATTGAGTTAACAACTTACCTAAATTCTTTCTCTTATCTTAGATTCATACGAAGAAAAGGAATAGATTATTGCATCAAAAGCTTAACGATTTAGCTTTTGTGCAATATAACGAAAAGCTCAGAAGAAGGTACGAAGAGAGAAAATCTAATAGAGCAAATTTTGACCCCATCATGTTGTCATCGGTTGAAGATCATGATGAATATCCTACTGATGATGAGTTCGTTGGTGACGATGATTCCCTTACTTGGAGAAATGTCGATATGGCATCTGAATCATCAAGAGCAGGTGCTACTGCTGTTTATACAAGGTCGAGGACACAAAAGCAACAAAGAAGGCAAAACAAAGGGAATGATAAGATGCCTATGGAAGATATAGAAGAATTTAATTTTGAAGAAACAGATGAAGAGGAAGAGGAAATAGAAGAATACAGATCTTTTTCTGAAAATGAATGACCATGACCTAAACAATTAAGTGTGATACTGATTGTAAATTTGTAATTGAATTTTGATGGATGTTATGTACTTTTTGAATTAGCTTAGCATTTATGTACTTTTGATGGATGCATAAGCATAACATGTACAATCTTTAAAGATGCTTTCTAAGGCTACTTTCGATGCTTTATTGCAAATTATTGTTCAATGAAATTGTCATTGTCTTTGATTAGTGGGTAAGTATGATCAAAATAATGTAATATGTTATCTGTAGTTGCAACTTGCAAGTGATCGTGTTTTTTATAGTTTGTTATTCGACTTGTATTAAGCATTGAAAGTGATGGCACATTCGTTATCTTCTGTTGTAGGTGATCATCGAGTGGATATGGTTAATATATAGTTCGGACATTAAAGCAAAAATGAAAGGCAAAAGAATATTAGAAACTCCTATCACCAACATGTTCAACAGTTGAAATAATGAGGCCAGAACGGTGCATTCCATATGCTATCCAGCAAATTCATGAACATCTAGGAATCTCGTGTGGATTTGATATGTCTGTGCAGGTGCTATTGCCTTAATCTCTCATTATTTCAACTGTTGAACATGTTGGTGATAGGAGTTTCTAATCTTCTTTTGCCTTTCATTTTTGCTTTAATGTCCGAACTTTCATGCACCTGGGTTGGAGATGAGGCATACTACAAATAATATGGGCTAAAAGGTATGTGGCATTCCTCCTTTACTAATTTTTCCTGTTCATTAGTGAGTGTTTTGCTCATTCATTTATTACAGAACTGGTTATGTTTCTTGATATTTCTTAGAAGTTAGAAAACCTATTATATATATATATAATTTTTTAATCATAAATAAAAGTGTACCGCTAAATCTGCTATATCCCCGCTATATCCTCGCTACCGCTATATCAGGGTCAACTGCTAACAACCCGCTAACCGCTATTGACAACATAGTTCAAAATTGTGTGAATTATCGAGGTATCAAGTTAATGAGTCGTACTATGAAATTATGGGAAAGAATTATCAAACGTAGGTTAAGACAAGTATCAAGTACAACAAAGAACCAATTTGGATTCATGCCAGACAGATCTACTATTGAAGCGATTCACCTTTTGAGACGTCTTATAGAACATTTTAGAGCAAAAAAGAAAGACCTTCACATGATATTTATTGATCTAGAAAAAGCTTATGATAGGGTACCAAGGGAGGTTCTTTGGAGAACTTTGGAAAAAAGAGGTATCCCATTGACATACGTTAACCTTATAAGAGACATGTATGATGGTGCAAAAACATGTGTGAGGACTCATGAAGGAATGACAGATTTCTTTGAAGTTAATATCGGGTTACATCAAGGATCAACTTTAAGTCCATACTTATTTATAATGGTGATTGATGAGTTAACAAAACATATTCAAGATGAAGTACCTTGGTGTATGTTATTTGCAGATGACATTGTATTAGTGGAGGAGTCTAAGGAAAAAGTTAATAGAAAATTGGAACTATGGAGAGAAACATTAGAAAGCAAAGGCCTTCAACTTAGTAGAACAAAGACAGAATATATGGAATGTAAGTTTGATCATTTGGTTATCTCAGAGGACATAGAAATTAAAATTGGCACACATTGCATCCCCCAAAAAGAAAGTTTTAAATACCTAGGGTCAATTTTTGAGAGTGATGGAAGAATTGATAGAGATGTTACGCATAGAATTAATGCTGGTTGGTTAAAATAGAGAGGAGCATCAGGTATTCTTTGTGATAAGAAGATACCATTAAAGTTAAAAGGTAAATATCATAGAGCATCAATTAGGCCTGTCATGTTTTATGGTTATGAGTGTTGGGCAGTTAATCATCAACATGTACAAAAGATGTCTGTGACAGAAATGAAGATGTTGAGATGGATGAGTGGTCATACAAGAAAAGACCGTATACATAATGAGGTTATTAGAAACAAATTAGGAGTGGCACCATTAGAGGATAAAATGAGAGAATATCTTTTAAGATGGTTTGGACATATAGAAAGAAGATCAAAAGAATAACCTTTAAGAAGGTATGAAAAACTAAATTTGGAAAGTATTAAAAGAGCTAGAGGACGACCACAAAAGTGTTGGAAAGAAACAATAAAGAATGATCTAGCTTATTGTGAGTTAACTGCTAACATGGCACATGATAGGGATCTGTGGAAACAAAGAATCCATGTAGTCGACCCCGTCTAGTATGGGAAAAGGCTTAGTTGTTGTTGTATATATTATTAAGAAATAAAATACATAGGACATAACATAATCATATGTTATCTACACAAAAACATATGTTAAATGAATTACTTAGATAAACAAAAGCATAAGTATTCTCAAGGCATCCCCAGTAAATTGACATAATACAAATTAGAAGTGTTTTGCATTTAATGGAAAAAACAATCATGATAATGACTCATATAGTGGATTTAGCAGTCATATGGAGAAATTAGCGGCAAATATTTGACTTAGTGGCCCATTCAGCAACCATATGGAAAACTTTGTGGTTTTAATGAATACAACCAAATGCGTTATATTGATTTGAGTCCACTAAAAGGCTAGCATGTTATTGATAACAGCAAATGGCCCATATTTGGTTTCCAGGAATTCCTTTGGGAGGTAATCTTGCAAGATTTTGACTATCCTATCTTTCCCATTAAATCCTTAGTAACTTGTCATATACATGAAAGAATATAGACACTATAAAGTGCTACTTATGATAGCATGGGGAATATGCAAAACCTCACAAAATAAACAATTTAAGACACCTTATGTTTTTGTGTATGGTCATAGAACTCATGATCCTCTGAAAGCATAAGCAAGCTTTCCACCTGTGAAACGAAAATACCACATAAAACTTACATGCTTGGGAATTTTTTTCCAATATGCACCCAGTAGCAGCCACATCATATCATGAACATATAACACCGGATACATCTACATAACAAAAATAGCATAAAGCTATAGAAACTCAATTTTTGAGAGCAACACGAGGCACTATTGCTAAATTACTCTTTTTTCAGGCTAGCAAAGTCTGGGGGAATTGACTTCAGATGCAGCATTCATAAACATAAGTAGTGATCTAAATTAAACGGATACCTGCAGAGCCAAACTGATGACGAAGAAGTGACAACACGTGCCCTGAAAGGGAAGAAACGAACACATCCAGCAGGCTCTTACTGGCTGTAACGGTGAAACACAAAGGGCATTTGAGACTCTGCTTATACAATGCAAGAAACAAATTCTACTGAATCCAACAGCCGAATCTTCATAATTACCACTATCCAGCATTTTGTTGACAAGATGGACAGCATATTTGTTGCGGGCAAGGGTAAGGAAATGTGGCCGTAACTCATCACAGATGCTGATATTTTCCGATGGTTGGCAGTACTTGATGCAAGTCTGCATGTGAACTCCACTGTTAACAAACTAATAGAAGTTGAACATTTAAATTTCAACAAGTTAACGTAGGCGAGTAACTTGAATCCATGATAGTCTAAATTACAAAAGCCACCAGAATTCCAGAGTTGAACAGAAAAAGGGCACAATATAACAAATTTCAAATATAAAGCGCAAAGTTGAGCTGCCCATGGGCATAGACTAACCTGCAAAACACGGGAGGAAACATGAGAGCCTGCGATTTCCGGAATCTTTCCTTTCATTTTCTTCAATGCATCAGTTATTAGCCTGTCGTATTACTTTGTACGTAAGAGACTGATCAACACAAAAAGAACGCAGCCCCGAAAAAAAGAAAACAGAAAAAGGATAGTTTTGGTACTTAGACCGTTCTTCTTTCGAAATATCACGACGACGCATCTTCTCCCATAGCAACGCAAGTTCCTGAACTCCATATGGGTACAGAAAATTTCACCAATCAAATCAGAAACCTAAAGAACTACATCAATAAGAAGAGATACCATCAAGCATATGCAAAAGGAATATGATGAAAATCATTTGGAGATTAATGTTAATACGACCAAGGGAAAAAAAGGGGAAAAGATCGAAATTTACATGTTGGAGTTCGTAGTTAGGCTTTCTCTTCTTTTTTCTCTCCTCCGTCAGTTCCTAAGGAAACAGTTCAACACACGGATTATTTGCAGGAACGAAGTCCAGCTTTTCCACAACCATAAAAATCAAGAAGAAAATACTAGAAGGTCGATTTTTTCGACACCTTGGAGGTGGATTTGCGACCTTCCTCCTTTCCCGCTGGTTTTCCTCCTTCCGAGGGCTTGTCCGAATTACGGAGTTGCTTCTTGACGGACGATGATTGCTTCGAAACTGCAGCGGCGAAGTCCTTCTGCTTATCATGAGGCAGGTTGGAGTTTACCTGTTTGATCTCTTTCTTCTTCTTCTTCGGGAGAAAAATCGATTCCTTCTTCTGGGGGCTGGCGTTGGCGTTAGGGGTAGGGTTTCGCTTCCGCTTGTTTGAGAGGCGTTGCTTCTCCGGCGCCATGAGAGAGAGAGAGAGAGAGACAGCACGCCAAGAAGTTTAAAACCTCAGTTTCTGGGGTTTCAGTTCGTAGGGAGATCCTCAAACTTCCTTTTTTTCCGGTTTAAAACGGTAAAATATCGTAGAACTAATAAGTAAAATAAATAAATAAACTACTCGTTAAATACCCAATTCCTGCCCCTCAGTGTATAGAAGGCATTTACAAAATGCTCAAATAAACCCCTTAGGTCTCCAAGACCAAAACAAACCTTAAGTATAGGACTGTTATATTTAGGTAGTATTAGACATGAACGGCTGGAACCGTAACTGGTGAAACCGAATGTGGAGCCGGGCTCGGAATCAGGGGTCACCCAATTATGTTTCAGGTCTACTTTCCATAGAACCGGAACCACTCGAAACTAGAACCAATGTTTCAAACCTCTAAATTCGGTTTTAATAATTTTGTTCTCTCCAAGCGCTTTAGGACTCAAATCAGAACCACTTTGGACCAGTTCGGTTACAGTTCTAAAGTAATGAGAACCACAGATTCCAATTTACCTTGTGGTGGTATTTTAACCACGACTGCCTGCCTATGCCTTCAAATGGTAACAGTCACGGGCAATTGAGAAAAGCAAGAAAAGCCTATATCGCCGATGTAAAACAGAATCCTTTCCAAATGACAAGCACCTGACAAAATGGAGGTGGAGGTAGCAGGGTGATCAGACATTGGAGGATCCTTCCTTGTATCAAGAGCAAGAGTGTGGATGGCTCTCTAGGCAGTGATGGGAGAGCCAATTCATGGGTGACGTGTGGCATCTGCCTCCTAAAACCCGAAAAAAATCTGATACAGTTATCGAAGTGGTTCGAATGAATGTTTTCTCCGACTCTTAACAATAGTTGGATAAACATAGCAACAGTTGGATTAAAGTTGACTCCGACTGTTCTCAACATATGTAACTAGTTTGTGAACTACCGGAATTAAGGGTTCTGATTCGGATCACTAAATATCCGGACACACTTTCTTCAACTGTTATGTGTGTTATACCGACTGTTGTGAATAATCGAAAAGGTTCAACTACTTTCACTTATCACTGAACTATTTCTAATATAATAATTCCTCGGAGTGCATAATACATTAAAATATTGAAAATGAAAAATGAATGATACAAATATGAAAGCATAAGACAATTAGTATTGTATTTATTTGTTTAAATATATACAGTACAATAACAAAGAGTTTATGTACATTACAAAATATAACACATCAACCGATTCTAATACAATATTGATTCAATCTATTTTTGACGTAATTTGTCTAATAACACAAGCAAAGAACATATAAAACATGTTTCAATGCTTGTAATTGTTACGTCAAACTAGATGCATGCATTACTAGGTGAACCAAATCCTCAATTTCATCCTCTATTCTTAATAACTAAAATAATCACACTTCAAAGTTAATTGCTTTAATAAGAAGATCACCACCAAAAAATAATAAAATATTTACTCGATCATCATTTATGTTCATCTAGTTTTGTAGTTGTGACATTTTTATATGCGACACATTATCTTTAATGTTGTCAACTTGATTATGAGTAGGAAGATATCAATTTTTCATGTTTCCGAGTGAACTAGTTTTGCTAGTCCTTATAGGTGCTCCTATACCTGAACCTTTCCCATAGCCTCACGTTTCATCGCTTTCTTAAAAGAGGTAATTGGAGGGGATGAACTTGATTGATAGTGAATATTTTTAAATTACTTAAATATTATGTTATATTAAAAGAAAACAAAATATGTGGCAAACTATAAAATATTTATGTATAAAAGAAAAAATTAAAGTGAATACTTATACAAGTCTTGCCAGTTTCATCATAAAAAAAACTCTCTGCTTATCTCTATAATAATTCAAAAAAGTAGTTACTTCACTCTTTGTTCTCCCGTCGCTCTTTGGCCTTCGCGCGAGTGGCCAAGGAGAAGCACAGAATCGAAGGAGAAGATGATTGATACTTCTCGGGTGCAGAAGGAGTTGGTCGAAATCGAGAGGGAGAAGAAGAATGTGGGACTGAGCATCAAACTCCATGGCGACGATCTGACCCATCTTTGTGGCACTATCTCAGGCCCCATTGACACTCCCTACGAGGGTGGCTCTTTCCTAATCGACATCAGGTTGCCTGGTAACCAATCCTTCCTTAGTCTTCATTTTGCTGAAGAATGCTTAAAAGATTACTGATCCCGCTGGTTCTCTTTCCCTTTTTTTTTTCATCTCTAATCGGCTTTTGTTCGTTTTTTCAGATAGAAACAATTTTCTTCATGCGAACTAGGGTTTTGGGATGTTAAAAAACGATCTATCTTTTCATCGGTGGGGTTCATGGCATCCGAATCCGGGTTGCACATTTGGTCTTTTGTCCGTACAAAATGGCGATTTTTAGCTTCACCGTGCATTATCAACCGCTCAATTCAACTCTGACCCCCAGAAATTTTGATTCATATGCTTATTGTCTTTCATTTTGTCCCTTGCCTTGGGTAACATTACCGCCGATTTGAACCAAATATTTTGAGACTAGACGCCATATCGAGTTGTTTTCATTTCTTCTCTCTGTGGTTGTATGAAAACAAATATTTTGGAATCACCTAGGACTTCCCTTGAGGAGGCATTGTTTCGACTTGTGACTTGGTTAGATCTGAAGTCTATCTGCTATACGTTAGATAGGAACTTGGGATAGTTGGAAGCTATTCGTAACTGGTGTTCCTTTTCTTTGATTTCAATGGCTCCAGTTCACAATTTTTTATTAGATTATTCGCGCGGATTACCCGAGTACCCACTTATCGCCTTGGTACTGTCCTGTCCAAGTATGGTAGTTTCTGGTGGCTCATATTTGTAAGGATCAGGCAGTTTGCTCTCTTTTCGTGCGAACACCTATGTGCAGCCACGTGAAAATCTGTAGTGTCCTAGATTGACTATAATCAAACTTTTATTTTTTTGCATTCTTACCTTTTTATCTTTGTCCTTTTCAAAATATTCTGGGATCCATGACTTCTCAACACGAAGCAACGGTTTTTTGAGTATTTTCTGAGACTGCAATAAGATGCAGGAGCATAGAACAGGCTTTTGCAAAGCAACATTTCGACTTGAAAGAACAAGAAAATGGAGATGGTGAATTCCCTACCGACCTTGACATGGTGTCAAATACCATAAAGGGGTATGGAGATGGGAAGAGACGCCTTGACATTCAGATTAAATCGGTGGGTTGGTGAGCTGCAAAACCTGAGGTTGGGAAAGGAAGGAAATTAGTATATTGCCTACCAGCAAGTAGCGACGGGAGAATGATTAGTTTTATAACCCATAGTGACTTTCCGTGATGGTTTTCCACATGATGAACTTAGTATCTGAGAGGTTATATAAAATCATTAAACTGATTCTGATGCCTGATCCTTATATCCAATTTTTGAATTATATATACATCATGCTGTTAACTAGTATTGTAATTTGTAACATGATGTACCCGAAGTGAACAGTTAATATTTTATCTCATGTCATGCTGATGCTTTAACTCCGCCCATGTAAGGGATCACCCTTGCATTGCCGGTCCTAAGCTCGGATAAAGGAGGAGGGTTGTGTTAGGCTTCCAACAGGCAACCTAAAACTTTGTCGGATTTTTATACCATGGATTACACAAATTATGTGCATTGCTTTGAGGCGTCCCCCCCTAGCGACGCACTGCAGAGCTTAAATGCAGTGATAAGTAAGTAAGGACTACAATATTTTCGCCTATATGTAGTGAATCAATTGCATAGAGGGTTTTCACATCATGGACGAGTGTGGGCAAAGAAGTTAGTCTCGCTACATTGCTACCCGAATGTAGTGAATAATTTATAGAGAGTGTCTCCGCATTTTCAATATGGATGGATGCGGGGGGTAAGGAAGCTAGTCCTAGATAATAAGATTCGTATTGGTTCTTGGAATATCGGAACATTATCCGGTAAGCTAATGAAGGTGGTAGATACTATGATTCTGAGAAAGATTCATATTCTATGTTTACAAGAAACAAAGTGGGTTGGAGAAAAAGCAAAGGAGATGGAGGATACAAGTTTTAAATTATAATACTCAGGTAAGGAAAAGGCTCGAAACAGAGCTGGTATTATCATAAATAAATATTTAAAGGATAGTATAGTAGATATACAATGATATGGTGACTGAATCATGATGTTGAAATTAGTGTTAGGAGCAGAGGTTTTGAATATAGTTTGTGCTTACGCACTCCAAGTAGGCCTAAAAGATAGCATAAAGATAATTTTTTGGGAAGAGTTAGATAAGGTGATTCAAAGGATCCCACAAAGGAAAATGATTTGTTTAGGAGGAGACTTAAATGGACATAAAGAGGCATTAGGATATGAAGGTATTCATGGAAACTTTGTTTTTGGGGATATAAATGAAGAAGGTAGGAAAATTTTAAATTTTGCTATGGCATTTGATCTCTTTATAGTCAATACAATCTTCAAAAAACGAGATGAACATTTAATTACTTATAAGAGTGGCTTATCACAAACAAAAATTTATTACTTTATTTGTACAAAAAAAGATAGAGCGTGTTGTAAAGATTGCAAGGTAATTCTAGGAGAAAGTTTAACCACCCAACATCGACTATTAGTTATGGATTTACAAATAAAAAAATAGACAAAGAAGGCCAAGTTCAATGGTCCTTTGGAAAACAACATACTGTTATCAGTCCGCATAAAAAGAAGGGTTTCCCGGATGATCATCCCACTAACAATCCTAAGGCCTTCTTCAACAAATGCAGTAGGGCTAAAAAAGAAATATTAATAGTCAACAATTTAGGATGCATGGTAACCAGAGGTCGGGATCTTAGGCATAGTTGGATTTCTAGAAGCAAAGGGAGTAAGAGATAAGAAACTCAAGACACTTTTTTTATGAGAAATTTAGGTTGCATAATAGTTTTTACAGAAGTGTGATGAGAAAAGATATGACCTTGTTTTATAGATAGGAGTGGTATTTCATCCATATCAATTTGCATAGTCTCATATGGTAATTCAATTAGGAATTTGAGGCAGTGACGGGTTTGATGAGGCAGCAATAAAGGATGTGATACAACAATAAAAGATGTTTTAGTCGGTCTTTACGGATTCCTCGATAAAATAAGGTGAAGGGTAAAAGTGAAAAAGAATAAAATGATAGATAAGTGCATGTAGATAAGATTAGACATTTTATATCAATCATTAATAACTAGCAACAATGACATCAAGATCGCTATTATGACACCCTTGACCTGCTTATTTTACCTCAACATCCTCTACAAAGTCACCCTAAACTCTTCCAATATTCCTCGAGGATTGAGCATCCTTCTCGAGAGCTTTACGATTGCAAAGCAATGTATGCAGTTCTTGTGAACCTCAAGTGAATTCTCAAGAAGCCATGTCTTATGTTTTATGAACGGTGGATGCTTGAGAATGTAGTAAGCTAAGATGAGACGGTATCTAAGAAGCTTTGGTTAGTAGTTTGTGGCAATGCTTATAGAGAATCTCAAGTTGTTCTCTGAGAGACAAAATTTCAACTTACAAAGTTGATTTCTTATTCCTGAAATTGGTGACACGTAAAAATATCTCTTCTAATCAAGTAGTAGAACAGTGATGGAGCTCTCTAGTATCAACAATCTACTAAGAGAAGGAAAAGACACACTCATGACAATCCATAATATAAGCAAGTAAGGCTTGAGCAACGACTTTATGGTCCTGGCAGGAATCGAGGTATTCACGGATCTGAATACAAATACACAAGACTTCTTCAATTAACTTCCCCAACTTGGAAGACAAGTACGCATCTCAAAGGATTCGTATCATGTGCATACTATGACCAATCACATTCAAAGTGGGAGAAAAAAACTCTATAGGAAGTTCTTTTTCATGATAGGGGAGGAGTTGGCGGGTCGAATGGACCAATCGAGGAGGTAGAGAAATGTACAAATATGTCGAGACTTGAGATTATTGTCAGTAGCTACATCCATGCTATAGTCAGTGATTCTCGATTGATATTCATCAATTGAAATCTTTGTATCTCTATATGAATAGTTGTTCACCAAAAAGAAAACTTTGAAGTCTTGCCAAAACAAGGATATAAATCATGAAGTACAAAAGTAAATCCTAGTTGATTATTCCTTCAATCAAAAGTTCTTTGATAGCTAACAAACCTTGATGAAACCCTAATTGATGGGCCAAGCATTATGGAAGGTAAGGCTGAGTATTAATTAGGTTGAATTGAGATGATCACGAAGTACTATAAAATAAGAACCGTGGAGAAAAGAGTCTTGACAATCCAATTCTATAGAGATTCCCTTTGAATATGATAATAACATTAGAATTGGGAGAGTTAAAATATGAAGGAAGAAATGTTACATCACTAGGACTTATGGACCATTACCGATTAATGATTTTTTTAAAAGGTTGAGTAAACTAAAGAAGCAAAAAATTTAGTTTTTTGGGTGTGAAATTAATTTGGTAGGGGGCGTACCCTCGATTGCGTATATAGAGCAGTACGAGGTATGTGTTGATGCCAAAGAAGATGGAGGGGGTATACAACAAAAGAGTAGGTGTCTTGAAAAGGAAGGGACACTTAACTCTCGAAGAGTCTAGATCTCAAATGTGTGAAACAAGCTCGTTACCTCAAGTTGATCTTAAAGTACGGTTCATGAGCCAATTGACACGTTTCAATCTGTGTGGTGACAAAAAAAGTAGCATAAACATAAAAATAAGTAGTAAACGAGAATCACATAAAAAAAGATCGGTATGTGTTATGGTGTTTCAGTAAAAGAAATTTATAAATAAACACTTAATCGAAGATGACATCAAAATCAATCATAGAATTGTTCTTTTTCTTTTATCGTTCTACAAGTAACAGGAACATAGCTTCTTTGTCTTGAACATATTGGATGCTTTATTTTTCTTCGTAACTCTTATCAACAATGAGTTGAATTCTTCAAGACTCATTCAATTACAGGATACCTTATCCAATTGTTTTCTCTGTTTTTTTTCTTAAAAATGAGGGTAAACCTCTCTAATAAGGTCGTACGCCTTCAATAGATTTTAATGTGTTCTACCATCCGAGTTCCGCTGTCACCACTTACGGTAACACCTTGCCACTCACATTTCTAGTGGTGCGACACAGAAATCAGTCTAATCTTTTCTTATCAGGCCCTTCGGTAAGCACAGTCCACCGAGCATCCCAGAAACCGCACTTACTCGCGTCGGCTGGTATCAACTACACTTCAGGCAAATGACGACAAGCATATGGTGGCCCCATCACCTAACTTAGCCACTTGGAAGCAAGCGATTGGAAATTCAGGAATGTCTTTTCAAGAAATTTTAAAGAAATCTCTCTCTCTCTCTCTCTCTCTCTCTCTCTCTCTCTTCCGCGCTACCCTTTCGCCCTCGCAACTATGGTCGGGACCTCTCGGATTTGTCACCGGAAAACGTCTTTCCTCCGCATTCTCCTCATCTTTGCACTCCATGCGATAAGCTTTCCAGCTTTGGCGTGGAGCGTACGTCGAGGCCTGCTCTGCACCGAGTGCACCAACTGCTGCAACCCGCCTCAGCCGTTGGCATCGCCCCCTCCTCCTCCCTCTCCCTCGCCACCGCCTCCCTCTCAGCCACCGCCTCCTCCAGCTCTCCCTTGGTGTCCTCCCCCTCCTCTTCCTCCTCCTCCTTCCAACGAGTGCCCGCCTCCACCTAATTCTGTCAATTCCTCCCCTCCGTCCAATCCTTCTCCACCACCGCCGGGTTCTGGCTACATCTACCCTCCCCCCAATCTCCCTTACTTCCCCGGAGGCCCTCCCTATATTATTAGGCCTCCATGGCCGTCCTCTGCCAACCCTATTCTGTCTTTGCACTCTTCTCTCCTTTCCATCCTTTTGGCTCTCTATATCCTTCTCGTGTAAAGTTTCTCTCTGAAAAAACGGAGCAATCTTATGGTATCTCTCTCTCTGTGTCTTTCTCTCTCCTTCAGTTCAATTGTATTGATTTTTACGTTCTGTAGTTGTGACGGTAAAATATCTTGTCTTTGTCAATGCCAAAGCAGTTATTATGGCTACTCTGTTGGTAGAATGTCATTGTTGTCATGTAATAAGATGATGCATATATTCAACACTATGTTTTAGTGTACAGCAATTGTGACTGGCCTTTGCTTCGTAATAAAGTAGGCATTTTACTTTGGTGGAAGATCTTTGGATCTGCTTGTTTATCTGCACGGCCATATATAGAACTTTTCTTTCGATACTTCAATTTTGCTTGTTATGTCTCAGGCTGCCTTTGTTTCCGTAAACAAACTGGGTTTATCCTTTATCGATGCATTATGAAAAGAAATTAGTTTCTGTTTGGGAACAAGTTCGTTTTAGCTTTGCCTATAGCCGCCTACAGTAGATAAGTGAGTAAAAAGTGTCAGTCCATCAAGCAACCCTGTGTATAGGAAATCAATGCGCCGGATTCATTGCGGACCTAGAAAATTTTCTGGGTAAGGCGAACCTCAGGTTGCGACAATTCACACTGTTTCCCGGAAACTACAGCCAGCAGCATAGAGTTTTCTTTTGGCGGCCTCACTCGCCCACGCATAGATCCGCTACTGCATGTCTTTGAATTGTGAAAACCATCTCGTGGTGGTTTTGTGATGGTTTCTGTTCTTAAACAATAGAATTCCTAGTTAAAGCAACTGAAAGCGAAATTCCCATGTGTTCTTTTCCCTCAGCAATTTTAATTGCATCATGAATACATCAAGTGATCGATCAGCCCTGGTGTCTCACTCACCGGTGAGTGGAAATTTTGCAAACATTTTGACGTTGGAGGTCGCCAATTAGGATTTCATGGAACTAGAGAAGAGACTAGTGGATTGTTGTTTAGCACGTTGTCGCTTCTATGATCCTTGGTTCCCACTAACTGCAACTTGTAACTATGAAAATATCAAGAACCAGTCGCTGCAACTTGTATCCAGAGTGAGAGATAATCAACATACTCTTTCATCCTGTCGTAAGACCAATTAACACAGAGTCATAGCATTGGATACTCTTCTTGAAATCCCAATGGCCGAACAAATCATATTGTTTGATTGTAACTGAAGGTTTGAGTTATAATTATTTGGATTGTACACATTAAGAGCTATTAAAGTAACTACATTTAGGTTGCAGAATTCTGCAGTTTGAAGTCCTTAATTCCTGGTAACAATTTCACAATTTCCTTAAACCCATCAGGAATTGCAATACTGTGGAAAATCGTAGCATGGCATGGCAGATAAATGAACACGCCTGTGCTCATTCAACGAATTTTTCTTCGACTTTTGGAGAAAAAGGGAACTGGCTTCTCCAATATCGATGAGTGGTTTCTCTATTCATATTTTGTCGATAAGCAATGAATGTTGGAGAATGATTGGAAGATCAAAGCCAGAATCTTGTGTGACCTCAGCGTTGTGGTGTGCTTCTCTTTTCGAATCATTTGAAACGGGACCAAAGTAGTGGATGAGAGGAAATCAGCTTTCATAGCAACGCTTATGGTTTTGCTTTTATGAGGAGAAACCTTTTTAGAGGTAAATGCAAATAAGGGTGCCGCCCCACTCACCGCTACTGTTAAAAGGAGGCCCCTTCTACTACGACGTCGGCAATGCTTGCAGCCAATATAACCGATCCTGGGGAGTCGTATTGCATCAAACTCTAGCTTCTTTTTTTTATTGACAAGTCGCCGCTCCTTGTGCCCCTCCTTAAACTTTTTGAGAGAAGGAGAGAGAGAGTGCTAACGCTGTATTGGTTCCTCCACTTGTTACCGTCAATCATATTCTAAGTTACATAAATGTATATTCAGATGAACATAAACGTAAAAGTCATATGCCTGCACAATTCTTCCAGCGTTTTCTTCTTCGGGTTTGGCTCCCTGTCATTTAATCTAATGTTTATCCATCAGATTTGAAGCCATAACCAAATATAACCTGTAAAATCGAAATCATTATAAAAAGATAAAAGGAAAATATAGAACCACCATTCTAACCATGCAGCCGCGCCGCATATTAATGGTCATGTATTTTTTGAGGCTGGAGCGTCGCACGTACCGTATGCGGTCAAAAGGTGAATGACCTTCATGCAACGCAAAATTTCCAGACAAAGACACGTTCAGTGACCAGTCTATATTGACCTATTTGGGTGCAACCCAGGACCAGGTGTTAAAGCTTACCGTGCGTCAAACAAGTTAATAATTCATAATTAGTTGCGAGAGGTGGTTTGTCAATAGTTTTCATTGTGATAATTGATAATCAATTGTTGGGTTGCTTGATACTTGGACCATGATCGACAGTTTTTCAATGCAAACAAGATGATTTGTCGATTTCATTGAATCCACCTATTAAAATCGAAACCAGGCCGCCTTTCAGCAAAAAATGGCTCTGCTATATGAATATTTTTCTTTATCTTTTGGTAAAAGCGTAGGCTGGAGCCACTCACATGGCACATGCATGCATAAAGAATCAAACTCACAACCTTTCCGTAGGAGTCCATAACACTCAGGTCTCAGTTAGGTCCTGACATATATATATATATATATATATATATATATATATATATATATATATATACAACAGAAAGAAGAAAATCGTAAATGGGATAAGGAACGGTTTCTTCACGAAAATAGAAAGCTACCACACAAATATTTGGGTGAATTGAGAGTATTTTGACGTCTCTCAAACACTAGATCGCAAACTTATTAACTGAGGCGGCAAGCGATGATCGAACGGCCGAATAAGGCTTTGATAGATCTCGTCCAAATGAACACACAGTGACCTAGGTCGAGACCTACCGTGATTGTTAACTTTGGAAATCAGCAAGAGAAAAAAACTAAGGGTAGGTTTCTGTTGCAAAAAGTTGTAGAGATACGTGGATAAACAAATAATAGGCAACAAACTGCAACATTTTGATATTAAACCAAAGCTGCAGATTCAAAAATTCATAGTAAATAGTGCAAGGACCAAATAAAGCAAGCTAAAATCGATAAGGCACTTACCTGATCGAATCGTCTTCATGAAGTTGCCTAAGAGAAATTAGCATCTTGTTATAAGTATGCATGGTACCAAATCATTTTTAGATCACGGTAATAAGAGGACATAGCTTGACTGAAGCTGCCTTCGACCATGCCTTAGTCGCCTAGTCGATCGGAGAACAATAGTAGTCACCATAAAAAGATGAGTGTAGAGAGTGGGGAGAGAGAGTGTGTAAAAGAAAAATAATCTTGGAGCCCTAATAAGATTTTATAGTAAAATCCGTCTTTTGGTGAAGAGATCCATTTCACCGTTAAAAGAATAATGAAGACAATCCCTAAACTCAAACCCAAGTTCAATGTATACACATCTATTATCATCCATGTCCTCCTCAAACTCTTTAAACCAAAGTTTGAGTTATCATCTATATAAAAGGACATGTAGAATTCTTGCAACCATCAATATGGTACTAAAGAATATCCAATGATATTCATATGCACAAATAACTTTTACATTTATCAAAGATATATCAAATAAACATTTAGGAATACTTAACATGAACAAAATACAATTAATGTCACATGAATTTAATTAGGCCTAACCATCATTAATTAACTACTAAGTCTAACGATCTCCACTCTTCTTCCGGTTAGATATGTGATCTCTAGTCGTTTTGTAGCATTCATAGTACCAAAATATATAGGTCAAAGAGACAAATCCATAGAGTATTTATCGGACAAATTTTGTGATTGAGATCACCAAAAATCAAGGAATAAAAGTTAGTTGTTTTAGGTCTTCCATCCTAGGATGATTTTCTGGTGAGATTCCCAACCATAATGAGGCTCATCGGTCCTGTTATTGGTATTAGTGTGTAGAGCTCCTCGAGAGCTTTCCATTAAGTATAGGTACACCCGATGAAACAAACGAAATCATCCAGATTTCATCCCAATAACCACTCTCTGTTTACCAGTTGGTTGGTTCAAGTTGGCCTGGTTCTGCAAACTGGATCATATAGGGATCAAAGTAGGACCCAATTAAGATAATCACCTAATTTCGAAGTCGCTTAATCTCTAATTCAAGCACTGTTTGTACCATCATACCTGTAAATGAGAAATATATGTTCAAAATATTTTTCATGCTTAGATAGTGATTAAATTAATGTAAATTTAGTGGAAAATCAGATCTAGTGGTCTTTAGTTGATCCAACTGAGATGTTTTCACGATTCTAGAGTCGTCTGAACTCCAACTTAAGGGGCTTTTGAGGTGGTGTTTTTATTATTGAATAGGCCATTATGTGATGATTATCACATGCTTGGTTTAGGTATAAATTAGATGACTTGAAGAAGTGCTTATGGATATGGACCTTAGCTAACAAAGTGCATTTTGGTACTCCTTGTGATTGGGAGATAATTTTCTCAGTAGCAGCATGCTAAGGATTGCTTTGCATGATTTTGAATGTGCATGTATTATAAATGTGATTTGTTAATGTATTGATGCCAAAAATGAAGAAGGGCATGAAGAGAGAGAAATCTGGTTCTCAAGGGGTTGAGACCTCAAATATGTAAAGCGGGTCCATTACCCTGAGTTGATCTTAAAGTATAGGTCATGGAGTTAGTTAGTATGTCACAGTCCGTTTAGTGGCATAAACATAGAAGTGGAAAGTTACGTTCAAGAAAATTAGCACGTGCTCAGCTATAAATAGCACTTGTAACTAGGAAAAAAAGCATGAGTGAGACAATCAAAGTTTTTTTTCTTTACTTTTCCTTTGTCTTGCTTCCCTAGGAATAGCAATAACGTAGTCTCCTCAATGTCTTATCGAGCACACCGAGTGCTTCACCACCCTATGTAACCCCAACCACAATGGGGATATACAATCAAATTTCTAGGGACCCATTCTATTGCCTAAAGCCTTATTCGCTCTCCTTCCTCTTGAGGACAAGAGTTAGAGTTCTCTAGCATGCACTTACATTCCATTTCACTCCATTAGGTTTACATATTCTATCATTCAAATTGGATCATTACTTTTGGCAACAACACATTCTTTGGCATATCTGGATGAACCCGATCGAGTCAAATATACTCAACGGCATCATCAAGTGCGTACATTGATCAACATTCTTCACCTTCACTAGTTCACATCTCACAGATATCAATCCTAGATGACTCAATGGTTTAAGTTCCATTTTCCCATCTACCACCTCAATAAAGAGAGAATGTATCAACTATGCCTTATGTTCAACCCAACAATCAAGTTGTCCTTGAATGTTTGCAATAATTAGTTATGGATTGGATGCAAGGACAATCTAGGGATCTTTAAGCAACATTATTCTGTTAAATGGCATAGTCCATGACTACTCTGATTACAACTCAATTAGCTACCATTAGAGATCATGATATGCATGCCGACAAAGGCTACTAAAGCAACCACCCAAATGACATTCCAACATGGGTCAATATTTGACATATATACTTGGAGTCACAATGTCTTAGGACCTTCTATGGCTCGAGGATGCTTAGAAATTACCCAATTCTTTGATTCTGTTTTCGAGTTTTCAAACCACTAGTATGGGTTAGCCATATGTTGTCTCGATCTTAGTTAGTTTATCGAGGGACACATATTAGGTACCTCACCCTAGAACAATACTAATAGCCCCAAGCTTCATGGTTGCACAAGTAGGGTAGGTTTCCCACCATCTACACAACTAATGGACATTGGGTCACTGTTTACCCCACAATAGTGGGCATATCAACCCAATTAGGGTGGGTTTCCCGCCATCTGATACTTGGTTCCTCGAAAGAGCTTCCAATTAGGTCCCTTTTAAATCCTGTAATTTTTTTCATTCCTTTTTGTAAGCTATAGTGACTATTGTTAGTTCTTGATAGCATAGGGTCAAGCAGTCATTGAGAGAGATGAGTTATGTATTGAGGAAAGTGACTTTTCAGGAGAGACAAAGTAGCATCCAAGTAAGTCTCTTCTAAATACTACAATTTTTATCGTTCACCTTCGTAAGCTATAGTGGCTACTGTTAGTTCTTGATAGTGTAGGGTCAAGTAGTCATTGAGAGAGGCAAGTTCTGTTGTGAGGGAAGTAGCTTCCCAAGAGAGAGAGTCGTATCTAAGCAAGTCAATTCGCTCATGAGCTTCTCAGCATCAGTCCATGCTTTCATATAAGCTAAAAGTATGAGACTAAAATTTTGCTATAAGGTATCCTTAATTGAGTCGATTAATAGTTGATGATCCTTTTGAGATTAAAGCACACTTATTGAGCTCGAAGAGGTATGTTTAGGTTGATAGCTAACTTGTAAATAGTAGAAGAAAGAGTACCTTGAAGATCCATCACTTCCTTAGGATACTTGTTGAGTACATTCCTGATAAACTCTACATCAATTTCAACCCTCAAGGGTGGCTGAGGTGTGGTTTCGTCTACAAGAATGATGATATTGTCATCCAAAATAATCATATTGGTAGCACCCATTGTGATGGTTGATTCCAGTTCAGGAGCAACAATTGGGTGAGGTTGTAAGATGGTGACAAAGACTGGTATAAGAGCTTCCTCGAATTCTAGGATCGCACTAGTCTCATCTTTTGTTTCTTTTATAGGGCCTCATCCTGAGTTTCCTCTTTAGGAGCCTTCGCGGTTACCACTCATGGGGTCAAGGCAAAAGCCTATTTTTTTCTCTTGATGGATTTTGTCAATTGTTGTGGCTAGATTAGAGGTATGGTTTTCCTCTTGAAGGGTCGTGACAATTGTTATAGTTGAAGTGGAGGCTTAGAGTTTTGCTTGAGGAGTCATTTCAAGGGGCAAGTCCCTATTCAGCAACAATTACCTACAAAAAGTCGATGGGTGATGAAGGAACAACGAGAAGCTAGGCTAATAAGGAAACTTACTCTTTTAAGACATCAATGAAATAATGGAACATTGTCCTTAATATATTCTACAACTGATCCCGAGACGAAATCCTATAAAAGAGTACAACAATAACAATTAGGAATCATGATCATGACTCCTTATAAAGATTGATAGTAGAAAAAACTTGCACAAAATATAGGTACAAAAACATTAAAATAAGGATGCCTTTGTGGTGGAATGTCTGGACTGGCCAATATGTGCTTAGTGCTTGGTTTAGTAGGCATCAAATTGGTAAAAATTTATATAAAATCTTCTAACTCTTTATCAAAGATGGTATAAAAAGCCAAGGAACACCACCTTTTATATTCAATAGTGGCTCCTAGGTTAGCTATGAAGTCACCAAAGTAAAAAATTTCCACCAATTATAGGTTGGCTTTAGTCACCATAGCGATTGCTTAATTTGATGTCACTATGCCACCAGCTAATAACTTGATAGGATATATGGGGTAGAGGATTTCTTGGATGTGAATTGATGGCTAAACATTAAGAGAAGTACCTCTCGGTTGTTGTTCGATTGATGGAAGAGGATGATACACCAACTCAATTCAACAAATCCGGAGAGCATTAAAATCATTGCCACTATGCAGGAGAGATATGAATGGAGATGGATAGTCTTTTTGACATCTGTTGAGTCACAAAATCACCATGACTTAACCGACCGAAGTCAGAATTATTATCAAACTCTATATCAAGTAGTTTATTGAGATATATTAATAGTCTCTCAGTTTTGGATTAGAGTTTCAATATTACTTTGCCTTAAAAGGACTCTTGTTGTTTGAGGACTTTAAAGAGAAAGAGGGTTCAATCAGGGATAATATAGATATATCCAACATTGAGTAAACCACCACAAAGCAAGGGAAGTGTTGGGTGCTTTTTTATTTGCAAGCTGGGAAATGAAGGTGCATATAACCCAGAAGACGGTACTCAAGGAAAAGGAATCCTTATTGATTATCCTCATCAACCAACAATTTCTAATAGCTCTCAAGTCTTGATGAAACCCTAATTGATAGGTTAGGCAATGAAAAAAATACGATTAAGTGATAACTGCGTTGAATCAAAATAATTAAGAGGTACCACAAAATAAGAATAAGGAGAAAAAATTCTTGACAATTTGATTTTATAGAGGTCTTCCTTTTATGAGAAGTTAAAGTGGACTGAAGAGAACTAAAGTATGAAGGAAGAAAGGTAATGTCATCAGGGAAAATAGATCATAATCGGATGATGATATCTATAGGATGAATCAAGATTGTAGGAATGAGGCTTAAGATTGTAGAAATGAGACTTAAAATGGTCTATTAATAATAATATGTTAAAGGGAGAGTCACGTGAATCCAAACTTAAGAAGATCTTGAAGAAACCATAGTGGACCTCCTACAAAGTATGTAGAATCACCACTCTAGAGAGCCTCAAGAGCAGAATTAGTCGAATGATAAACCATGGTTAAGAAAAAAAAGGACAAGTGGTAGCTTTCTGCCTGATATGATAGCGAAGCTATATCATGCGTACTCATTATTGACTTTGGTTCCACGAACATAGGTGACAAAACAACAATAGTAAGAAAGCATGGTATTTTTCATCTATTATAAGTCCAGTACGTGAATGCTAACGAATAAAGTCATCCCAAGAAAATTATAGTACATGTTTGGGGGTATAAAAATCCTAGTCAACTAAGGAAATATGATCAACACCTTCAATCGAGAGACCCATGATTGCTAGAACATCAAGAATTGTGGGAGACATCATTTCAAAAGAGAATTGAAAGTGGTTGTGTTAGAAAATCTAGAAGGATAGGAAAGAATAGAGAAGGTTGCCATCAAATTTTATGGTCAAACAAGACAATATGATGAGGTTATAGTTGCCCCATTGCTCAAAGATGACGTTTCTAGCCCCAACCCTATTTGCCCAATTAATATATCATTAATTGGTTATGGGCTAAGGGCGAATAAAGTTTGGACAATAGAACATTACCAAGTCATCTCAAGTCAGTGGCAACTCACCTATATGAAAATCAGTGAGATTGAGAGTTGATTCTATAGTAGGAGAAAAGACAACATCTAAAAAAGAAGTCATACAAACATGAAAATGAAAGAAAAGGTTTTTTAAGGGGTATGCAAAAGCATGAGAAGTAAGAAAGAGTTATTGCCTTTATAAACCTCAAATGTAAATAAACAAAATCTCACGAATTTCACTAAAGAAGCAAATGTATCACTACCCATTTTGGCGTGAAATCAATTTAAGTATGACTCTTACACTCAATGACTATGGACATGGAGCTGTAGGGGGCATGTGTTGATGCCAAAAATAGGGCAGGGCACATGATATAAAATCAAGAGTTTTAAAGAGAGAGGGATGTTTGACTCTCGAGGAGTCAAGAACCCAAATGTGTAAAGCATGTCCATTATCTTAAGTTGATCTTAAAGTATGATCATGGGTCGATTAGTACATCCCCATCATTGTGACAAAAAAAGGACACAATAAGCAGAATAAACACAAAGGTGGGGAGTTATAGAGAGTCAAGCCTAAGAAGATTGGCATGTGCTCTATTGTTTTGATGAAAGTCTATAAATATCACTTGTAACTAAGAAAAAGGTATCAATGAGACAATCAAAGTTTTCTTTTTTTTCTTTTTCCTTTGTCCTCCTTCCCTACAAGTAGTAGTAACATAGTTTCCTCAACATTTTTTCAAGCACACCAAGTGCTTCACCATCCTATATGTAAATACCCAAAATTTTTCTCAAAATAATTTGATCTTTTACAAATTTTGCCTTTTCAAGAAAAATCACGGTTTTGAGTCTTTTAAGGGTTTTCAAATAAAAACACCTTAAACGAACTCATTTCCACACCAAAATTTCATGATAACCTCAAAATGATGGTAAATGACACCTTTCTCAGAAAAATCAATTTTTGACAAAGAGCCAAAAAAATGATTGCTTTGCCCTCAAGCCCAAATTGGCAGCATTATGCATGTTCAAATGATTTCATCTAAAGAAAGGATGGTTTCAAACAATTTTCTTTAAAGAAATAATAGAAAATGAGATATTGGGAACCAAAACCAAGCATGTTTGCTAAATATCAAACTTATCAAAAACCTTTTGAAATCAAATCAAATCCAAATCATGCCTCAAAAACTCGCTCGATTGAGAAGGGTCCTACTCCAGGACCTTACACCCATCAAGGGTTAAAGTGGTCCGACACCCTACACCCATCGAGGGTTAAAGTGGTTTGATACCATACACCCAATCAAGGGTTAAGGTGGGTGAAACGGTAAAGACCAACTCATGGGGCGAAAGCATATCGCCCATGCAAATAAACATTGGAAATGGAACTGAGTTGTTCTCAAAGAAAAGAATATTTGAAGATTTTGACAAAACTCAATATTTTCAAATATATTTTAAAATGAAATGGTTTTAAATAAGAAAATATTTGAAACCATAAACAGGGACAAAGCCGAATCATCTCTCCGAAGAATCAACGAGGATCAAGACTGCAGTTAAGGCATGCATCAAATTGGACTTCAATGCATATGGATTTGGGGAAGATCCAAGTCACGAATCAAGTCAAGGCACGGCTCCATCAAAGGCTAAATTCCAATGAAAAACCTCACCAACCTAACCTATTTGAATTGGCCGAGCCTAGACCTAATTTATTTAGGTTAATCGTGACTCGTGGGTTAGCTCTAACCAAGCTGCATTGACTAGGCCGAATGGCCTTGAGTCACATTAGCCATCTTCACCCTATACTCCTTGGCCGAACCACATTAACATCACCTTGTCTAGCCACATAGCCTTGTCTGAACTCATCATAACCAGTCCATCTCTTCCATTGAACCCAATCGCCTCTAGCCAAAACTTACCTAGACGATGGGATCAACACTAGGTTTGCTCGAGCCAAGACCAAACCGACCCACCTAGGGCTACATGGAGCTGGTCCATGCTATGATGGGACTACATGAGGCCATGGGAATCAATCCCAACCAAATCCATACTTGAAGCCACAATGCAATTCAATCAACTAAGTCGAAATCAAGCTTAGGCGATGGCACTTGGGAGCGCCTAACCTAGTTCACGTCTAGCTCGAGCCCAAGGACCAAACTAAGACCACATGGAGCTCATTTCCAGCCATGCCATGATGGGACCACCAAGTCTGCCCACGTGAAGGAGTTAGTGCAACAATGGATCAAGAAGTGAGCAAGACATGGGCCAAAGGACCCATGTCCAATCCGCCCTATGGAAGGCACTAGAGACCCCCCCTTTGGCCTATAAATAGAGGCCATGGGGGCTCATTTCCAGCATCTTGCATATTGAGGGACTTTCCAAAATATGAGGGAAGAGAGAGGGAGAGCCTAGGAGAGAGAGGAGGTGTTGCAAGTTAGAGAGAGAGTGAGAGAAAGAGAGAGAAGGGAGAAAAGAGAGGAAGAAGAAAGGGTGTTTCCAAGAGAAGAAGGGGTCGAATTCTCCCATTGTAATCCGGTTCCTGGAGGCTACTAAGTGAGTATTTATTTCCCTTTTCCAATCTTGATTCTTCTCTTAATATTCAATTCAAGGAAGGAGTTGTAATAATGGAGCTTCGTCTCCCCGCATGTTGTAATAACAAGTAGATATGCTATCAATTTCATTTCCTATGTAAGCACTCTACTTGTTTGCTTTCTTGATTCTACCTCTCTATATTCTATAAAACTCCTATAACTCTAAATCCCCTCTATGCTTAAGCTAATATACATATTTACCTTTGTTTTCATTTAGTAACGTGCTTTAATTTTGGTGTGGATGTAATATAAATTCGGATGGATGTATACATGTAATTTCTAAAACTGAAACTATGTTTTTCTGCATCTTACACATGCCGATTGTTTTATTTTTCATTGCTAAAGTGTTGCTCTGAATGATCTGAAACTTACACCAAATATACACATACAAGCCCACTAGAAATAAAATTTTCAAGAATTTTAGGGCCTGGTAGATGCTTGAATAAAATAGGAAAAGATCGTTCAATTCCAGGTTATGTTTCTACACAGTCTGTTTTCTTGCAATAGAGGTTGGGTAAAAGTCTCATAACTCTGTCTGTAGTGAACCAAAATTGATAAAATTAGTCTCATTGGAAAGATGATATCCGTATATTTCTAACAAGACTAAAATTATACAATTTGGAGTTCTTTGCACCGAGATACAAAGACTTCTTTAGCTCTTTGTGTTTCTGAAATAGAGCATCCTGAAACATTTGAGCAGTAGGCTGTTTTAGATTTAATTCTGTAAATCCACAGCACCAAATTTCAAAATAAAAATAGTTTTAGAATCTCATATTCCACTCTATAATTTATGAAATTTTCATGAGGTTTAGAGATCACTAAATCGTCCAAAAAACAGAACCAGTTTCTGTTTTTCAGAACTTGAAATACTTTATTTTCAAGACTAAGTGCACGAGTCCTATTTGATTGAAAACCATTCTCAAAGTGAATTTTGGAAATATACACCTATGCAAATGAGTCCTCAAAGCGCCTAAGCTGGCATGCTTGTGCAAACGAAGGCCTAAGGTGACAAGATCTCGCTTAGCCACAATCGCCAAACAAGTCAGATTTATAAACTTTGCTAGTTTTGAAAACTAGCTGGCATGCTTGTGCAAACGAAGTAGTTTTGAAAAGTTATTTCAAGTCTCTACGTAGGCTTGAAGTAAAATTTTCGCATCTACACTATACAACCCCATCGACGACAGGGATACACAAAGTAAGATTTTTGGGACTCATTCCATAGCATGAAGCCTTATTCACTCTTCTTTTCCTTGAGAATGAGGGTTAGAGTTCTTTGTCATGCCCCATTCCATTTCAACATTTTATGTATTCTCACATTCGAGCTGAGTCGTCACTTCTCGTGACAACATAATGTTTTTGATAAGTACTAGTTATTTACAATATTTATTGATTACTGCTTTCTTTAAATGTGCATGTTTGATAGACTCATGCGAGTATGTGTGATTGTGAGTTAGAAAACATCCGATATGGATCTGTCGTTCTTAGTGGTGCAGTGCCGGGAATGTGGGATGGGCATGATGTTTTCAAGACCCCGATCTAGATCTTAAAATCATATGGCCCTACGATTATCTAAAGATTTGCTTGTCCCATCCTAAGTGTTGGATCTCAATTTGTAAGATCTTCCTAGAATCTTGATCTTGATCCTATGATCCTTACAATTTTATGTTCCTAAGGATCTCACTATCTAAACTAAACAACTTAACCTAAGTCCTGTAATTCTGAAAAAGCATAGGCAGTGTTGACGTTTCGCTTTTCTTCTCCTTACCTTTGGCCTAGTGAGAGAAACCACTCATTCTCTTAGTTTCCAATGCATGGACTTTTATCGTTTTATAGAGTCAGACTTCACTTGGAAAGTGCATCCCTTGGGAGGTGGCCTCTTCTTGGTGAGAGTCTACTACACAATATAGCATGCTTTATATACATACTTAAATACTTGCATATATACATATATGTGCGTGTGCATAGGCCTCTCTCTCGCAAAGTTGCATTTAACATTGTTTTGGTTTATTTGGTGTCACCATATGGATCATTGCCATGTCCCATAGATGATCTCCTTCCCACATAGAGGTGTGTATATATATATATATATATGCATGTGTTTGTTTTCTAGTAAACCATTCCAATTACAGTTTCGAGACATTTGTTCTGAGGCAATTCTAAGGTTAGTTCTAGGCAGTCCTATTTGAACCTTTGTTCGTAGCTTGTGTTTGTTCAACTTCCATGTTCCATAAAACATGTTCATACTACCGTAGTTTAGTTTTGAATAAAATTTAAAATTTAAACATAGTAAAAAATAATGGCTTAACATTAATAGATTATTTATTGCTTTAAAATACATACAACACTATTTATATACTTAAATCATGATGACTTTAAAATTTAAAGGGAAATTTTCGTTTACGATTTGAGTAATTTTCAATTTGGTTCCTATGATTTAAAATCTTCGTTGTACTATCCTATGGTTTTTGCCATTTGGTTAGTATAAATGTGTTAACAACGTCATCAAAAAATAAGGTGAAATATGGATTCACATGCTTAGGGAGACGTAGCTACTAACTCAACAACCACACAAGATCAAATTAAGATTTAATATAACTTTAGTATTATTAAATTTAACACAATAATTAACAATATTAGAGAATATTTAATACTCATGATTATTAATTACTATTTAAGTATAATACTAAATATAAGTTTATGTGACACAATACATGGTAGATAATATTGATGCGGTTGATGATACTGAGGTGGCATCTTAACTAACTGACATAAGGTCGACCAAGATGGCAATTGGTGTGTCAAGTGATGAGGCAATTGATTTGCTACAACGAATTAAAGGTAACGGGCATTTTTCACTACTTTGATAGATGGTGAATACCACAAGGTAACCTCGTGAGCTTTTGAAGCCACAATTAAAATGGCCATACTCCAAGTAACGTTTATGAAGATGTCCCAAACTTAAATATACATTTAATATGATAGTACATAAATTTGAAGAAATTATGATCCATATTTTGAAAGTTTATATAGTTTCATGCCTTGGGTTCATGGTACCATATGGGTCACATAAGGTCGACCAAGGTGGAGCAGATGATGGATGGAGGTGCAATGCTGTCAGAAAGCCTTGCTAGATGAGCTAATGCTCTGCATGGCTATACGAATTCTTAGATGTTATCAATCTTTTATAATGTTCATTTGACACTTTTGAGTCCTATTTATAACTTTTTTCAGTATATATTTCTATATTATTTTATTTTCTTATAGATTTTATACTAACTTTTTCTACAATAACCTCATTTAAATGATTTTAGCTAATTATGTACTTCTATACATGTTATTACATTGTCATTATTTGTTTCTTTAGATTCAACTGGTCTTCCGGATCAGGTCATCAAGTCCAATCGCAAATGAACCAGGAATAAAAGTAGGTCAGATTGGAAAATTATGTGCCAGATACATTCAGCATGATCAGTACGTCACTGACTCCTCAATAATTCCATTCAGCACGGAAGTTTAGAACCAACAATAAATAATTTAGCATTTATGGTTTCCTTCAACACGTTGCTTTTGTACGGGAAAGATTTAAGAAATCATTCATATCTCAAAAACCTTGGCTATATGCGATCAAAAGGTTGTTTAAGTGGCGTCACTGTTCTCAATTATCAAAATTTTGCTCGCTAAACCTTGTCATACTCAGTGAAAGCCATAAACAATTTTCTGGGGTGGCGCAAAGTCCATAATAATGCAATTCTGGTGTGTCGTTCTATAAAACTTGATGAAAAAAATCTGAACTGCTTATATTTTTTAAATCTTATAACCGGAACCAAACCAGGCCAGGAACCGGCACTGTTGAAATTAGTCTTGAAACTGAATCCAAAACTGGGGACCAATCAGGAACCGCTGGTCTTTTATATATATATTTTTTTAAATGTCAAAACTTTTTATATTTGTTTCTTTTGTTCCAAACAATTTAGGCTTCAAACCGGAAACTCTACTTAGTATGGGAGAAGGCTTGGTTTAGTTCAAGTGTTTGTTGGCTGTATGTGGAACTCTTGCTTATCTTGTGGAGCCACACAGATGATTATTATTAGTCAATAGCTGTACACCAAAAATGACGTTCCTTGAGTAGCTTAGGTCGCAATGGGTCCGAAGCTATTGCTGAGCAGTTCAATACCTTGGTGAATATCCGTTAAGGGCCACATCCCAACCATCAAAAAGAACCCAAAGAAAAGATGCAGCAGAATTAGGAGTTACACAACGGGTGGTGAGTAAGTTTTAGTGTCAGAAACAGGTCAACCCGAACATGAACTTTTTTTAGTGTCATATTGGTGGTTGTTTTATGTGACAGGTTCTTGTGCCGTGTCCGAAACTGCAACCCTGTCGCAGAGTTAGCTGAAAGACCGGCTCAACTTGGTCTTGGAAAAAGACGGGGACCTTATCATAAACAAAAGATTGTGTGGATGAAGTGCAGTTGCGTAGAACACAAAGGTCACGCCAAGGAGTGGGCTCATTCCCAGCACTAGCTGCCGTTAGGTTGGATGTGTCTCATTCTTATATCGGATCCTAATAAGAAAAAATGTTTTACAGTGTGAAGCCCCGATGTATGCATGCTGACCACCGACGCCAGCAATTCGAGCAGTAAATATCGAATTAAAAATGTTATGCTCTATTCTTCTGTGTCGAAAGTTCACCGATTCAACAGCTTTTAACCAAGAAGGTAGTGGCGGATGGTGGAGGCAGGAGAGAGGCGACGGTCCGGCGATGGTGGGAAGTTAGTGGCGGATGGCAAGGGTGGCTTTAAGGCTTGGAAGGCAGCGTTTGTGCAGCGGGCCGAGGTATGTTTGTCTTTTCATGAGTGCAATAGATCCTTTGTTGCAGGAAATCCTTCCTTATTTGTGTGTAGGAAATGAAGGCGCACAAGAGGTGGCTTTAAGGCTTTTCCCTTCAAAGTCATTCATGGTCGTTGATTGTAAAGATTTGTGCAACATGTGATCTGTGAGGCAGAAGCAATTCATGGCTCCCGATTGCAGAGATCGGCGCAGCAGCTTGTGATCTGTGAGGCAGCAACTATGGAGTGATGGTATACGATGCCCAGATGTTGCTACTTGTGTCCCTTTGTATTGATATTTTGGTTCAGCCATTTCTTTTGGTATGGTTTCTTGTTTCTTCTTAACATTGTATTGTAAACATCATTGTATTGCTTTCCATTTTGATGCAAGCGTTTGGGACTTTTTGGATGTAGCTATTTTGTAGAACCTCCTTTTGCGTTTATGCATTGATCTTATGTATTAATATCTAGGATTTTGAGCAAGTATATATTCTTGAAAATGAATTGGTCCTATGGTTTATTTTATGCTTCTTCGATCACTCTTTTCTTAGAAATTTGGGTGTTTACGGATGCTCATCTTTGACATGAATCAAGACAAAGTTTAGTTGGTGTAAAAGAAATAAATACCAAAATTTTAACCCTTGAAATAGAGCTTTGGTTAGACATTCAACTTAAGACAACTTGAAAACCTATGAAGCCTACATGAGAATCAAGAAATTTGAGCGAGAATATCATGGAATCGCATTGGCCTGAAGAGGATAAAAAAATGTGATGAAAGTAAGAAATATTTGTGAGGGGAAAGTGATTTCTTCAAAAAATTTAAGTCGGCTTCCTAAAATTTTACCAAGCCCATTCCAAGGTTCTTCTAAAAGATCATTCATTATCAAACATATTTCTAGGATCAGTCCCAGTTGAAAGTATCATTACTCTTTTATAGATGGTAGACTAAGTGGAAGGAGGATCACAAGTCAGTTGAGCGAACTTTTGAACCTAAATAGATGTAGTTTGTAGACTCGGTCCTAATACAAGAGATGAAGCTAAGGAGGATAAACCATCAGTAAAATAGTTGTCCTCGTGTTCTATGTATGTGAAGGAGCAATAGTCAAACCGTTGGAGTAGGCTTTGTCTAATATGATGGTAAAAGGCTAAATGATCATGTTTTACTTGCTAAACTCTGGTGACTTAGTTTATGACTAAGAGAAAATCGTCGAATACAATGACGTTGGTAGCACCTAGACTTAAGATAATCTTTAAGCCTTGTATGAGAGCTTCATACTCATTAGCATTACTTGAACACTCAAAGTCTAATCTAAAGGACATAGGGATCTTGGATGTCTAAGAAGAAACTAAGACAATCTCGATGTATATCTTAACTCAGGTCTTAGAATTGTTAAAATTCATTTTTTAGGTATACTTGACTTCCTCATTTGAGATCATGTTATACTTTCAAACTTCGGTAGTTATAAGGATATGCTTGTAAGGAAAAGACTTGATAATCTAGGGGTAGAATGATATCTAAGATAAAACTCTATGAGGATTAACTCATATTTACTCAAACTACCAGTAAGAATAGGCTTTTCGAAAAGGTTCCTAATGCAATCTAAGTAAGAGACAACTCAAACCTCGAAAGACACCGTATAGTGGAATAACTTCTGAATTGCCCATATTAATGCTAGATATGTTTCTCTAATCAATTATACTTCTACTTGTATTTAACTAAGATTTTTGACATGTAGTATATTATAGATTTGGCTTTCCCATTATTCTCAAACTGTGCGAGGATGACTCCTACGATTGGCTCATGAATAAATAGGTATGGGAATTGAGGTCATCCTCACATAAGAGGTTGAAGGATGGGGGTACTTGACAGGCAATCTTTTAGCTAGTCGAAAGATGTGTGACACTCATGATCCCAGTCAAAGTGAATGTTCTTGCAAAGTAATCAGTTGATCGATTCATATTTCTTGGCTAAGTTAGAGATGAACCTTTATATTGCCAGTAGGCGACTTTGGAGACTTCTAAGTTGGGACATCTTAGTGGGTGGCGACATGTCAATGATGACTTGAATCTTAGATGAGTCAACCTCTATACACATTTGACTAACTATTGTAAACACCCCAAAAATGCCATATTTTGAAACTTTTGAACTTAAAAAGCCCTCCAAAGGCCAAAGCCAATCTCAGAATCCCCAAATTCAAACAAAACGAAGTCCAGAAGGTGAGAAAGAGCTCGGACGACAAAGCTGGGAAAAACCCAGCACAAGACAGAGCGCTGATGAAGCTAGGGCCCGCACAAAATGTCTGTCTCGAAACGCCAAGAAGGACTGAAGAAACAAAAAATTGGATTGGACTTGGACCCAAATATCCAGATCCAAACCCAAATAGTATTTGGATTGGATCTAGATCCCAAATCTCTGAGATCTAAGATCCAAATCCAAATAATATTTGAGTCAGATATGGATCCCAAAATATCTAAGATCTGAGATCTAGATCCAAATCCAAGACCCATATCCAAGACCCACCTCATTTGCCTATAAATAGAGGTGAGGGGATGCCATAAATCTCACGTGAGATCCAAGAGTGCTTGGGGAGAGCTTGCATAAAGTAGGAGAGAGAAAGGGTGGGCTTGATATTTTCAAGTGGGCTAGCCATTTTGGCTTGATCAAAGGGTATGGGTTCAAGCCATGTATGAACCTAGACCTAACCAAAGGGCTGCACCAACATATGGCGTGGAGTTGAAGCTGCACGAGATGGGTTGGACCGGGGTTCGACCTAGGCCTAGCTGTGGCTCCAAGAGGTAGGTCTCTACACTATTCCTAGCCCGTTCTTTTCCTAACCCTCTAGACCAACCCATGAACCACACCCTAATCGTGGCTGCACCCTTGTAGCCATCTTCCTTTCAACCCAACCACCTAACCTAGCCCATTCCCACCTACCCAACCTGCCATACTTGGCCAACCCTAACAAGACCCCTCACCTACCTACCCCACATCCCAGCCAACTCCATCTCACCCGCCTACTCACCTTCCCAGCCATACCACCTCCTGCTATAAACCTCACCACCTGCCATAGTTCGCAACACCCACTCCCCTAGCCTACCTTCCAGCCCATCACTCCCCTAACCTACCTAATGCCCGACCATCACCCTAACACAACCGCAACCTGCCATACCCCACATCCCACACCATCACCGGCTCCCTACTACCTGCCGCCTGCACCTTCCCAGCTGACTCCCATCTCACCCACAACACCAGCCCTACACCCACCTCAACTCCCATCTCCCCCATCGGCCACCTTCCAACATCCCAGCCGATTCCCATCTTAGTAACCCATCCCTTACCAGCTGGTCCCACCTCAGCTCCCATCTCCCCCACCTGCCCACAACCTGTCCTAGCTACTCCACCAGCCCACAACTAGCCGAGACCCATTTCCTTCCCAGCCACCTTCCCAGCTCCTGTCCACAACACTAGCCAACTCCCTTGCTAACCCTGGCTGGCCGAACCAAGCCAAGGACAAAACCCAAAATACTCGAGCCACCCTTGGCTCGAGTCACATCCAAGTCCCCATACCTGAAACCATGTTGGCTGGCTCACTAAACCTAACCTAGTTTAGGACTAAACTCTATCATAACCTAACCTAACTAGGACCCAACCACCTAAACCAAAATCGGCCAAGTCCTTTGGCCGACCACCTCAAACCAAGCCCACTCGAGCCACCCTTGGCTCGAGTCACCCTAAACTAAACCTACCTAGTTACGACAAGCCCACGTTCTATACCCTTTAAACTAAACCCACTCGAGCCACCCTTGGCTCGAGTCACCTTAAACCAAACTCAATACATCTTGGCAGAACTACCCAACTCTCCCAAGTCTAAGGCCCCAAACCAAAATCACCCCAAACAAGGCCATAGCCCAAAACGGCCGGCTGCCCCCAAGCATACCCCTCGACATAACTCTCCATCTCATGTCGCCCCACATCCCAACCGCCTTGGCTTAGCTCTCCTTGGCTGAAGACTTGCACCCATATTGAACTTGGCCGAACTCCAAGACTTGAGCCGACTACACCATAGGAACCTACCTCGGCTGCAACAACTTGACCACAACACAAGGGGCTAAACAACCTCAAGGTGGACTTGCACAAGTTGAACTCGGGCTCAGCACAAAGATGGTGGACACGACCTAGCCAAAATCCCGACTTCAAAAGTGTAAGTCTTTCAAAATATATATCAAGTGGCTTTTTCCTTTCAAGGTAAATTCAATTTGATACGGGGTTGTAATAACGGAGCGGAGTCTCCCCCCAAAATGTAATATTCGTGCTTGCTACATGAAGCACACACGTACACTTGAGCCATATTGCTCTTAAACGTACACAAGACACCCACGTGCACTTGAGCCTTTTCGCTCTTAGTTGCACACTATTGCACACACATTGAGCTTTCACTCTTAGGCTAAAGACTTTAGTGAAAGCCGTGCAATTCAATTCCGGGTTGTTATATTCATGTCGTGTGAGTTTGTCATTTAAATTTCACACTTGCACCCAAGAAGTACTCGAGCACTTGCTCTACACTCTCACACACCTTTTGAGCCTTTGTTGCTCATAAGATATAGCATACTTCTATATTTTCCAGCTGCGTGAGTTTTACATTCAAGTTGTGTACGTACTTACATTTCCGAGTAGTTCAATTCAAGTTGTGTGAATTGCCTTTACATTTACACACCAAGAGCACTCACTCACAATTGAGCCTTTCCGCTCTTATCATATATCTATATTTCAATTTCGGCAAAGTTCAATTCATGTCGTGTGAGTTTGTCATTTAAATTTCACACTACACACGCGTACATTGAGCCTTTCCGCTCTTACTATACTTATATTTCAAATTCGACAAGTTTAATTCAAGTTGTGTGAGTTGTCTTTTCATTTATACACGACAACACACACTCACAATTGAGCCTTTCTGCTCTTAAGATATAAGTATATTTCAAATTCTGCAATTTACATTCAAGTCGTGTGAGTTGCTTTCAAGTTTGGGTATTTCCCTTAAGCTGTGTGAGTTGCACTTTCATTCGGGTATTTACATTAAGTTGTGTGTGTGAGTTGCTTTCAATTCGAGCTTACTCACATCATCATACCAAACCCGAAAAATATTTGTGCATCCTTGCATTCGCGCGTTTTCAAAGAGGAAACCCCGAATCCACGCTCAAACTCGCTAAAATTAGGCCACTTTGCACACACATGTCCAACCTAATTAGCTAAAACTCAAAGACTTGGAATCGTGCAACCCCCATACATAAAATTTGCAACGTAGGCACGAATTGAATCCATATTTAAAACACTTATATTTTTAAGAATTAAAATTGTTTTTATCGAAGTCCATAAGCACTTAAACTGACCCTTGAGCATCGGTTCAAGAAGGTTTAAAGCAAAAATATCCTAATTGCCCACAATTGCCTAAAAGTCAGATATTTTCAAAAACTTCGCTAGTTTTGGTAAACTAGCTGGCACGCCCATAAAAAGTGACGTAAACTCGAAAAGGTTCATTTCTGGCCTCAAAAGCCAGAAGTGAGATTTTTCGTGCTTACAGAATTGGCATACCCGGTGGGACTCGGGTCTTAAAACTTCGATAAAACAAGCAAAACTCTTGAAAAATTTTCAAAAAATGTTTCCAAAATTCATGCATTCAAAAATTTGCAGAAAAATGGATGAAAAGCCAAGAAAATCCTCGTCGAGTAAGCTAAAGTAGGTTTTCAAAACAGCTAAAGCCCAAGAAGAGCTGATATTTGGAAAATATTTCAAAAGATGGATGCTTTAAGCAAAGAGCTTAAAGCCCATCGATTGCATAGCAGCTCATCTCGGGCACATAAAGATCATGAAAAGAAAACCGATCTCAAACTCGACGAAGGATTAGAAGCTAAAGACAAAACCCAAGAAAGGGACAAGTCAGCCACTCCCAAGTCTCCAAACTCTCAAAATCCAAAGAAAAATCGAAAAAAGACTTTTCTATTTCAAAAACTCAAAAAAATCTTAAAAATTTCAAAAAGACAAAAACATTGAAAAAACAAACTTTGAAATTCCAAAAACTGAAAATGAAATCCCTAAATCTAGGCACACACAAAGTGGGACACAAAATCCACACCCCACTAAAAGACGAGAGTAACAAACAGGTAGGCTTCAAAAAAGAACGCCTTAGGAAGCCATGGGAGCTCGAAATAGAGTCACTTGGGAAAACGGCTCTCACCCTGAAAAGGTAGACAAGCCAAAAAGAGGTATGCCTGAAACCTATCCTCCTCAAAACTCTCTTCTCGAAATAGGGTCATCAGATGTATTGAATCACGTCCATGCACATACAAACCCACAACATATGCCAGAAACAGAGGATTTTCAAGGTGTGCCAAATGTCCCGCACCACCTAAAAGAATTTCAAAACAAAAAAGTTCAAAAAATGGTAGACATGGAGACTCCTAAGGCATGCATCGACATCCTAGGAGCTCATAACCCTACCATCAAAGAACCCACTTCTTCAAACCTAGTCTTGTACTCTGAACCCAAGACTATGGCTTTGTAACAAAAAAATCCATCCCTAGGGACACCACGAGTTGCACCTAGGGAGCAGGTCAAAAACTTCAAGAGAGCAAGCTTGGATTCCCTTGAAGAAAATGTCTCCCAAACCAGGGTCGTGTGGAAGCTCAAGTCTTTCATCACCCTGAAACATCCAAAATACTTCAAAGGACCAAGCTGGGCTTTCTTTGAAGAAAAACTCTCCCAAAGTCGGGTTGTATGGAAGCCCAAGTCTTCCATCACCCCAAAACATCCAAAAGTTCTCAAGGGACTAAACACAGCTTACCTTGAAAATCATAACTCCCAAACCAGAGTTGTGTGGAAGCCCAAGTCTTCCACCACCCCAAAATCCAAACTCCCACTATCCAAAACCAAACGGGTATATACCCATAACATGGATGATTCCATGTTCCAAGACCATGAATTATATCAAAACTTTTCGAAAAACAAAAAGTCTTGGAACATGGGATATAAACCCTACGTGGGCCTAGGAGCAAGAAATCAAGGTAGACTAGAACCTGTCCTACCTAGAGCCAACAAGGATCAATATGGATTGGGCTACAACCCACCCATACCCCCTGAGTCACCACCTAAGACCATCTGGGTCAAGGGTACCCTGTAGAACCTTTAAAACCGAAACCCATGTCTTAGACCTATTTGATTACAGTCTGATTCATGAAGTTTTCTTTGTAGGTTCAATGGAAGATCCCTACCTTTTCAAAAGTCCAAAAAAATAGATATTGCCAAAAACCAAAGAAAAAATTGAAAAAACCTTCAAAATCTCAAAAATCATTTGAAAATCTGAAAATCCAAAAAGAAATTTATTTCAAAAGCATTTCAGGAAAAAGCCTTAATACAAATCCTCGAATTTGTATTTCGAAAAAGACAAAAAAAAATGAAGAAATTTCAAAAATTTCAAAAACAATGACCATGTACAAAGCCCATTCTCAAAAAGCTTCAAAATACTTTCAAAATCGTATATACTCCTAAAAACCCAAAATGTCCAAATGCTGGTCATATATACCTTTTGCCTACAGCTTCCTCAAAACTGAAAAACTCGAGAATCATCAAAGCAAGGAGGATTGATCACCTCCAAGCTTTCTGAAATTCGTAAAATCCTTGACTTATAGAAAATTTGGGGATTTTTAGAAGTGAGTCTAACCCATAGTGTGTGCATAAGCATCATGCATTGCATTATGAAATCATACATATGCATAAACAACATCGGATCTAGACATCATCTTAGAACTTGAATTTAGGGTTTATGTAAAACCAAAGGGGCAATGAGAGTCGACCCCCTAAGTATCGAGCCATCATAGGCATGTCTCCATATGAATCAAATCCGAAACCTTCAAGGTGGATTTCAAAAAATGAGAATCTCGAAAAAGGGTTAGCATTTTATAAGAAGCCTTTCAAAAATATTTTGATAAAAGCCTCCAAAGCATTACAATTCATGCATCGGGTGCTTGACTCGATCAAAATGAAGATGGTATTCATACAAAGTGTGCCATACATTTCAAAAACTCTATTGGCATGTGAAAGAAATCACCAAGCCAAGAGAAAAATAATGCTTAGCCTTGGTATAGGCCTCCAAATTCAAGACATCATCTCCCATATCACGAAAAGGGAATGATGTTCATTAAAGCACTCATTTGAAAAACCTATCTTAAACAGATAGGCAAGATAAATGGCAAAACTCTTTCAACAGAGTATGAGTTGAAAACTCAAGACTCCATTAAGGGACAAGCCCTAGAACGTGTGACTGAAGTGTATATTCAAAATACATTCTCCACGCTTGATCAAATGCCTCATGAAGGCATAAATGTTCAAAATGAGTTCCAAAAACCATGCTTGACCAATTATTTCAAAGAAAATCAAGCATAAGAAACATATTTCGATCAAGGGGCAGGTATAAGAAATTATCTTCATATAGAAAGGGAGGATTTCACAAAATTACTTCTTCAAAGAACCAAGTTTTAAATTTAACCCTACAAATGACTTTGAAAAGAAAGATTTTTCAGCCTCTTGTTAAAAACCTTGATGGTGTTAGGATAAGCACATGAGTTCCATGATGAAAAATGTGGAGATCATGTCAAATTCAAATATGATGGCCATGACGATCACTTAGGGCGGGTTATATTTTCCATCCTTAAACCAAAAGTATCATGATCATGTTAGAAATATCAAAAATACCAAAATGCATGGACATCCATCATCCACCCTGAATCCCCCTTTTTAAAAACCATAGTCCTTCACCATGTGGCCATGAGAATCATACATCTCCATCAAGCTAGGGGCATTTAAATGTATCCCCTAGACACCTTCCATGGAGAACCAATTTCATAAGAATGTATCTCCATCATGACATGTGAGATACATTTCAGGTTTTCATCATTGCAAAAAACATGTATCTCCATTTTGAATCACATGGAGTGCATAGCATGCATCACATACATATCATATCACCCAAAAGGCCCAAAAGGGTGGCAGCCCGAGTAGGAATGTCCCCATGTCTTAAAAAGGGCAACAAAAATCGAAAAACATGTTGATATTGTGGATAGAAATTTAGCAGACCCCAAAAATGTCCGAATATTCGAAAGGGTCTATGTTAAATTCTTTCGAAAAGATTTTTAAAATTGAATTCCTTTGAAACTTCTTGAAAGAAGGATCAAGGTTGATTGTATAACCCTGAATGAGGTAATTTATACTTTACGAAATGTAGAGTCTTCCAAAAACGAAATTGACGACATTTCAAAAATCCTTAGCATACAAGATTGAGCCTTGTTCAAAATATCAAAATATTTTCAAATAGCAGATGCTATTAAGAAATTGGACGATCTCGGTTGAATCGAGTAACCAAAGGGATAAGCCTTCCCCCCATTTTACTTTCTCTCCAAAAAGGAAAATTGGCGACATCCAAAAGAAAAAAGAAAAAGGAGAATATAAAAACTCCTCCAAAAAGAGGTCTTCCCCTTCAAATAGAAAAGAGGGAATACAAAAACTCCTTCGAAAGAGGTCTTCTCTTTGAAAGAAAAAACGGAAAAAGAAAAAGAGAATGCAAAAACTCATCGAAAAAGAAGCCTTCCTAGAAAAGAAAATACAAAACTTCTTCAAAAGAGGTCTTCTCTTGAAAAGGAAAAAGAAAAAAGCCAAAGTTCAAAAGAGCGATTTTCCGACACTTTGCCTAAAACCACGGGACGCTTCAGAAGGGACCTTGGTAGCTCTTTCTCATATCCCCGCAGGTTATCCCTAAGGAAAAAGGTTTAACTACGAAAATCCTAAAGTAGGAATAGAATCTACTTATCTGGATTTCATTTTGGTTGAGAACTCGACTTTGTTTTGTAGGGAATGGAACTTTGAAATGTTTTCCAAGATTTCCTACCAAAAAACCTCTACTTAGTAGTAGGTATTGAAACCCGAATAAAGGGAAGTATGAAAAATCGAAAGTCCTTTCAATAAAAGATAAAAGGAGTTCCTTTTGAAAAAGAAGTTTTCAAAAACCCGCAAATGTCAAAAGGACAAATGGGTAGAACCTCCTTGGAGCAGACAGCCTCAAAAGGCTCTCTCCAAACTTGAAAACCCGAAAATATCAAAAAGACATGGGAAAAACCTGCTTGTAGCAGACAGCCTCAAAAGGCTCTCTCCAAACTCGAAAACCCGAAAATATCAAAAAGACATGGGAAAAACCTCAAAAGGCTTTCTTCGGGCTCAAAAACCAAAAAAAAAAAAATCTCGCTCATGCATGCCTTCAAAGAGTATTCATGCATGATCATATATAGGGAAATAGGTAGTAAAAGTCCCCTTTTGCTAAAAATCCCTTCCTGTGGTCAAAGAAAACAGGGTTTTACGAAACAAGGATGGTGCATTCTCAAGAAAAATTTGGGAAAAACCACAAAAATGGGTGTTTCTTCTTTACCATTATCCAAATAAATTTGGATAATGCCAAAGAGGGGCACATGTAAACACCCCAAAAATGCTATATTTTGAAACTTTTGAACTTAAAAAGTCCTTCAAAGGCCAAAGCCAAAGAAAGAAGGAAAATTGAAGCCCGTTCGGAGAAAAGCCCGATAGAAGGCCAAAGCCAAGCTGAGAATCCCTAGATTCAGACAAAACGAAGTCCAAAAGGTGAGAAAGAGCTCGAACGACAAAGCTGGGGAAAACCCAGCATAAGACGGGGCGCTAATGAAGATAGGGCTCGCACAAAATGTCCGTCTCGAAATGCCAAGAAAGACTCAAGAAACAAAAATTTGGATTGGACTTTGACCCAAATATCCAGATCCAAACCCAAATAGTATTTGGATTTGATCTGGATCCCAAATATTCGAGATCCGAGATCTAGATCTAAATAGTGTTTGGATCGGATCTGTATTCCAAGATCCAAATCCAAGACCCATATCCAAGACCCACCTCATTTGCCTATAAATAGAGGTGAGGGGGTGCCATAAATCTCACGTAAAATCCAAGAGTGCTTAGGGAGAGTTTGCATAAAGTAGGAGAGAGAAATGGTGGGCTTGATGTTTTCAAGTGGGCTAGCCATTTTGGCTTGATCAAAGGGTATGGGTTCAAGCCATGTATGAACCTAGACCTAGCCAAAGGGTTGCACCAACATATGGCGTGGAGTTGAAGCTGCACGAGATGGGTTGGACCGGGGTTCGACCTAGGCCTAGCCATGGCTCCAAGAGGTAGGTCTCTACACTATTCCTAGCCCGTTCTTTTCCTAACCCTCTAGACCAAACCATGAACCAAACCCTAACCGTGGTTGCACCCTTGTAGCCATCTTCCTTTCGACCCAACCACCTAACCTAACCCATTCCCACATAGCTGACCTACCCAACCTGCCATACCCGGCCAGCCCTAACAAGACCCCTCACCTATCTACCCCACATCCCAGTAGACTCCATCTCACCCACCTACTCACCTTCCCAGCCATACCACCACCTGCTATAAACCTCACCACCTGCCATAGTTCGCAGCACCCACTCCCCTAGCCTACCTTCCACCATCACTCCCCTAACCTACCTAATACCCGACCATCACCCTAACACAACTGCAGCCTGCCATACCCGACATCCCGCACCATCATCGGCTCCCTGCTACATGCCGCTTGCACCTTCCCAATTGAACCCCCAGGTACCTACCGCCTGCACCTTCCCAGCTGAACCCCGTGCTACCTGCCGCCTGTAAATTCCCAGCCGACTCCCATCTCACCCACAACACCAGCCCTATACCCACCTCAACTCCCATCTCCCCCACCTGCCACCTTCCAACATCCCAGCCGATTCCCATCTTAGTAACCCATCCCTTACTAGCTGGTCCCACCTCAGCTCCCATCTCCCCCACCTGCCCACAACCTATCCTAGCTACTCCACCACTCCACAACTAGCCGAGACCCATTTCCTTCCCAGCCACCCTCCCAGCTCCTATCCACAACACCAGCCAACTCCCTTGCTACCCCTGGCTGGCCGAACCTAGCCAAGGACAAAACCCAAAATACTCGAGCCACCCTTGGCTTGAGTCACATCCAAGTTCCCATACCTGAAACCACGTTGGCTGGCTCACTAAACCTAACCTAGTTTAGGACGAAACTCTATCATAACCTAACCTAACTAGGACCCGGCCACCTAAACCAAAATCGGCAAAGTCCTTTGGTCGACCACCTCAAACCAAGCCCACTAGAGCCACCCTTGGCTCGAGTCACCCTAAACTAAACCTACCTAGTTATGACAAGCCCACATTCTATACCCTTTAAACTAAACCCACTCGAGGCACCCTTGGCTCAAGTCACCTTAAACCAAACTCAATACATCTTGGCAGAACTACCCAACTCTCCAAAGTCTAAGGCCCCAAACCAAAATCACCCCAAACAAGGCCATAGCCCAAAACAGTCGGCTGCCCCCAAGCATACCCCTCGGCATAACTCTCCATCTCACATCACCCCACATCCCAACCGCCTTGGCTGGAGACTTGCACCCATATTGAACTTGGCCGAACTCCAAGACTTGAGCCGACTGCACCATAGGAACCTACCTCGGCTGCAACAACTTGACCACGGCACAAGGGGCTGTACAACCTCAAGGTGGACTTGCACAAGTTGAACCCGAGCGCGGCACAAAGATGGTGGACATGACCTAGCCAAAATCCTGACTTCAAAAGTGTAAGTCTTTCAAAATATATATCAAGTGGCTTTTTCCTTTCATGGTAAATTCAATTTGATACGGGGTTGTAATAACGGAGTGGAGTCTCCCCCCGAAATGTAATATTCGTGCTTGCTACACGAAGCACACACGTACACAAGACACCCACGTGCACTTGAGCCTTTCCGCTCTTAGTTGCACAATATTGCACACACAATGAGCTTTCACTCTTAAGCTAAAGACTTTAGTGAAAGCCGTGCAATTCAATTCCGGGTTGTTACATTCATGTCGTATGAGTTTGTCATTTAAATTTCACACTCGCACCCAAGAAGTACTCGAGCACTTGCTCTACACTCTCACACACCTTTTGAGCCTTTGTTGCTCATAAGATATAGCATACTTCTATATTTTCCAGCTGCGTGAGTTTTACATTCAAGTTGTGTATGCACTTACATTTTCGGGTGGTTCAATTCAAGTTGTGTGAGCTGTCTTTACATTTACACACCAACAGCATTCACTCACAATTGAGCCTTTCCGCTCTTATCATATATCTATATTTCAATTTTGGCAAAGTTCAATTCATGTCGTGTGAGTTTGTCATTTAATTTTCACACTACACACACGCGTGCATTGAGCCTTTCCGCTCTTACTATACTTATATTTCAAATTCGGCAAGTTCAATTCAAGTTGTGTGAGTTGTCTTTCCATTTATACACGACAACACACACTCACAATTGAGCCTTTCTGCTCTTAAGATATAAGTATATTTCAAATTCTGCAATTTACATTCAAGTCGTGTGAGTTGCTTTCAAGTTTGGGTATTTCCCTTAAGTTGTGTGAGTTGCACTTTCATTCGGGTATTTACATTAAGTTGTGTGTGTGAGTTGCTTTCAATTCGAGCTTACTCACATCATCATACCAAACTCAAAAAATATTTGTGCATCCTTGCATTCATGCGTTTTTAAAGAGGAAACCCCGAATCCATGCTCAAACTCGCTAAAATTAAGCCACTTGTGCACACACATGTCCAACCTAATTAGCTAAAACTCAAAGACTTGGAATCGTACAGCCCCCATACATAAAATTTACAATATAGGCACGAATCGAATCCATATTTAAAACACTTATATTTTCAAGAGTTAAAATTATTTTTATTGAAGTCCATAAGCGCTTAAACTGACCCTTGAGCATCGGTTCAAGAAGGTTTAAAGCGAAAAGATCCCGCTTGCCCGCAATTGCCTAAAAGCCAGATATTTTCAAAAACTTCGTTAGTTTTGGTAAGATAGCTGACACGCTCATAAAAAGTGACGTAAACTCGAAAAGGTTCATTTCTGGCCTCACAAGCCAGAAGTGAGAATTTTCATGCTTACAACTATGAACCCTAAGAGTTTACCTTACTCACACCAAATACACACTTGAGGGGTTCAATCTCAAGTTGTATTGACGTAGGCAATCAAACACTTGAGACAATGACTCTAGGTATGAGCATTTTTTTTTGGATTTTACTAAGATATTATCCACATAGACCTTCGTAAGCTTATGAATCTTCTTATGAAAGATTATCATATAAATTTGTTGGCATCAGTGTCATCCGTATCGTATCGTATCGTACGATACAGTGCGATACGTATCATATCGTGGGCTACCACGATACGATACGGGAGGGTGTATCATAAATGTAAGTGTATCGCCCGAATCATACGCCTTGGGACCCTTATAAAGGGTCTCCGATCGACCGAAACCCGTGATTTTTCGTGGGTTTCCACTCTCCTCTCGGGTTCATCAAGCTCCCTAAGAGCTAGTTTTCGCCTCCTTTGTATTCAAAGCTCCAAAATCGTGCCCTACGGTGTCCGTGCAAGCCTCCAAACTCAAATTTTGGTATATTTTTAATGTTTTTCTATTTTTTTCCTTTATATTTGTTGTTTTTTGTGTTATTTCATTTTTTTTGAATGACAAAATATGAAGTTATTAAGTGTGTGTATATGATTTTTATTGCATTCATGAAGTGGGAGACACTCGATTTGAGTGTTATTTGAAGATTGGGGGATTTACGAAGTGCTTTTATTTTCAGGTTTTTGTTTGAATCAAAGTACTCCATTGAGATGGCAGGAAGGGATGGTAGAGACTTCCATTCAAAGTCTGATGATCCGGCATGACAGTGTGGTATACTAGTTGAGGGTTGAAGGTTAAAAATTATATGCTTATTTTGTGAAAAGGTGGTTAGTGGTAAAATTTGAAGGTTGAAACACCACCTAGCAGGAACTAGGAAAGAAGTTGCTCCATGCACAGACAAAGTTAGAAGTTTGCCAGAAGGTATTAAATGGCAATGCCTGTAGATGATTGAGAGCATTCAAGAACGGAGACAACAAAAGGATGATTTTCAGATGTATGAAGAAGCTGATGATGCTACTGCCACTGGATTTGGATTCATTGATAGTTTGCCTTCAGATGCTAGAACAGAGATTGGTAGTAGCAATTCACGAGCACCTACTAGAGGAAAGAGGGTTGTAGTTGAAGACTTTGGAGGTGGCAGAAGAGAAAGTTCAGGAAGGAGTAGAGAAAGAGCTTCTTATTCTAGTATACATTCGTTCTTTCCTCCTTCCACTACACCTAGTGCTCAACCATGAATTCATGCTGCTATGGCTTTAGAACAACTACATGATGAGGCAGACCTTGCAGTGGAAAGATGGTTTTATGATACATGCATTCCATTTAATGCAGCAAACGGTTTTCATTTTCAAGCAATGGTAGATGCAATTGCAAACATTGGTCCAGGATACAAGATGCCCTCTTATCAGAAGTTGAGAGGAAAGATATTAGATCAGACCATCATTGAAGTGCAACAATACTGAGGAAATAGGATGCACTATTATGAAAATTTTTAGAAGAAATAGAAAGTTGAATGAAATTACAGAAACAATTTTTAGAAGTTCATTTTGGAATGCATGTGTCAGATTATTGAAAATTACTTATCCTTTAGTGAAAGTTTTGAAATTGGCTGATAGCGAGGAGAAACCATCTATGAGCTACCTTTATGAAGCCATGGATAGAGAAAAGAATCCATCAGAAATAATTTTAATGGAAAAAGAGAGATTATGTGCTCGTGTGGATAATAATTGATAGTAGATGGAATAAACAATTGCATCAGCCTATTCATACAATAGCATATTATCTAAACCCATCATTCAGGTACTTAGGAACCTTCAAAAGGGACGATGAGGTTAATCGAGGAATCATTGATTGCATCGACAAATTACTCCCTGATGAGAGCATAGGAGATGCGATACATCGAGAGATGAAGATATATGATAATGCTCTTCACTTGATGGGTTTGCCTGTTGCAATTCGTAACCGCACTACAATGCATCCATGTAAATTGTTTATTTTTATATTTAAGTTGTATCTTATATTACTGTGGATTATTATGTCTCTATTGTTTTTATTTTTTTATAGATGTTTGGTAGAACAGGTTTGGAAGTGATTGTCCAAATCTTAGAGATTTTGCAGTCAAAGTCTTAAGCCAAACCTGTAGTGCAACAGGTTGTGAAAGAAATTGGAGTATTTTTTAACACATCCGTACAAAAAAGCACAACAGGTTGGAACACAAAAGGCTTAATGATTTAGTTTATATTTGTTGTAACATGCGCCTTCGTGAAAGGTAATGTTGTATTACTATTACTTTCAAATTTTTAATTCAATATTGTTTAACTTCAGTTTTCAATTGTTAATATTACTTACTAATTATTTATCTTTGTTTGTGTCGTAGGCACTTAAAAAAAGTAAATAGAGAAGAAAGTCAGTTCGATCCAATAAGTTTGGATAATTTTGATATATTAGAAGATTGGGTTATGGAAGACACTGAAGAAAATGCCCTCCTAACAGAAGAAGATGTTGCCTAGATTAATTTGGAAGGAGCACAACAACATTATAGAGATGAAGAATTTGATTTTGAAGAAGGTGTGGGCGTGGCTTATGATGATGATGAGGATCAACAACAAGGTGAAGATGAAGATTATTTAGTTGATGATCCTGATTACAATTTGTAAAATGTAACACTGTATGTAACTGTAGTATAAACTGTGTCTGTATTTTATTTTTTGGATTCAAAATATGTAAATTTGGATGCAATTTTTTAATGTTGAATGCTCAATCTGTACTAAACTTACATTATATGAATTTAAAGCAATTACCAGATTTCCTGATTTTTTCTTGATTTTTTTTTCAATTTTTTTTTTAATTTTTATTGATTTTTAATTAATTTTTATATTATTTTAATATTAAAGTATGATACGATACGATACGCCCGTATCGTGGAGCCCAGTGATACACGATACGATACGCATCAGATAATACTGGTTGGCATATCACTCTAGTATTCTTGAGTTCAAAGGTCATCACTATATAATAATAGGTCCCCTAAGGAGCCACAAAAGCAACTTATACTATTCTTTCGGATGCAACTTAATCTGGATCTAGATTAGTCATCCATAAAAGAGAATATTTCACTACATGTCATACTATCAATGATTAAGTTAATTTTTGGTAGAGAAAGTCATCTTTAGTTGTGACTTTGTTTACGTTCCTAAAATCAATGCAATTTCAGTTTGAAGCATCTCTTTGAAGCTCTCCTTAATTTTGAGTTCAAATTCAACACATATCTTTCTAAGTTTTTTCCTAAGTAGTTTGATAGTAGGGTTAAAGATGTGACGGTGTTCAATGACTCCTAGGTCTAGCCCAAGAATGTCTAAACATGTATATGGAAACAAGTCTTTACTCCTCCGTAGGAACTCAATGAATGCCTCCTTCCCAGGTTTAATTAGACAAGTATCTATCTTGACCATCTTGGGATTGGTTTTGGACTTGAAGTTGACTACAATGAAGTCTCCTCTACCATCTTAGGCAGTTTCTCTTGGCGTTCTATGGCTGTACTAAATTCAGAGAGGGTGGTTATCTTATGATTATCCTCTCTAGATTAAAGTGTTGTCTCATCAACATCTGGGTTCTATTACACTTTGTAGCTATGAATAATAAGGAGAAGTTGCAAGGTGATATCTGTGGTTGAAAATGATTGTGCATAGTATCGTGAAATAATGTAATGTGTTATGACATTGATGTGACATGAATAGGTGTAGATGATCAAGAAATGAAGATGCATGCTCAAGTATAGAAACAAAGGTCCTAAGTACCAAAGAAAATTACTAAACATTTGTTTTTATGTTTTTATATCTTCTATTATTTTTTATTTTCTAAGTTTTCTAATTTTGTTGTTTTTAGATTTTTTATTTTTTAGAATTTTTGGAATGAATATATACATGTCCAAGTAAAGTGAGATGATGCACTTAGTGGTGTATTAGGAGTTAATCCATATCAAGTTATTGAGAAACTTCTCTTGAAGAAAAGAGAGATAAACCCAAGTATGGTGAGAATGCGAGAGCACTCCTATAAAATAAGAATTTTAAGCCATAGCAATTGTGCCTGAGTCATTAGTAATCCTATCAATAGTGAAGATAGGTGCGGGGTCATAGAGTATATGCCCCTGAACTCAAGTAGGAGGACCATTAGGATGACGTCTCAAGTTGGAACGAGAAACATGACCTACATCGTACCGACTATGATGGACATTAGGTTTCACAAGTGTGGAAGGAGCCTATAAGTGGGTGCCAAGACCCAGAAGGGGGAGTACTATTTGGATAGGAGCATCATCCAAGCGTACCTGAAATGAGCAAAGGTTGGATATTCGATGAAATACTAGAGGGGTGATTTATCAATCCGCTCTCCCATGCAAAAGATCTTACATATGTTAGTATGATCTATGATAAGGAGTTGGGAAGAGAGAACGAAAGTGGTAGGAGCATCGCTAGGATCTAGGGATGGGATTTGTGGAGTATATGGATCGACTCTTGTGGGGTGAGACATGAAAAAGGGTAGGTCATAAATGGCATCTCATGTCTCCATGAAGTGGACTATGCTATCTTCCTCTATGGCTACCAGAGTTTGATCATGCCATGAGATCTTCATGCATCGATTGTAGGTAGAAGACACAACTTTTAGGTTATAGACCCGAGGTTGACCTAGGTAGAGGTTGCATGAGGAATCTAGGCCCATAATATGGACTTGAGTTTGATGAATGATGGGAAATATCTCAATGGAGAGGATGATAGTATCTTCAGGAATGAAAGTGTGGTGGTCGTATCTTGAAATTTGGATATAGATGGGAGTAAGCCTTTCTTTGGGGATTCTCTAGAGAGAAACCTTAAATGTGAGGATGTTGAGGCCTCCACATCCATCTACGAGACACTTACAAATATGTTTATCATTAACTTTCAATCTTATGTATAGGGCTTGGTCATGTGATAGTATAGGTCTAGGCAGATCATCATTTGAGAAAGACAAAGGTGTCTGTGTCAAAATGGGTGACACTAGAATGGTTAGGTTAGGAACTGAAAGGGAGTGATTTTTGAGACCTTGACCTTTTTAATGTTCTATGTCACCATTATATATACAACAACAACAACAACAACAAAGCCTTTTCCCATACTATACGAGGTCGGCTACATAGATTCTTTGTTTCCACAGAGCCCATATCACCATTATATATGTTGGTGAGAATTTTATTAGCTCAAGGATGGACATGTATACTTTCAGGGCTACATGGTTCTTAGGGTCACACTTTGGTAGTCACTTTTTCCTCTTATCCTTGATCAATGTTAGAGCTCTAAGAGCTCGGATCCAAATGAGCTCTTAACAGTTAGGTCTAGACAGATTTTTAAGATCTTCAAACCGGTAGATCTTGCCATATCTTGTAATTTCATCCATGTAGGGATGGGAGGAAGATGAAGGACCCTAGCTCTAGGGAACCACTTCTCATAGTGTGTTAGTGAGACTCTAAGGTCCCTCAGTTGTTGTAGTAGAGGAACTCCTAAAACCTTGGATCACTACGAGGGTTTGGCTTCTAGTTAGTTTATGGGAGAGAAGTGGTCTTTACTTATGTTATTTTAGGATAAATATCCCAGGTCTTGAAGAGGACTATAAGTCGGACTAAATGGGCATGTGTAAGAATCTTAGTGGAAAGTGGAATATTGGAAAGGTAGACTAAGAGGTGGATTGGTTGAGTTATACTCTAAATAGGAGTAACTCGTGTGTGGTGAAGTTTTCACACACGGTCAGAAGAGACTATAGGAGATTTTGAAGTATGTTTCAAAGAATTAGGTGGTGTTGCTAGAGTATAATCCAGGAAAATAAGGGGAGTCACGAAATGTATTTTGATGATCTATGGAGAGTTACCATAGTGTATTCAAGTGAACTAAGAAGTGAAGGTTCCGGTGAGTGTATAGAAGTTTATGAAGATTAAGACAAAGGTTAAGTGGAAGATCCTAACTTGGTCGACCGAGACTTCTTTGAAACTAGGCCTTTCGATGGTGACTTGGGCCCTATGGTGCTGAGAGAAAGGATTATTGAATACACTTTGGTCTTTGTTTCTCTCGTTAGGTTAATGCTCATTTGAGACTTTGAGTTTCTCTTTATCAATTAGGTGTTAGACCCGATGTTTAAGGAATATACATTCGTCTGTGTTATGTTCGGGGAGCCTGTGGAATTGACAATACAAGATTTAATGAGGTTCACAACGTAATAAAGAGGATTTAAAAGCCATAGAGAACTTGAATAAAAGCAAAATATTTGTTAATAGCAAAAACTGTGTGGCCTGCTAACATGCTTATAACTTAGAATACGAGGCTCTTACTAAGCACTACGGAAAAGGATACTATCTATCATATGTAAAGGCCCAAGACTCAATACTAAGTTGTCATGGTGTTTCCAAGATGTTTGGTTATACAATCATGTTAACATTCAAGGTCCGAGGATTAGTTTCTCCCCCACTTAAACATTTTACTTCCATGGCAAACCTATGCATACTCTCGCGTTTGTTTTTGAACTGGTGGATGATGAACTTCTTTTCTCAACTTGCATATTCCTATCCATATCCTCTCTACTTGATCAACTAGCATATAATGTGTCCTCTTGCATCTTCTATATAGTCAAGGATTTGCTCCACTTCTTTTGTTCTTGAGTTCCTCAAGGATGTGGGTGCTACTTACTTGTTGCTACTCGCATTTTTCATGTTCACATGATAAGCTTTAAGGTTATTCACATAGAAGATAAGATGCATATGGATATGCCCTAAAATATCCTATTTGTATGCCCAATTTTTCATCCTTTTGAGAATGGTATAATGATGATCATACTTATAGATCGACCCAACGTGCTGCTTGAGAAAGATTTGTATTTCTTTAGGTATCGCTTCTCAAGGACTTGGTTGTCTATCCCAAACTTGACAGGACTCCTCTTTACATCTGCCCATTTTTCATATGCTTTGATGCATTTCACAAGGAATGCATGAGTATTATTATATTACTGCTATAAGTTGGCCTTAAAGGTGTGTATGATTGGGGTCTTTCCTTTTTATTATGTTGCTACAGTATGTGGGGTTTACGGTTGTTTCATTGTGGTCATTTCAAAAGGGCTTTTCCTTGGTTCACTTTGATGCATGTTGTAGGAGAATCAACATTATCAAGAGAGTGGCCCAATCTTCTTGGGTGGCTCCCACATAGTGCCTTAGATTGTCTCTAAGTAAGGCATTGATATGCTCCATCTGTCCATCCGTATGGGATTGGCAACTCATTCAAAAAAGAGCTTCGACTCCAATAAACAAAAACTTCTTTCTAGAATTTGCTTATGAAGGGTATATCTATCATTGATAATGTTGGTTGGTAGTTCCCAAAACTTTACTGCATGTGACAAAGGGCCCTATAGTACATTCCACATAGCAATTTATGGGAACTACTACAAACACACCATACTTAGATCATTTGTCTAGCACCATGAAGATAAATGGGCATTCATTGGACTTTGACATATTAGGAATGAAGTTCATCAAGACACTATTACACAATCGAGTTGGTATTGGGAGAGGCTCTAGTAATCCTACCAGGCATTGATTGTCAACCTTCTCCTACTAATAGATCAAGAACATGAACATGCATGTCTTTGTCACTTTTAATCTTAGGCCAATAGAGCTCACTCCACCAAGACGAGTGTTCTCTCCATCTTAGGGTGCCCTAACCACATTGAGTCATGGCATTCATTAATATATATTTCACCTTAGATTTCCCATGTGAGGTGCATAGATATGTCCACCCTTAGTCAATAATAATTCTCTCTAGTCCAAAATCCTATGGTCATACCTTGTGAACAGTTCCTTCAGTTGCTTCATCATACCATTGTTCTCCATGCGGGTGAGGATGCAGTTGAGTAGATTGCTTCGTATTTGATAAGAATGTTTCCCATCATCAACTTGAAGTACAACAAGATTTGTCTTTCAGCTAAGAGAGTCAAGAACATGGCTCATATTTCCTAGTTGGTACTCAATAATCACATCGAATTCTACTGGGAATTGTTACCACCATGCTTGTTTATCTAGCAAACACTTTTGAGTTTGGAAATAACTTGTAAGAATGTTATTCGTCTTGGTGATGAACAGGGCTCCAAAGAGATAGTGGCCTCAGGGACGAAGGTAAAGTAGTCATTTCCTTATCATGCATGGTGCACCTCTGCTTGATGCCTTTCAACTTGCAACTCTCGAAGAAAATGAGATGCCCCCCCTGCATAAGCACCCCACCAAGGGGTGAAGTTTAATGTGTTTATGTGCCTCATATGGTTTCAAGTTGTTAGGCAACTTTAGAACTAGCCCTCGGGTCACGACCATCTTCAATCTCTCAAGTGCTATCTAATAAGCCATTCCAGCATTGCCTTTTCTTTAGCAAGGTTGTTAGAGGTGAAGTAGTGATGGCATACCCCTCAATAAAACATCAATAATAATTTGCCAAGCCTAGGAATGACCTGAGCTTTGTCTAATTTATAGGTCATAGTCTTCAATTGCCTGCCTTGAACTTCTTATGATACATCCCAAGTTTCTCATCACCAATCACATGCCCAAGGAATTCAACCTTTAGATTTTTTGAACAAATATTTCTCTATTTTAACATATAATTTGTTGTTCCTTAAGATCTTGAACATGCTATGTAAGTGGTATACTATGATCTCATCTAATACCATTACAAACTAGTCAATGAGGAGGTAGAAAATCTTATTGTTTAGAGTCAAGAAGGTAGCATGGTTATTCATCAAGCCGAATAGCATGTCACGAAATTCATAAGCTCCATATTGTGAAGCATGTTGTTTTCACCTTGTCCCCTTCTGCAATGCACACTTTCCATCGCTTGATCGAAGAGCCAATACATGTCATCTTCACCGTCACTTTATTTATTGCCCGATAGTCCACATACAGTCTCTTTGATCCATCATATTTATTCTGAAATAATACCAATGCACCAAATGGAGCTTTTGAGAGTCAATAGTTCCGCAACAAGCATTTCATACAATTGGATTTGAAGTTCTTTCAATTCGGTCATAGCCACAGGATATGGCACCAGTCTTGCTGGTTTAGCACTAGGTATCAATTTGATTTGATGATCTACCTCCCGCCTAGGAGGCAATTTCTTCAGGATTTTGATAAGCATGACATCTTCAAACTCCTATAATATGGTGTTCACCTCAGGAGACACACCCCACCATCATGCGTCTTTTGCTAAGTTTTCCAAGCAACAAGAAAAATGGCTTCACCTTGTTTCAAGACCTTCTTCAGTTGGAGGGTTGAACATATCCGACCAAGATAAGAGGGTGTCCCATGGTGTGTAATGAGATCATGCATGAAACATATGAGTTATATAAGTTCCATCATATCGAGATAAGTCTAAGTTCATCTTTATTATTATTTTACATGCAAAAAGAATAGTAGAAAATTATTATTGTTATCATTTATGTCCTATGTCCATACAAGGGTAGGCAAGTGGTCTTCAATGTATCCTTAAAGAAATTCACTAGGAGCTGCTTGCATCAAAATGTTGAATATCGGTAGAAAATTACTATGAAATGTACGATGCGAAGACACTCCACGATAGTTTTTTCTTGTTTGTTACTTGTTTTCTATGTGCAGATTTTATCAAATTAAGAATGGTTATGATTAGACTCCATTGGTATTGACAATTTCTCTCTTTAGGATATGATACCATGTTAATTTTTGTTACTGCTTGATCTCTTTCACAACAGCCAGTCCAGCGAAAGAAAAAACTCCTAATCCAATGATTAGGATATGATACTATGTTGATTTTCTTTAAAAAATAATATTGTAGCAGAATATAATGAATACAAGAGGAGATTGAAGAGGAAGGGGGGCTCGACTGCTTCTTGGATGTTGGTTGCCTCTCTCTATTTTCTTTCACTCTAAAACTTATGGTAATCCTAGTGGGTTTATAATTTATAATAAAAAAACTTAAAAGGCTAAAATGCCCCTATATTAAAGATATTCTTCCTGACACCTCCTCTTGGATCCATACCTGAACAAATCTAAATGGGTCTAGATCCAAGTATGTTTATTCAACAATCTGTCCCCTTATCATTAAATCCTGGTGGTAGATCCATATCAACTTCTTCATTGAGACTCTATTATAGAAATGTCTTTTTCATATCAAGCTCTCACATATCCCATCCTGTGTGCAACGAGGCTTATGATAACTCTCATAGTTGTGAGTTTTACAACTGGAACAAAGTCTCATTATAGTCAAATTCCATATGATTGACTATATTACTTGCCTACTAACTTTGCCTTGTAACGTTCAAAACTTTTATCAGCTTTGCCTTTAACGTTGAAGACTTTCGTCAGCTTTGAATTTAATTGTATATACCCACTTATAATCCACTGCTTTTCTGCCTAACGGCAAATCAACAATCGTTCAAGTATTATTCTTTTGTAATATAACTAATTCACTTTGCATGACCTCCTTCCATTAAGGGATTTGTTAGCTTCCTCCATATTTGTAGGTATAGGATGTGGTTCAACATTCATGACAAACTTCTCATTATTTCTAGAAGTATTTTGGGAAGACACATAGTGAGAAGTAAGAGCACAAGATCTCTTACCTTCTCCAACATTCACTTGTTGAAATGTTTAATAGAACACTTCTAGCTTGAACTCTACATGATACCCTTGGATAGAATCACACGGCTCATGGCGGTAGTCCACTCAAGGACTCAGAGTGGTATGAAGAGAAGCGGTTCGGAGAGTAGGGCAAAGAAGCATTACGAGACGTCAATATGACGAACTTCTGGCCATTGCTGTCCAATACTCATTGACAACCCATATTAACATTGTTGATTATTTGTGATTTTTCATGATGTAGCCGCCCCCAGGAAATTGTAGAGGTTTGGAATAAGCAAATTGAGGTGTCGTAATTCATTCGGTTATTCTGGATGCAATATGGCGACATCAATACAAAGCTAAGCCAGCATATAGTGAAACCAGAGATAAAGGTTCAGAGGTTTGACGAGCGAGTTACATATGGAGCTCCACGAGGACTCCTTACACAACATCCATTGAAAAAGCTCGGCATGATACAGTGCAGTGAATGCAAAAGATTTTGGCTAACAAAAGAAACAACTATATCTTCCAGCACCCATAACATAACTGGAAGAGGGGGACTTGGTTGCAGATGGAGACTTGCTCAAACTCTGTCCACTGCACTCGAACAATTGTGTTCTCGAAGGTTGAGAGAGAAAAGACCAGACAGGCCTGGAAGATATTTCAGTTGGTCATTCCAGGAGTATGTGGGAGGAGGAACTCTATCCTTTCCCAGCATGAAGCAAGGCCTGTTAATATGGCAGCTACCGATTCTCAATCAGATTAAGGGAAAGAATCCTGCCAATAATGGTGGCTTGCAAAATCCCGTTAGGCTTAAACCGATATATGAGAATTAGATGGCAACCACCACTGTGTGGATGGCTCAAAGCATCATTCTGCGCTCGTGCAGAGACACTGGACAGTAGTCATAAAGGTGGCTGTCTATGCAAGCCATCACAGAACGTAGCATTGAAATGCAGCTGGTGGGTAAACGCTCTGGAAGACATCGACAGGTCCCATCTAAATTGTCGAGTCCTCAACAAGTTCCATGCTTATTTATGAGGCCTGGAACTATAGAACTGAGACTACAGTTCCAATTCTCCTCGTAATCAACCATGGACTTAGCACACTTTAAAAGGTAGGGTTGTACGACCCCCCTTCCCCCGCTTTACCCATTTATGAGCAGGCCAACCGCATACAGATTCCAGATACAAATCTTCAGTTTTTTTTGTATGAGCAGCTTTGATGTCAATCCATGGAACCCAATCTCATGCCAATAATTCTACTTGACATGGAGGTCCTCGGAGGGTTTTCATGATGAAGGGGCAACCACCAGAGTGGAATGCCTGTTTTGGATCTTTCTGTATAGCACATCTCTTTTTTGTAACTGATAAGAGTCGGACTAACCTCATCTTGACCATCCAAAAGAAAAAGGCAACGTGACGAAGATGCAGATAGAGAGACCAAAGAACAACCTGCAGCCCCCGATTTTGAACTCTCTATGAAGGTTCTTTTGAGTTGCCACCCTAGTCAGCAGAGCCGCTACTCCTACAACCATGCTAAACTTGAAATGAGGGGAGATTATCAAAATATCAGAAAGGCATGTCTCAGAACTAGCGAGACTTCGACCAGGTGCCACAGGAGCCCAACAACTCGAACCAAATTACTACCAGCTTACCTATCAGTAACATAACAAAAGCTTGAACAAGACCATTTTTAGTGGGTTGGGCAAAGGGTATTGGTGGTAAAAGGAAAGTATATTGATCATTAGGGGCTCGAATGGTATGGAAATTTGAGAAATTGTAGGTACTCCAATTTGAACCGAAATGAACCACCTAATGGACTAGACATACATCTCCCTGAAACCGAAGCTAGCAGCCTTGGTCACGAATTCCCTTGAAGCAAAATCAACTCCATAAGTACGCACTAAATTTTCTGATTCATAAGATAGGAAATACGATGGGGTTAGTCTGATTCAAATGACAGAAAGCACTGAACTTTTTGAAAGGCTCACGAATCATTTCGGTGTTTCTATGTCAACCTTGTGTTTGAAACACAGACAAAAGTAGGTGCCCATTGCAATATACTTCATTCAAGCTCTATATTGACAAAAGCCCAGAAGAAAGATTCCAGACCTCGTTCGGAATGATCAGTACAAACTTCGAGCCACCACAAGAGCGCAACGTGGCTTTGTTGGTGCCAACACAATCTTAACCTCTTTTCCATCCTCGTGTGATCAGTCTCACAGGAACGGTTGCCATCATAGTTTCAAAGGCTTCAAGCCCAGTGCGGCTCGAAGCCGATTTGCCTCAGCAATCTCAGGGTCAGGGTGGTCGGTGCCATCAATTGCTTCCTCCTTTCTTTCTTTCTTCTCTTTCTTCTTGCGTTCTTCTCGGCCATCATTCTCATCATAAACGTCTCTCCTCCGGCCATGAGGGCTAGAGCTCCGATGTCTTTTCCTGTGCTCTCCATCTCTTTCACGCTCTTTTTGATCCCTACTCCTGCTTCGACTTCTTGATGGGCTTCGACGCCTCTCCTTTTCGCGGTCACGGTCCCGATCTCGGTCTCTCCTGTAATCTCTACCACCTCTGTATCTACCATAATCCCTTTCATCCCTCAGGTAATCTCTGTGATGCCTGTCCCTATCCCTGTCCCTGTCTCTATCTCTTTCCTTGTCTCTGTCTCTCCCCCTTGCACGGTCATAGTTCCGGTCTCTGTAAGATAGAAATGATTGATAAGGACCCGAGTTAAGAATCCACAGAAAAGCTAAATGAGACACTGCAATCAGGTTCACAATCAAGAGCCAAGGACACAGATATTCTTAGATCAACATGCAGAACCGATTGAACTCCAAGTTTACGTAAAGGAAGCCAGCTAATTATCTCAAACAAGCAGATCTTAGAAAAATAACCGGTAAAAGGAAAACGTAAGGGGAAAAAGGAATTCAACATTTACTTCCAAATGAGTAGGATGCTAAGTCACACGGAAACTTCTAAGGGGCGGAGTGGGGCGGAGTGTCGACCTCAACACTGGTGCAACACCGACATCGTGTCCGTGCGGCATGCCCAAAACAATTTGCAAAAAAAAAAAAAAAAAAAAATTGTAACTCACGGATAAATGAGTCTGGATAATGAAGATTGATTTGTGTATTATGATGAAATTAGTAGCTGTTTACCATTTATATGTTTTACTTTAATATAAAGTTGTGTACTTACTATTGTAGCTGCATAAATATTAGCTTGAATGATTTGGGTGCGAACAATTGGTTTCTTATTACTCAATCTGATTGGATTCTTGACTCCATCCTGTTTGCCTTTGCAGAGAATAATCTCTGTCACCAAACACATTTAAAGACCAGGAACATTGCCTGATCAATAGAACAGAAGAGTATGACATCACTAATGGATCCTAGCACAAATATTAGTATATGTTATATCCTACAAAAGATCACGAAACTCTTTGAATCCATAACTTGATATTTTGCAGCTCGTAAAAATCATTGTAAGTTTCAGATCATTATGAGGGAACTTGCTAATTGATACCTATATTCACCCAAAATTAGCAAATACTAGTTGTATTATGATTGATTTATGTAGCTTGAATATTATATATAATATATAATATTATATACCCTAGTCGTGTCGCCGCAACCAAAATTTTTGAAATTTACCGTATCCCGCACCCGTGTGACATTGGTAGGATGGAAGAAGCACCCGATAAAAAAGATGTGTGACCCATCATACTTCTCGCTGCACACTACCAGTGCAGAGAAACCTGGCAGGGTCATCATGGCTTTTTATAGGAAACTTTCAGTCTGACAAAGGCTTGATAGGCCAATGTCAGTGATGGCATGACCTTGACTACAAGGCACTATTAAACAGAAGGTTTCCAGAAGTTCCGATAAAATTGTGTTCATGCATACAAGCGGATAAGGATAGATCATACAAGTTCCCATGCATCCATGGATGAGTGCAGTATAAATGGTAAAACGAAAAGCATCATGGAATTGTATTTGTAATGTTTTTGTTGCAAGAAAATGTAAGTCAAAAGACATGAACATCATTCTACTACAGTACCCTATCGAATTAAAAAATTTCTCCTCCAACAAAACCTTAGTAAATGCATGCCGACCCGGCGCAAGCCTTTCCAAATGAACACATAAAAATATTGTCATCAAATCATTTACATGCTTTTTTGGAGCATGCTGCAGATAAGAAGAGCCCTACAGACACAAGAGAGGAAACCAAACTCATGACCTACACGTTAGGAGGCAAACACCCTAACCCAGGCAAGCTATACAAATCAGTCATCATGTTTATCTTACAATGCGTTAGTTTTGAGTATTGAGAACCCCATATACAAGATCCGCAACATCATGGGGTGTTGGATTCAAACATAAAGCAGAGAATCTGACATGATTGAAGAAAAAGAAAAGGGAATTCAAGATAACACTCCTTTGAAGAAAATACAAAAGCAAATTATAATATGACGGAAAAAAATCTCACTGCTATACATTGCAACTCCATGTGGAAGCTCACACCTAAGCACCAATTCAACTTGGTAATTTTAAAAGGAGCTGTGCTAGTCAATGTAATTAGGTTCCAGAGGATGGAGAAGATGTACGCCTCTACGGTTTTACTTTTAACTTCCAAAATAAAACCATATAGCTTCGATATTTGTCACCAATCGATGCTGTGTGAGAATGTGTATACATGACCCTGGGTACTGGAATCAATCGATAAAGATCATGAAATAATGACCCAACTATTAGCCGATGCAAGGCAGATTCAGCCGTGTCCTAGACTAGAAAAGTCAAAATGCAACAGTGAAGCAATTGAATTATGCGATACTTGTTTTCTGGAGGTAGAAGTATTCTTTACACCACTTGCAAAATGTACTCAACAAGACCGAATGATGAAATAATGGTGTTGAGCTCATAAATATATCCAAAAGCATACCTATGTCGATCACGTTTTCTGTCCCTGTCTCTGTCTCTTACAGGACTCCTTTCTCGATGGTACTCCTATAGAAAGAAAGCGATTTAGAAGATTTTGATTCAAATTACTAATATAAGAGACTAAAAGGAGGTGTAACCTTGTCATTTGCCCCATTCTCTAATGGTTGCTCATCCTCATCCTTTTCTTCCTCCTCCTCAAAATCATCCTCGAGGGCGCTTCGTCTTAGTTCCAACTGCCCCGCTGATTCCAAAGTCCATCTGTTCATGCAATAAACCACCTATGGATTAGCATGCATCACGTGAAGGCATCCTGAACTGACATGTAACCACACCAAAACAAATTAATAGTATATCTGATGCCTCTTGGAGCAATCTCTGTCCTGTATCAGTAAGACAACCGATCCCGCTCAAGGGGAGAGAACATAAACATAAATGACTCACAGAAATAGGAACTGCAGTTTGTGAAGAAACTGGGAGAAGGCAATAGCACTCTAACGCATTCAAGGTGTGGTAGAAGTTCTTCACGTAGGAAGGCTTGAGTTAATTCTACAAATTTCGCAATGGTTAAGACAAGTAATATTGGCAGACAAAAAGAAAGGCAAAGAAATAGCATGGAATGGCAAACCCTATCAAGTTTGGGAGTGCTGCACACGAACTGTGTTTAAGCCAGAGTTAGGCCTCAGAATCCAACCTTTACAAAATTAGCCTTTTCAACCTCTCAAGCTACGTTAGCGTTGAGTCTGGATGATAAAGATATAATGTCCTCAAGTTTGAGCTGAATAGATAGGACTTCATTCATGCCATGAACATCATCCCTTATCTTAATCTAACCAAGTTTTTTCCCCTGCAATAGGTGAGGCAAGGTGACTTCAAGGTAAAATATGAGAACACACACATGCTTAGCTTAAGATTTCTGATTGGGAGCATTAGTACCAAAAGTTTTGTCCTTGTACACCCCAGAAAAATATCTGACATAATTTTATGCTGGTGGCTACCTAAGACAACCTTCCTCCTCTATCCAGTCATGGAACTGTCTTCTAAGCAAGAAATCATACGATGAGTGCCATCTATGCAAAGTTTAGTACATACATCATTCACCATTAAACAATTAAAAAAATACATATTTTGAAGCAAAAAATGAAATACATTTACATTTACATATTGTAAGCAGGATCATCAACTAAATAATCTTCATTATTTTCTCCTTGCTGAAGATTCTCACCACCTTATGCTTCAAAATCAAAATCTTTATCTCCTTATGATGTCATTGCGCTCCTTCCAAATTAATTCATGCAATGTCTTCTTCGATTAAGAGTGCATTTTCTTCATTATCTTCCATAATTCACTCACCTAATATATTAAAATTAACAAACTGCTATCTTTGTACATATAGTTGTCATATTTGCTCATTTTCATATGTGAGCAAAACGATGAACTCCATTTATTTGATTATTGAGTCTATGACACCCTAGTGATGTGATATTATTACTTGATGATATCTTCTTGTTCTCTTACTGGAGACTAGCTTTTTAACTAATGCTTCAAGTGGTTTGAAACAGAAGAATGATATTACTTCTTATCTCACTTCACAGGCTGAGCTAAGCCTCACACACGCTAGTCATGTTCAACTCAATGGAAGTCGTGTAAGGTAAACCCTAAAATAGTGAAGGGTTGAAATGCCCACTCAATGAACTTAGGTAACCAAATTGTTCTTCATTGTTTGCGATTTCATGAAATTAGAAACTGGTAGAGGAAATATACCTAAAAGTTGGCAACAAAAAGAAAAATGATTTTGTCACAATTGTTATTTATTCATAAATTATTCTTATTCACTAAAATTCTTATAAACTAACACGAATTTACATGTTACACACATGCAACTTGTAATACCAAACGAGCATACCAAAGGATGCCTTAGGAAAAAGTGAAGATAGGCAAACAAAGGCCAAAAACCTACAAAAAAGATTGAATTTTTTTTGCTGTATTGTACCGTATCGTATCATAGCTTCTCACGATACAATACATATTATATCGTACGGTGCGATACAGATAACACTAATTGGATAACATGTGCAACCCATTGTCTAGATCTCATCCTTGAAGATATTGATAAGATAATGAGATAAAGGCAACAACCGAGTATTGCCAAGATATCACCAAATTTATCTACAACCATGCCTTTGTATTATGTATGATGAGAAGATATACAAATAGTACAGAGCTCATTCATATAACTACAACTCGATTTGCAACTAATTTCTTATCTGTATAAAGTATTGTGAAACAAAAACAAGCCTTGAAAAGAATATTCTCCTCAGATGAGTGACAATAATTTGCAGAGTTGCCTCAAAATAGAAGAAATAGAAAGTTAAATGAGATTTCAGAGACCGTCTTCAAGAGTACATTTTGGAATGCATGTGTTAGACTATTAAGGATTACATGTCCTTTAGTAATGGTTTTGAGATTGAATGATAGCGACGAGAAACCATCTATCGACTATTTTTATGAAGCCAATGGATAGGACAAAAGAAGCCACTAAAAGTAATTTCAATAGAAGAAAGAGGGATTATATGCCCGTGTGAAATATTATATATAATATGTGGAATAGACAATTACATCAGCCTATTCATGCAACTTATTACCTAAACCCAACATTCAGGTACTTAGTAAGTTTTAAAAGAGACGGTAAGGTTAATCGAGGCATCATTGATTTATAAACATATTAATCTCTAATGAGAGTAGAGTAGATGGTATACATCGAGAGATGGAGATCTATGATAATGCTCTTTACTTAATGGTTTACCTGTAGCAATTCACAACCGCACTAATATGTGCCCAAGTAAAATGTTTATCTTCGTATTTAATTTTCTTAAATCTTATATTTATTGTGAATTAAGTCCCTCATGTTTATCTTTTCCTATAAATGTTTGGTGTAATAGGTTTCAAAGTGATTGTCCTAACTTTAGAGATTTTGTAGTAAGAGTTCTCAGAAAAAACCTCTAGTACAACGAGTTATGAAAAGAATTGGAGTGTCTTTAAACACATCCACACAAAAAAGTGCAACAAATTGGAACATAAGCGGCTCAATGACTTAATTTTCATCCGTTGTATCATATACCTTTGAAAGAGGTAATCTTATATTAGTTACTACTTAAAGATTCAATTCAATATTTTGTTTGACTTTAATTGTTAATATTAATTACTAATTACTTATCTTTCTTTCTTGAAGGCAATTAAAAAAGTTAAATAGAGAAAAAAAGCAATTTGATCCAATAAATTTTGATAATTTTGATATATTAGAGGCATGGATTATGGAAGATAATGAAGCATATGCATTCCTAACCGAAAAAGACATTGCATGGATTAATTTGGAAGGAGCGCAACATCATCAAGGGAACGAAGATTTTGATTTTAAAACAAAAGGTGGTGAGGATCTTCAGCAAGGAGAAGATGATGATTATTTAGTTGATAATCCTGATTACAATATGTAAATATAAATGTATTTCATTTTTTGCTTCAAAATATATAATTATTTTTTAATTGTTGAATGGTGAATGATGAATATGTACTAAACTTTGTATTATATAAATTCTTTACAATTATCAATTTTTTTCTTTTTCTTTTGATTTTTTAGATTTTTACTAATTTTTAGTATTAAATTATGATACATTACAATACGATACGTATTGTGAACCAAAACGATACATGATACGATACGTATTGTGGACCAAAATGATACACAATACGATACGTATCGTGAACCAAAACGATACACGATACGATACATACCGAACAACACTATTTTGAATGAAAGATAAGTTTAAAAATTATATCAAAACAATAGTAAATGACTTATTACAATTATTTAATAAGACATGTATAATAATTTCCTTGTTTGAGAATGTGTTTCTTAAGAATCCACAATCAATAAATCTATATTTAAGACTCTAACAGGTAATAATTCTTATTCTTTGAATTATACCAGTCAGCATATCGCATCGAATCATATGATACGTAACCACGATACGATACGATAACCTATATCGTACGATGTGATACGGGCCGTATCGTGCGATACATCATGTATTGCATGCATCGTACGATACAGGCCATACGCTCAACGACCCATATAAAGGGTCCCTGCACGAACAAAAACCCACATTTTTGCGGGTTTATGTGGTTTTTTCAAAGCAAATCAACCCATCTTCCGGTGTCCATGCAAGCCTCCTAACTCGGATTGTGGTATATTTAGAATGTTTTTCTAAATTTTTTTCTTTGTATTTGTTTTTTTTTTGTGTTATTTGTATTTTTCTTTTTTTGGATGACAAAATATGAAGTTATTAAGTGTGTGGATATGATTTTTATTGCATTCATGAAGTGGGAGACACTATATTTGAGTGTTACGTGAAAATATGGAGATTTATGAAGTGCTTTTATTTTTAAGTTTTTTATTGAATTGAAGTGCTCAATTGATATGGAAGGAAGCGGTGTTAGACAGTGTTGTCCGACGCGTATCGTATCGCGTATCGCTGGGCTCCACGATACGGGCGTATCGTATCGTATCGTATCGTATCGTACTTTAATATTAAAAAACTATAAAAATTATTTAAAAAATCAATAAAATTAGTAAAAATCCGAAAAAAATCAAGAAAATTTTGGAAAATTTTGAAAAAATCTGGTAATTGCTTTAAATTCATATAATGCAAAGTTTAGCACAAATTGAACATTTAATATTGAACAATTGCATCCAAAATTATATATTTTGAATCAAAAAATGAAATACATTTATATTTTACATATTGTAAATTTGTATCAGGATCATTAACTAAATAATCTTCATCTTCTCCTTGATGATGTTGTTGTACTTCAAATTAATTCATGCAATGTCTTCTTCAGTTAGGACTTAGGAGTGCATTTTCTTCGTTATCTTCCATAATTCACTCATGTAATATATCAAAATTAACAAACTGCTATCTTTGTACATGTAGTCATATTTGCTAATTTTCATATGTGAGCAAAACAAAGAGCTCCATTTCTTTGATTATTGAGTCTATGACACCTTAATGATGTTATATTATTACTTGATAATGTCCCCTTTTTCTCTTATTGGAGACTAGCTTTTTAACTAATGCATGAGCTTCATTTCTCACTTCACAGACTGAGTTAAGCCTCACACACATTGATCATGTTCAACTCAATGGAAGTCATGTAACGTGAACCTTAAAATAGTGAAGTTGTGAAATCCCTACTCAATGAACCGAGAGAATTAAATGTTTTTAATTGTTTACGATCTTATGAAATTAGAAACTGTTAGCAAAAATATACCTAAAAGTTGTAACAGAAAGGGAAATGATTTTGTCATAAAATTTTTTTTATACATTATTTTTATTAAATAAATAAAATTATAAACCCAAATTATAAGCATATTGGAGGATGCCTTTAAGGGAAGTGAAGAGAGGGAAAGAGAGGGCAGAAACATGCAAAAAAAATTTGAAAAAAAAAAATTTTTTGAAAAAAAAAATTTTGAAAAAAAAAAATTTTGAAAAAAAAAAAATTTTAGGCGTATCGCCCGTATCGTACGATACGGGCGATACGGGCCGTATCGTACGATACAGTACCGTATCGTACGATACAGTACCGTATCGTACGATACAGTACCGTATCGTACGATACAATACCGTATCGTACGATACAGTACCGTATCGTACGATACAATACCGTATCGTACGATACGGCACGATAACCTGTATCTTACGATACAGGTTACCGTATCGTATCGTGGCTTCCCACGATACGATACGTATCGCACCGTGGCTTCCCACGATACGATACGTATCGCACCGTGGCTTCCCACGATACGATACGTATCGCACCGTATCGTACAATACGGTGCGATACGGATAACACTGGTGTTAGATACTCCAATCTCGGGCTGATGATCCAACATGACAGTGAGGTATAACAGTTGAGGGTTCCAGATTAAAGATCAGATGTTTGTTTTGTGAGAAGGTAGTTAGTGGTGGAATTTCATGATTGAAACACCACCTAGCAGGGATAACAACAACAACAACTAAGCCTTTTCCCATACTAGACGGGGTCGGCTACATGGATTCTTTGTTTCCACAGATCCCTATCGTGTGCCATGTTAGCAGTTAACTCCTAATAAGCTAGATCATTCTTTATTGTTTCTTTCCAACACTTTTGTGGTCGTCCTCTACCTCTTTTAATACTTTCCAAATTTAGTTTTTCAAACCTTCTTACAGGTTCTTCTTTTGATGTTCTTTCTATATGTCCGAACCATCTTAAACGATGTTCTCTCATTTTATCATCTATTGGTGTCATTCCTAATTTGTTTCTAATAACCTCATTATGTATATGATCTTTTCTTGTATGACCACTCATCCATCTCAACATCTTCATTTCTCTCACAGACATCTTTTGTACATGATGATTAACTGCCCAACACTCATAACCATAAAACATGGCAGGCCTAATTGCTGCTCTATAATATTTACCTTTTAATTTTAATGGTATCTTCTTATCACAAAGAATACCTTATGCTCCTCTCCATTTTAACCAAACAACATTAATTCTATGTGTAACGTGCGTGTAACATCTCCATCAATTCTTCCATCACTCTGAAAAATTGATCCTAGGTATTTAAAACTTTCCTTTTGGGGAATGCAATGTGTGCCAATTTTAATTTCTATGTCCTCTGAAGTAACCAAATGATCAAACTTACATTCCATATATTTTATCTTTGTTCTACTAAGTCGGAGACCTTTGCTTTCTAATGTTTCTCTCCATAATTCCAATTTTCTATTAACTTTTTCCTTAGACTCTTCCACTAATACAATGTCATCTGCAAATAACATACACCAAGGTACTTCATCTTGAATATGTTTTGTTAACTCATCCATCACCATTATAAATAAGTACGGACTTAAAGTTGATCCTTGATGTAACCCAATATTAACTTCAAAGAAGTCTGTCATTCCTTCATGAGTCCTCACACGTGTTTTTGCATCATCATACATGTCTCTTATAAGGTTAATATATGTCAATGGGATACCTCTTTTTTCCAAAGTTCTCCAAAGAACCTCCCTCGGTACCCTATCATAAGCTTTTTCTAGATCAATAAATATCATGTGAAGGTCTTTCTTTTTTGCTCTAAAATGTTCCATAAGACGTCTCAAAAGGTGAATCACTTCAATAGCAGATCTGCCTAGCAATCCAAATTGGTTCTCTATTGTACTTGATACTTGTCTTAACCTACGTTCGATAATTCTTTCCCATAATTTCATAGTATGACTCATTAACTTGATACCTCGATAATTTGCACAATTTTGAATGTCTCCCTTGTTCTTATATATGGGTATAAGTGTACTTGCTCTCCATTCCTCGGGCATCTTTTGGTTTTTTTCATATTTCATTAAATAGTCTTGTGAGCCAAGTGATTCCTATTTCTCCTAGTATTTTCCAACCTTCTATAGGAATATTATCTGGTCCTACCGATTTACCATCCTTCATATGTTTAAGAGCCTCTTTGACTTCATTCTTTTGAATACGTCCGTAGAAATTGTGGTTTATATACTTTTCTGACTTGGCTAAATCTCCTAAACTAATACTAATATCTTTACTTTCATTAAAAAGATTATAAAAATAGTTTTTCCATTTATTTCTTATATCATCATTTGCCACTAGAATTTTTTCATCCTCGTCTTTTATGCATCTAATATAATTAAGATCTTTAGTTTTCTTATCTCTAGCCCTAGCTATCCTAAAAATATCTCTTTCACCCTTTTTTGAGTTGAGTTTTTTATATAAGTCCTCCCAAATCTTAGCTTTTGCTTCACTAACGGCCTTTTTCGCTTCCTTCTTTGCTTTCTTATAAGCTTCTAAAGTTTCACTAGTTTTCTTAGCATAATGTAATTTGTAACATGCCCTCTTTGCCTTGATTTTATTTTGTACTACTTCACTCCACCACCAAGCTTCTTTTTATGCCGGTACACCTCCCTTAGATACCCCTAATACATCTTTCGCCACTTTCCTAATATGTATAGCCATATTGTTCCACATATCACAGGGTGTGCCAACATAATTCCAAACATCTCCTTGAACGATTTTCTGTTTAAATATATCTTCTTTCTCGCTTTTGAGATTCCACCATTTAGTTCGAATAGCTCGATGCACTCTTTTCTTCTTTGTCCATTTTTTTATTTGTAAATCCATAACTAAAAGTCGATGTTGGGTGGTTAAGCTTTCTCCTGGAATTACCTTACAATCTTTACAACACGCTCTATCTTTTTTTCTACAAATAAAGTAATCAATTTGTGTTTGTGATAAGCCACTCTTATAAGTAATTAAATGTTCATCTCGTTTTTTGAAGATTGTATTGACTATAAAGAGATCAAATGCCATAGCAAAATTTAAAATCTCCCTACCTTCCTCGTTTATATCCCCAAAACCAAAGTTTCCATGAATCCCTTGATATCCTAATGCCTCTTTACCGACATGTCCATTTAAATCTCCTCCTAAACAAATCATCTCCCTTTGTAGAATCTTTTGAATCACCTTATCTAACTCTTCTCAAAAAACTGTCTTTATACTATCTTCTAGTCCTACTTGGGCTGCGTAAGAACAAACTATATTCAAAACCTCTGCTCCTAACACTAATTTCAACGTCATAATTCGGTCACCGTATCGTTATATGTCTACTACACTCTCCTTTAAATCTTTATTTATGATAATACCAACTCCGTTTCAAGCCTTTTCTTTACCTATGTGCCATAATTTAAAAACTGTATCCTCTATCTCCTTTGCTTGTTCTCCAACCCATTTTGTTTCTTGCAAACATAGAATATGAATCTTTCTCCGAATCATAGTATCTATCACCTCCATTAGCTTACTGGATAATGTTTTGATATTCCAAGAACCAATACGAATCTTATTATCTAGAAGTTTGCGAGAAGGCATTAAATGGCAATATCTTCACATGATTAAGAGCATAAAATAGATGAGACAATAAAAGGATGATTTAGAGATATTTGAGAAAGATGATGATGTTATTGAATTCACTGATAGTATTCCTTCATATGCTAGAATAGAGAAGAGATGCTTCTAGCATACATTCATTTTTTTCTTCCTCACACTACACTTGGTGCTCAACCTAGAATTCATGCTGCTATGGCTTCAGAACAACTGCATGATCAAGCAGATCTTGCAATGGGCAGATGGTTTTATGATGCATGCATTTCATTTAATGAAATAAACGGTTTTCATTTTCAATCAATGATAGATGCAATTCCTAATATTGGTCTAAGATATAAGATACCCTCTTATCAAAAGTTGAAAAGGAATATATTAGATAAGATCGTCATTGAAGTGAAAGAATATTATTCGACTTTGAGAGAGTCATGGAAGGAGACAAGGAGACAGGATGCAGTATCATGGCAAACGGATGGACAGATAGGCAAGGAAGGACCTTATTAAACTTTCTTATCTACTATCCTATGTTTTTTAGATCTCTAGATATGTTAGATGAGAGGCACACTACAAAGATCCTAATTTGATTACTGATAATAAAGCTAACTATAAAGCAGCGGAGAAGAAGTTAAAAGATACTTATGAGACATTCTATTAGCCACCATGCGCAACCCATTGTTTAGATCTCATCCTTGAGGATATTGGTGAGATGGATGAGATAAAGGCAACAACTGAGTGTTGTCAAGATATCACTAAATTTATCTACAACATTGCTTTTGTATTGTGTATGATAAGGAGATATACAAATGGTGTAGAGCTTTGGTTTGCAACTAATTTCTTATCTGTACAAAGTATTGTGAGACAGAAGCAAGCCTTGAAGAGAATGTTCTCCTCAGATGAGTGGCAACAATTTGCAGAGTTGTCTCAAAATAGAAGAAACAAAAAGTTGAATGAGATTTCAAAGATGGTCTTCAGGAGTACGTTTTGTAATGCATGTGTTAGACTGTTGAGGATTACATGTCCTTTAGTGAAGGTTTTGAGATTGACTAATAGCGAGGAGAAACCATCTGTGAGCTACCTTTATGAAGCCATGGATAGGACAAAAGAAGCCATTAGAAATAATTTTAACAGAAAAAAGAGAGATTATGTGCTCGTGTGGAAAATTATAGATAATAGATGGAACAAACAATTGCATCAGCCTATTCATGCAACAACATATTATCTAAACCCGACATTCAGGTACTCAGCAAGCTTCAAAAGGAACGGTGAGGTTAATCGAGGCATCATTGATTGTATAGATAGATTAGTCCCTGATAAGGGTAGAGCATATGTTAGAGATAGAGATCTATGATAATGGTCTTCACTTAATGGGTTTACCAGTAGTAATTTACAACCACACTAATATACGTCCAAGTAAATTGTTTATCTTCGTATTTAAGTTTCTTAAATCTTATATTATTATGGATTATGTCTCTAATGTTTTTCTTTTTCTAGAAATGTTTGGTGGAATAGGTTTGGAAGTGATTGCCCAAACCTTAGAGATTTTAATTTTCAAGTTCTAAGCCAAACCTATAGTGCAACGAGTTGTGAAAGGAATTAGAGTGTCTTTGAACACATCCATACAAAAAAGCGCAACAGGTTGGAACATAAGCGACTAAATGACTTAGTTTTCATCCATTGTAACATGCGGCTTCGCGAAAGGTAATCTTATATTAGTTAGTTTAGTACTTAAAAGACATTGTTATCCATATCACATACAAAGTATTGTGAGACAGAAGCAAGCCTTGAAGAGAACGTTCTCCTTCGATGAGTAGCAACAATTATTTATAGAGTTGTCTCAAAATAGAAGAAACAAAAAGTTGAATGAAATTTCAAAGATGGTCTTCAGGAATACGTTTTGTAATGCATGTGTTAGACTGTTGAGGATTACATGTCATTTAGTGAAGGTTTTGAGATTGGCTAATAGCGAGGAGAAACCATCTATGGGCTACTTTATGAAGCCATGGATAGGGCAAAAAAAGCCATTAGAAATAATTTTAACAGAAAAAAGAGAGATTATGTACTCGTGTGGAAAATTATAGATAATAGATGGAACAAACAATTGCAACAGTCTATTCATGCAGCAACATATTATCTAAACCCATCATTCAGGTACACAACAAGCTTCAAAAGGAATGGTGAGGTTAATCGAGGCATCATTGATTATATAGATAGATTAGTCCCTTATACGAGCAAAGCAAATGTTGTATATCGAGAGATGAGATCTATGATAATACTCTTCACTTGATGGGTTTGCCTGTAGCAATTCGCAACCACACTACCATACGTCCGGGTAAATTGTTTATCTTCGTATTTAAGTTTCTTAAATTAATACATCTTATATTATTGTGGATTATGTCTCTTATGTTTGTCTTTTTCTATATATGTTCGGTGGAATAGGTTTGAAACTGATTGCCCGAACCTTAAGGATTTTGCAGTCAAAATTTTGAGTCAAACCTATAGTGCAACTGGTTGTGAAAGGAATTAGAGTGTCTTTGAACACATCCATACAAAAAAGCGCAATAGGTTGGAATATAAGTGACTGAATGATTTAGTTTTTATTCATTGTAACATGCGCCTTCGTGAAAGGTAATGTTGTATTTCTTAGTAGTTAGTACTTAAATGTTCAATTCAATAAATTGTTTGACTTGAATTGTTAATATTATTCACTAATTGCTTATCTTTCTTTGTTGTAGGCAATTAAAAAAAGTAAATAGACAAGAAAGCCAATTTGATCCAATAAGTTTGGATAATTTTGATATATTAGAATACTGGATTATAGAAGACAGTGAAGAAAATGCTCTCCTAACTGAAGAAGACATTGCATGGATTAATTTGGAAGGAGCACAACAGTATCAAGGAGATGAAGAATTTGATTTCTAAGCAGAAGGTGTTGCTGATGATGATGAGGATCTTCAGCAAGGAGAAGATAAAGATTATTTAGTTGATGATCCTTATTATAATTTGTAAAATGTAAATGTATTTCATTTTTTTATTCAAAATATGTAAATTTGGATGTAATTGTTCAATGTTGAATGCTCAATCTGTACTAAACTTTGCATTATATGAATTTAAAGGAATTACCAGAATTTTCCAGAATTTTTTTGGATTTTTAATAATTTTTCTTGATTTTTTAAATATTTTTCTATTTTTTGTAATACTAAACTACGATACGATACGCCCATATCGTGGAGCCCAGCAATATGCGATACGATATGCGTCAGACAACACTGCTTAAAGATTCAATTCAATATATTGTTTGACTTCAATTATTAATGTTATTTACTAATTACTTATCTTTTTTCTTATAGGCAATTACAAAAAGGTAAATAGAGAAAAAAGCCAATTTTATCCAATAAGTTTAGATAATTTTGATATATTAGAAGATTGGATTATGAAAGATAACAAAAAAATGCCCTCCTAACTAAAGAAGACATTGCATGGATTAATTTGGAAGGAGCGCAACAACATTATCGAGGAGATGAAGATTTTGATTTTGAAGCAGAAGGTGGTGAGGATCTTCAACAAGGAGAAGATGAAAATTATTTAGTTGATACTTGATCCTGATTACAATATGTAAATGTATTTCATTTTTTGCTTCAAACTATGTAATTTTTTTTCAATTGTTCAATGGTGAATGATCAATATGTACTAAACTTTGCATTATATGAATTCTTTGCAATTATCAATTTTTTCCTAAATTTTTCTTAATTTTTGGATTTTTTTAGATTTTTACTATTTTTTAATATTAAAGTATGCTACACAATGATATGATATATTAGAATACGATACACCTCTATAGTAGACCAAAACAATACACGATACGATATGCGTTGAACAACACTGATACCAATTAATAAATTTGTGCTTGAAACTCTTGGAACTCTTAGAGTTAATAACTCCTCTTGGAATTCTAATAGTTAATAATTTTGTCCTTAGAAACCTAGCAGTTAATAACTCATGTACTTGGTACTCTAACTGTTAATAACTCCAATCATTGGAATTTTATAAATATTAATTGTGTACTTAGCATTACTCAACTCTTAGTTCAAATTTATTATGATTTGTAATTCATGCTTAACTCCACGAGATCACCCTTGCATGCCAGTCCCAAGCTCAAATAAAGAAGGAGGGTTGCGTGAGGCTTTCGACAGTCAATGTAAAACTTTGTCGGACTTATCTACCATGAAATCTACAAATTATGACAGGGCTTTCGAAACTAAAGAATATATGGAGCCGACCCCATCTACTATGAGAAAAGACTTAGTTGTATTAGTGGTGTAATTCTTTATGCATGGACTTGCAGCCCTTGGAACTCGATGATTATTGGTATCCTAGGTTTTTGATAAGTTTTTATAAGGTGATATGCTCCTTGTATTGTATAGTGGTTTCCTACTATACTATACGATAGGCACCGTATTGTATGGTATGGGACAATATAGATAACATGGTTAAAGATGATCATAAATGAGTCCAGTTCACTTAGTTTAGGGATGGTCCCAGTATCTGTTTTATTCAAGTCAATGCTTGGCTGGCTTGGCTGGTGGATCTTGCGTGCAGTCTGTATGGATCATCATCTTCAATGTTTCATTAAGCCAACAAAGCAACACTTGATCTAGTATGTGTACTCTAGGAATGGACTCTACGAGATCGAACTTAGAAAAGGAACCTAAACGTGACGATCCACAAAGAAGAAAGTTGGTAAGCTCACCCTACAGTGGTGGTGGCGCTGTAGGGTGGGGTGGTCATGGCCACTAAAGGTAGTCAGCCCATGAAGCAGGGAGCCCACCCGGCCGCTGAAGCGGCTTAACCGATCCCGTATAACATTAAAACCTCCTCTGGCAGGCTACTGATATTGATAAATCATTATATTGAACCCTAAATAGGTACATATGTGTGAGATAAGAAAGAGAATCCGAAAAGTGAAAAGATCCAAACACAAATTAAAATAATATCAGAGTGCAACTTTAGAGAACGAACCTTTTAGGAACACGAGGAAGAGCAACGTCGCAGGAGTAGTCCTTTGTAAGAAGTTCATCGATGAACTCATCGACATGGCTCAAAGTAAAGCCTGTTCAAGCATGCAGCAAATGAGCTTAAAAATGCTGATTTCAACCCCAGCACGCGTCAAAGAAATACTCCCAAATACCAGTACAGGAGAACAAGAATATACAGAAACAAAGAAACTCGGAATTTTCATGAAGACCCTCCAACGCACTTACTTCCATCTGTTAGTTTGCGCCTCAACTTCCGATAATCATTATATAGTGGCTCCAGATACTGATAGACATCAGTTGCCTTTCCCACTAGGCGCAAGTAAAATGCCCCCAGTATACGAACGTATCTGATCAACAAAGAAATAAACAAAAGAGACATGTTCACCCATCAATCATAGGAACGACTCTTCTATTTCAGAATGGAACAGACTCCATAAAACCCAAATTGTTCATTTCGTTATCAGCAATAGGCGTACAATGAAAAAACAACAAAATACTATTCATTTCAACTGAAATACCACCAATGAATCAAGAAATATCATGCCCATAAACCCTACATTCGATAGGATCATTCAAATTCCACTTACTTGTAATCTTCGTTCTTGATGAATTCGACAACGATTTCCTTCTCCGGCTGAATCTGAAGCATCTTCATCACCAAACACATGAAGGGAGTTGGCTTCTTGTTGCCACCGTAGGTTCCGCCGACATGGTCCAACTCCATGGCCTTGTCGACAAGGGTTTCCGCCGTGAGACCAAAACATTGCTCTTTCCAGTATGTATGCTGATAGATCTTAGACCTCAAAATCTTCTCCACCAGGTTTTGAGGGTTCGTCCCGTGAATGCTTTTCGCCGACGGATCGGTTCGATTAGCCATCTTAAAGGGCCCCTAGACGTTTCAAGGGCTCCCCCTCTACCGTGAACACCAAACAACCACACGAAAAGGGAAAAGGAAAGAGAAAGCCAAAACAAAACAAATCCCCGTTGCAGAGCTCAAGAGCAAGATGACTAGCGGCTTTCTCATACCGCCCCACTTCTTCTCATCTTCATGCCCGGAAGCGGAAGAGGATCTAGGGTTTTAAAGCGGTGGAAGGATGACGAGGAGCATGAAAAGGGAAGCCCTCTGTCCCAAGCAAAGTGGGTGGGCGTGTCAACGGGTCGGACTTGTTTAAGCAGACCCCGGTTCAAACTTTAGCAAGTCACCACTCTCTCTCTTATGTGTGCTCCTTTTTTTCGTACCGAAACTAATGGAGCCCGTTTGCTGCCACCCCTCTCTCCTTCCTCCCATTCAGCACTGCTCTTCTCCCATTCCTCTCGTTAACGGTCACCCCTCTCTCCTTTCTCTCGTGTAGCCATGCTTTTTTTTTCTTGTCTCATATTATCTCGATCATTGTCTCTCTTTTTTCTCCAATCCCTTTCTATTCTCTTCATTCTTTTGTATTGTCAGAGCCTGTCATCGTTGTCCTCTCCTTCTCTCCATCCCTCTCTTTCTTCACTTTGAAAAAAAGAAAAAATGAACGAGTTAATTAGAGACGATCATGAGTGCATCTCCTATCCAAGAGAGACGTGTTTCATGCGTCTAATTTATATAAGAAGTCTGTGCCTCATGTGTCTTCTCTATATAAGAGATGCATATGGGCATGCCTCTTTGAGTGCAACTAATGGATGGAGAAAAAGAGTATTTTGCATGCCAAGGGTAATATAAAATTTTTCAGGTGTATCTTTAGTAATACTTTTTTTAAATCAAAATTACCTATCAACATTCTTTTTATTCTTTAGAGAACCTTGTAAAAGAGAGGTATAACATTAAAGTATATAAATTTTATAAGAAATATGTATAATGGTATAAAAACATACATAACGACTCATGCACGAATGAGACTTTTTTGAAGTTAATATTCGATTACATCATGGATATTATAAGAAGTTAGAACTATGAAGAAAAATATTAGAAAGTAAATACTTTCGACTTAGTAAAATAAAGACAAAATATATGAAATGTATGTTTGGTCGTTTAGTTACTTAGATGATATAGAAATTAAGATTGGTACACATTGCATTTCTTATAATAAAAGTTTAAAATACCTAGGGTTAGTTTTTCAAAGTGATGGGAAATTGATGGAAATGTTACACATAGAATTAACGCAGGTTGGTTAAAATAGAGAGGAGCATCAAGTATTCTGTGTGATAAGAAGATAGCACTAAAGTTGAAAGAAACATTATAGAGCAATAATTAGACCTGTTACGTTTTATGATTTTAAGTATAGGCAATTAATCATCAACATATATAAAAAGATGTTCATACCTGAAATGAAGATATTGAGATGAATGAGTAGAGAAAGACCATATAGATAATGATGTTATTAAAAACAAATTGAAAGTGACACCAATAGAAGATAAAATAAAAAATCATTTAAGATGGTTTGAACATATAGAAAAATGATCAAAGGAACTTTATGTAAGAAAGTACGAAAAACTATATTGTGAAAATATTAAAAGAGGAAGAGGAAGATCAAGCTTATGTTGAATTAATTGTCGGCATGACACATGATAGAGTTCTATGGAAACAAAGAATTCATGTAGCTGACCCTATCTAGTATGAGAAGACTTAATTACTGTTGTTGTCCTTCTTCCAACAACTAGAATTTCACTCACTATTGATTGTTGCCTTCTTCTACCATCAAACAACACATGAGTATATCATTGTGAACCTCGTCAAAGAAAAGAATAGAATAAGAATAAGAAAGAATAAAAGAAAAATCAAGAAAAAGAAGTAGATGAAATTGATTCTTATAGAGATTTTGGGGTTTTTATAGGTTTGTGTAGGATTTTGGTTTTTTATCGTATCATAGAATTGGATCGGCAATCTTGAGTTTTTAGTTTTTGAGTGGAGATGTGGCATAACCACATTTGTCCTTTGAGAGAGATGGTCAATAAGAGGTAACACAACCGAGTCATGTTTCCGTATTAGGAAGAACGTGGTTGGACCATGTCTCCCTTTATTAAGAGATGTCATGCAACATCTCTCTCGAAATGAGGCTGCAACTATATCACACTCCTATACTTTACATACATACATACATATATATATATATATATATATATATATATATATATATATATATATATATATGCTTGGCACCTTATACAACAACAACAACAATAACTAAGCCTTTTCCCATACTAGACGGGGTCGGCTACATGGATCCTTTATTTCCACAGATCCCTATCATGTGCCATGTTAGCAGTTAACTCCCAATAAGCTCGATCATTCTTTATTGTTTCTTTCCAACACTTTTGTGGTCGTCCTCTACCTCTTTTAATACTTTCCAAATTTAGTTTTTCTAACCTTCTTATAGGTTCTTCTTTTGATCTTCTTTCTATATGTCCGAACCATCTTAAACGATGTTCTCTCATTTTATCATCTATTGGTGTCATTCCTAATTTGTTTCTAATAACCTCATTATGTATATGATCTTTTCTTGTATGACCACTCATCCATCTCAACATCTTCATTTCTGTCACAAACATCTTTTATACATGTTGATGATTAACTGGCCAACACTCAGAACCATAAAATATGGCAGGCCTAATTGCTGCTCTATAATATTTACCTTTTAATTTTAATGGTATCTTCTTATCACAAAGAATACCTGATGCTCGTCTCCATTTTAACCAAACAGCATTAATTCTATGTGTAACGTGCGTGTAACATCTCCATCAATTCTTCCATCACTCTGAAAAATTGATCCTAGGTATTTAAAACTTTCCTTTTGGGGAATGCAATGTGTGCCAATTTTAATTTCCATGTCCTCTGAAGTAACCAAATGATCAAACTTACATTCCATATATTCTATCTTTGGTCCTCTGAAGTAACCAAATGATCAAACTTACATTCCATATATTCTATCTTTGTTCTACTAAGTCAGAGACCTTTGCTTTCTAATGTTTCTCTCCATAGTTCCAATTTTCTATTAACTTTTTCCTTAGACTCTTCCACTAATACAATGTCATCTGCAAATAACATACACCAAGGTACTTCATCTTGAATATGTTTTGTTAACTCATCCATCACCATTATAAATAAGTACGGACTTAAAGTTGATCTTTGATGTAACCCAATATTAACTTCAAAGATGTTTGTCGTTCCTTCATGAGTCCTCACACATGTTTTTGCATCATCATACATGTCTCTTATAAGGTTAATATATGTCAATGGGATACCTCTTTTTTCCAAAGTTCTCCAAAGAACCTCCCTCGGTACCCTATCATAAGCTTTTTCTAGATCAATAAATATCATGTGAAGGTCTTTCTTTTTTGCTCTAAAATGTTCCATAAGACGTCTCAAAAGGTGAATCACTTCAATAGCAGATCTGCCTAGCATGAATCCAAATTGGTTCTCTATTGTACTTGATACTTGTCTTAACCTACGTTCGATAATTCTTTCCCATAATTTCATAGTATGACTCATTAACTTGATACCTCGATAATTTGCACAATTTTGAATGTCTCCCTTGTTCTTATATATGGGTATAAGTGTACTTGCTCTCCATTCCTCGGGCATCTTTTGGTTTTTTTCATATTTCATTAAATAGTCTTGTGAGCCAAGTGATTCCTATTTCTCCTAGTATTTTCCAAACTTCTATAGGAATATTATCTGGTCCTACCGATTTACCATCCTTCATATGTTTAAGAGCCTCTTTGACTTCATTCTTTTGAATACGTCGGTAGAAATTGTGGTTTATATACTTTTCTGACTTGGCTAAATCTCCTAAACTAATACTAATATCTTTACTTTCATTAAAAAGATTATAAAAATAGTTTTTCCATTTATTTCTTATATCATCATTTGCCACTAGAATTTTTTCATCCTCGTCTTTTATGCATCTAATATAATTAAGATCTTTAGTTTTCTTATCTCTAGCCCTAGCTATCCTAAAAATATCTTTCACCCTTTTTTGAGTTGAGTTTTTTATATAAGTCCTCCCAAATCTTAGCTTTTGCTTCACTAACGGCCTTTTTCGCTTCCTTATATCTCAATTAAAATGTATTTTAGAATGATAAAGAACTCAAGGAAAAGTATTTATTATGATAGAGGAGATTTTGAAAAGTTATCGACTGATGAAAATATTTGTTATAGTGGAGTATCTTCTGGATCTACTACAAACAAGGAGACTGAAATTGATTTTGGTGTACCGAATGATGTTTTCATTTTAGTAGTTGTTTAATGAAATAAAAGACACATTTGTTGAATGTGAGGGTAATCAACTTGATTATTCACTTGTCTTTGTGATCGAAGACATGTTATTGGATAGATGTTATTTAAGCATTTATTATATATAAATTGTGATTGCTTATCTTCTCTTATGTTTTTTGTAGATGTATATATCTAATGGCTTCTTAACACCGTCTCTTTCAATTTTGACGATACCGACATGAAAGCATCATAAATTAGGACCAACCTTTCCACACAAGTACTAAGATGTACATATAAATGAGAGGACCAAGCAATAATATTGTATATGACATTGAGGATGTTAATTAGTGTTATTTAAATTTTGTAAATATACTTACTATTTCAATTTAAATTATACTCATTATTTCAATTAAGTTATACTAATTTATGCATTTGTTTGATTATATTGATGATGAAGAATGAGGAACCAAAATAACATTTAAGACAAATATGTATAAATATACATGATATATAGTACAAAGGAATACCCTAAAACCCTCAAATACATGACATAAACCGCAACGAATGCATCCTTAACATTCCCAAGCTCATGCATCTTTAGTGACTCTCTCATCAGATATCATCAACTGATGTACTCTCTGATAGCACTACTCATGTTTCTATCAACTCTAGCAATATAGGATTACTCAACAATGGTCCTCACATATGCTTCAAGTATTGTAAACCTTGTGCTAATGTGTCATGTATGGCTATAAGATGGTGGAAGAGAATATTAATTACGAATAATATTAATATTATCATCCAATGATAATAAAGATATAGAACAATAACATATACAAATATTACTTTACCTATATGAAGAATGATGTATCTTGTTGCTTAGATATAGGAAGATGAACAAGGTGCAACTAATAAATGGAGTTACTCAAAATAAACTCATGCATCTGAGCAATATACTACTCCATGTACAACTTATCGCATTCATGAGGATATTAGTGGGATGCCAAAGTGCTCAAACTGAAAATAATATAAGCCCTAATGCCTCCAAGTGTATCCTTTGGCTCATATTGTACATTGTATGCATCGACTTTGATGGTCTATGGCTTTATTGGAGCAATTAGAATGCCTTGACAATAGTTGAACTATCGAATGAATTGATCAAGTGTGCACGATTTTACAATATCCAGACAATGAATGTACCATAGCATTTTGATATCTTATGTGCATTATTGTCCAAGTAGTTTGCATAAGCATATGGTTGCCAATCAATCTATATGTATAATAGAAAATATAAATATAACACATTTATAACATCAAAGCTTGTGTTTAAAAAGTAAAAAATAGTTGTAGTTTGATAACTTACTTGTTCTCTTGTTATCAAACCCAATTGCTTATGATACTTAGCAAGTTGATCGATAGAAGAATACATGTTATTGATATTTCTCATCCACTTGTCTGCTCGTGGCTTCTCACCAACCTATTTTGAAATTATGTTGATTCTAAAGGTAGGAAAATATTTATAAATCCATACTTATAATTACAAAATATAATTTAGTTACTAAATTATAAAAACAAACTATATAGAAGTACTTTAACAAAAACAAATAACAAATTCTTACTTGAAGTAGAGTAGTATACCTGCATAGTTGTTGTGCTTCAATCTTAGAGGTTGTTCCTAACTACTTGTAAAAGTAAGTCAATATTGTTGCAACCCAAGCATGACTATTAATCCTCTAAACGTTTAAGTCAATAGTTGCATGATTGTTATTAACACTCTATCTCTAAACTTATCTTGATATAATATACACTCAACTAGATACCACAAATATAATAAAATCTTCTTTTTGGGTTTGAGTCCTATACTCATAATATGGGTTCAAAGTGCCTCAAAATTAATGGCTCTAGATAAATCTTTAACATTACTTCACTAGTACTCACCTCCAACAGATCACTCAAACTGTCTTCCTTACATCGAGCTATCATATCTGCAATAAACTTTCCATTCATTGGAAGACTAAGTATTTCATGGACATCGTCAAGGGTGATAGTCATCTTATCCCATGACATGTGAAAGTTGTTTGTATCTCATTAACAATACTTGATAGTAGTGCTTAATAATATATAATCTATCACCTCATACAATAGTTCCTCTTGCTCAACCAACCCACTCATCTCAACAGACTTAACTTAATTATTTGTTCTTGCTAGATTTTATAGATGGTGTGATCTTAAAAACTAGAAAGTAAGTCAAGTATATCAAGAACTCTGTCACCATCACACTCCACACTTATACGTCTATCTATATAATATCTATATCATAATAATATTGTGAAGGCCCGACTTCATTGACATGTGTGTTAATAAAAATCCCTTTATTTTATGCTTTGTGTCATTTGTGTAGTTGTCCTTTATATGCTATCGTGTTAGTTCTTCTAAATGATGCAATGACTTTACGTCCTTCTACTCGTATTCTATGATAAAGAATAACAAGTAAGCCAAATAAGTATCAATCTACACTAAATATTATATAATATATACATATAATATATAATATATATCATGTAAATGAAATATAGAGAAATGTAGCATAACATCATCCCCCATACCAAGAGAGATGCCACTTAGTTGCATCGCTCTATTAAGGGACCCACGGCTCAGTCACATCCCCTACCAACAAAGACCAATGTCTCAACTCTGTCTCATACCAAAAGATACTCATGGTATAAGTGTATCTCCCCTACGAGAAGATGAGGACTTATGACATTTGGTCATTGGGATTCCAACCAAAAAAATCTCAATGCATTGAATAAACATGTTATAGTCATAGAAGTCTTCTTCAAATCGGCCCCCATCTTCATTTTTCTTTTTTCTTTCATTTTTTTTCTTCTTTTTGGTGATATTTGACGCATTGTTTGGCTATATAAGAAGGAAACACATATGTCAAAACCAAGCTTTGGGCCATGGGTTAGTGGAGAAATAATGTGGGATGATAGACGAGAATGGTATCATATGGACAAGTGAAGAGAGTGTTCAAATGCTTAAGGGTATTATGGGTATTTTTGAAAATATATAGAGGATATTTCATAATCATGATAAAAAGGACTATGTGTATGGAGTTTTGGTGTGCAAGTAACAATTATGAAGGTTTTGAAAGGGTTAATTAAAACATATCCTTTGTACTAAGTGTACACCTTTTGTCCCAAAAAATCTTCAAACTATCCTCTTGTTAAGCACACACCCCCTCTTGGTTACACGCCATGAAATAAAGGAGATACAACACAAATATATTTTTCAGTAGAAATGAGGTGCATCTCTTTTTGAAGAGAGATGCATCTTAAGTGTATCTCTTATTAAAGAGCGACATATGTCTCACCTCTTTAAGAGAAATGCACTCATGCGTCTCTCTTCTTAAAGAGCAACATACAATGATAAAGAAGGCAGGTTGGGGTTGAGATGAAGAGAGGAGAGAGCCTTCCATAGAGATAGTGGGCAAGATAGAAGGTGAGATCTAACATGTGATCGGCTTTAACAGCATGAGACAAAGTACAAGAGAGAGGCATGACAAGCTCCAATGACACAAGAGAGGGATGGAGAGGCACTTAGGAGGCTCAAACAATACAAGAGAGAGCAAAAGAGAAAGCTACAATGGCCAATGATATGAGAGAGAGAGACAAAGAGTGGAGGAAATGGCAAGTGGGTTTGTAACATAAAGGGAGAGTACGTTAGAAAGAAGAGAGGGAAAGAGAGACATAAGAGTGAGTAGAGGGAAATAAGAGGAAAGAGACCTTTGTGTAAGCAAGGGAAAAACGAGAAAAGGATATGTGCTTAGTGATTAGGAAGTTTTATGTGACAGACCTGAATCATTTTTCCATTTTGTCTTCATGGTTTGCAAACAACACAATCTACTAAATAGCAAGTAAAATATAGACCAAACGTAGTTGTTTGTTATAAACAACAAATGAAGATTATTTTCAAAATAGACACACAAAAGAGTAATGTTTGGATGAAAACTTACTTAAACAAATAACTTAACAATAGAGTAGGAAGGTTAGCTCACTCCTTCCCACATAGTAGGTGATTTGTTTGATTCTTAGTGTGTATTAGACTTTGGCTTCCTTTATATTAAAAGAAGAAAAGAACTAATGAATGTGCAGGTGGATGGTTATATATAATAGCACTCAACTAGGCTTATCCCTCATACTTAGCCCTTCCAATTGGAGTGCAATGAGAAACTACTCTACACAAGGATGCCACATGATTTTACTTCTATGTCACATCATCTAGTTTGGTTGTTTGCTTAAACTCATTTCATGGCGCTAAGCTCACACTAATTAAAGATGACTAGTTCTCCTATGCAAGTCGTCGGCTTTGACCAGAAAAAGAGAGTAGTAAGGCAATTTGAGTTATCCTTCTTAAGCAATATGCCACGAGTGAAGAAGCAATTAATTTCATTTTAGAGTCATTTAAAGGTAAGAGCATGAGTAATACCCTACCCTGACTCGAAGAAGTAACAAGTTCAAGCTCATGAGTTTAATACCAGAGGATTGCATTTGGTTTCCACCTTTTTCTTGTACAAAAAAGCAATAAGCCTAAATAGCCAAGTAGTATGGGTTGCTTCTTCCCTATGGCTCTTTTTCCTAGCAACTTCATCATCTCTTCCATTCGTGTCTTACCTATATCGGAAAACCGGATCCTATCTATTTCTTACATATATATTAATGCTCATCTTGTACTTTTTGGTAGCATGAGCGTAATTTAAAAAGATTTAAGAGTTTTTAGAAAAGAATAATCGATAATGTTATTATACTCATGCCGAAAAAAAGAATAATGATCAGACATGAGTAGGCAATATCAGTGATAGACAAGATCCAATCACTCTCTCTATATAGGGAGGGTCAACTAGTTTCGTCCTTCCATCTAGTCTCACTCATCCCTCTTAGCTTCTACTTTTTGACCTCTTTCTAGCTTTTGACATAGAAATGTTTCTTGGAGTTGAAGTTTTATTTTTCTTAAGGATAATGAAAAAAAAGAAAAACAATTATACATGATGGAGTAAGGAAGGGTGGAGTTCTATGACTCATGTGAAGGGTTGCTATGAGTTTCGAATCCTAGGATTTGAGGATTGAGTGGGTTACAAACCCAGACCAACCCATCCCATCTCCAACAATACACATGGCAGTAGGTGGTGGATGGTATCATATGGTAGAAGGTAGTGGTAGTGCTATTAGTTGTGCAATATCAAACAAAATTATGATGACTAAAAGATTAGGATGGATACCTAGTAAGTTACTTCTAGTTGCCAAAGCTATAGAAGTTGAGTAGTATAACATTGATAAAGATGGTAGCAAGATCTAGATGTCATGTAATTCATTGCTAATAATTTTTCTTCTTCCGTGATGTATCCAAATTCAAACAAATTGGATATATCCAAAACGAATGTTGCAAGTTACTTTTTGATGGCCTTATTCTATATCAATGTGATGTCAACATGACTCATTATGATAATAAAATTGTCATGGAAGAGCAAGAGCATGGTTAATCTCTTGAATGCCTTTACTATAAGTTATTGGGTGGCCACTTTTCGACTCCAATAACACACATCTATGAAATACGAGAAGTGTCATTTCTTGGATTTCATGAGATGCCCTTTTTGAAAAGCAAATGGATTTCAAATAAAATGGTTTTTCTTTATAAAAGATAGTGAGATAAAGGCTTTAAGTTTGTTTAAATAAATATATGATACAAAAACAAAAAAACGTTGGTTGAAAAAAACAAAACATTAAGTTTGTTTAAATAGATATATGATACACAAAAACAAAAAATGCTTATTGAAAACCCGTTCTTCATCCTCTTCCCATTCTTGGCTTGGCTTTTGCGATGCATTCAATGACTCGAGATGTGATGCAACTCCTTTAGTGGTATCAGAGCCTCACAGCTTGTCCTCGACACCCAATAGGTGTTACTCTTGACTTTAACTTATACTAAAAACACAATAAAGAGAATATCCTTAAAAAGAGAAAAGAGAGTCGAGTTTCAATAAGAAACAAGATACTTTTGTTTTAAGTTCTAAGGAACAAAAACTAATAATATTTATATTCATTATACAAGAAAACAAAAAAGAAAAAACTTATTTGAGAAAAATTGTGTTTTCAATCCTCTTTGGTTCTTTTATCTTTACTTGTTATGTTTAAATACTACAAATAACACTAGGAACAAAATACAAAAGAGAAACAAACAAGAAATAGAAGAAAAAGGAGAGATGACAAAGAGGAATACAAAAAAGAAAAAAAGGAGAGGCCGACATCTTCAAGAGAAGGACGATTGAAAGAACTAATCGATGGTTGCTAGTTCTTCTCTCAAGCACGAACCAGAGAGAACCAATTGGTGGTCCTTGACTCTTCTTCTCTAAGGAACGAGCAAGAGACTCCTATCTCATAGACACAAACTACTCTCTCTTTTTCCTTGTCTCCCTCTTCTCTAAGACTCGCTCTTTCCCCCTCATTCTCTCTCCAGCAACCTGTTAGTCTCTGCCCTCAGGTCTTGCAAGCTATCTTTTTTGTGTAATATTACCATTGTACCCATATAAGTTTTCAAAATTATAGTTTTGTCCATATATTTGTTTGTGAATTTATGAGAAAGTCCTTGGGGTTAATTTTACCATTCTAGCTTTGTATTGTCACTAAAATCATACAATCGATATTGTTGTGTTTTACTATTTTGCCTCAGTTATTGTGTTAAAATAACAATACTATCTCATAAGCTAAATTACATTTTTAGGACTGTTATTAGCATATTTATAATTCTATCCTTGAACTTCTTTCAAAATTTTAGAATTTGTAGGTAAGTAAAATTACATTGTTACCCTCTACCTTTGTTTGAAATTAAAAAAAACTTGTTTTTCTCATTTTACACAATAAATTTATGAGTATTTCCAAAATGATACCAGTAATTTCTATGCTATTGCAGATAGGTGACTGAAAATATTTGCACATTATGCATGCACATTTCTGTTATTGCAATTTAGCACCTAGCTAGCTTCTATTAGTTGTTTAAAGTAATTAGATTTAATTCCTTTGATCTATTGCTTGTTTAGTGTTTCTTGTTTGAAATGTATAGAGCATTTTATTGTTATTTTTATTGAATATTTAAAAATGATAAGCATAATATATATTTCTGAATTGACCAACACTTAAAAACTGAATGACCTTAATTTTTCAAAGATGAAAAAGAAGAATTCCACTCATCTTGATCCTAGAGAGTGTTGACTATGTACTTAGAGAAACAAAAATGGTACCTAGACCCAATGCAATAGTGAAAAAAAAGAAAAATATAAAACCTTCATAATAAAGAAAAAGAAAAAAAAAATTTCTTCTTCTTTCTTTCTGGTCAGATTCGAAATATTGTTTGGTTGTATGAGAAGGAAACACATATGTCAGAGCCATGCTTTGGGCCGTGGGTCAGTAGAGAAACCATGTGGGATTATAGACGGAATGGTATCATGTGGACAAGTGAAGAGAGAGTGTTCAAATGCTTAAGGGTATTATGGATCTTTTTGAAAATATATAGGGGAAATTTCAGAATCATGATAAAGAGACTATGTATGGAGATTTGGTGTGCAAGTAACAATTATGAAGATTTGTGAGAGAATTAATTAAAGTAGATCCTTTGAAATAAAGGAGACACAACTCAAATATATTTTTCAGCAGAAATGAGGTGCATCTCTTTTTGAAGGGATTTGAATCTTAATTGTATCTCTTATTAAAGAGAGAATATGTCTCACCTCTTTAAGAGAAATGCATGCCGAATGGATCTTTACAAGAAGATGAATGACTCATGTGTCTCTCTTCTTAAAGATCAACATACAACTCATGTGTCTCCTCTTTAAGAGATGCATTTTGTGCATCTGTTCTTGAAGAGACAAGATAAAGAAGGCAGGTTGGGGTCGAGATGAAGAGAAGAGAGAGCCTTCCATAGTGATAGTGGGCTAGATGGAAGGTGAGATCTAACATGTGATTGGCTCTAACAGCATGAGACAAAGTCCAAGAGAGAGGCACGATAAGCTCCAATGACAAGCGAGAGATGGAGAATGACATAGTAGGCTCCGACAATACAAGAGAGAGCAAAAGAGAAAGCCACAATGGCCAATGACATGAGAGAGAGACACAGAGTGGAGGAAATGGCAAATGGGTTTGGCAACATAAAGAAGAGTACATGAGAAAGGTGAGAGGGAAAGAGAGACTTAAGGAGTAGAGGGAAACAAGAGGAAAGAGAGCCTTTGTGTAAGCAAGTCTAAAACGAGAAGAGGATATGTGCTTAGTGATTAGGAAGTTTTATGTGACAGACCTGAATCCTTTTTCCATTTTATCTTCATGGTTTGCAAATAACACAATCTACTAAATAACAAGTAAAATATAGACTAAACCTAGTTGTTTGTTATAAACAACAAATGAAAATTATTTTCAAAATAGACACACAAAAGAGTAATGTTTGGATGAAAACTCACTTAAACAAATAACTTAAGAATAGAGTAGGAAGGTTAGATCACTCCTTCCCACATAGTAGGTGATTTGTTTGATTCTTAGTGTGTGTATTAGACTTTGGCTTCCTATTATATTAAAAGAAGAAAAGAACTAATGCATGTGCAGGTGGATGGTTATATAATAGCACTCAACTAGGCTTATCCCTCATACTTAGCCCTTCCAATTGGAGTGCAATGAGAAACTACTCTACACAAGGATACCACATGATTTTACTTCTATGTCACATCATCTAGTTTGGTTGTTTGCTTAAACTCATTTTATGGCGCTAAGCTCACACTAATTAAAGATGACTAGTTCTCTTACGCAAGTCATCGACTTTGACCAAAAAATGAGAGTAGTAAGGCAATTTGAGTGTATCCTTCTTAAGCAATATGCCATGAGTGAAGAAGTAATTAATTTCATTTTAGAGTCATTTAAAGGTAAGAGCATGAGTAATACCCTATCCTGACTTGAAAGAACTAACAAGTTCAAGCTCATGAGTTTAATACTGGAGGATTGCATTTGTCTTCCACATTTTCCTTGTACAAAAAAAAAAACAAGAAGCCTAAATAGCCAAGTAGTATGGGTTGCTTCTCCCCTATGGCTCTTTTTCCTAGCAATTCCATCATCTCTTCCATTATTGTCTTACCTATATCGGAAAACTGGATCCTATCTATTTCTTACATATCTACTCATGCTCACAGAGTAATTTTTGGTAGCATGAGCGCAATTTAAAAAGATTTAAGAGCTTTTAGAAATGAACAAACGGTAATATTATTATAATTGTACCCAAAAAAAGAATAATGATTAGATATTAGTAAGCAATATTAGTGGTAGACAAGATCCAATGACTCTCTCTATATAGAGAGAGTCAACTAGTTTCATCCTTCCATCTAGTCTTACTCATCCCTCTTAGATTCTAGTTTTTAACCTCTTTGTAGCTTTTGACACATAAATGTTTCTTGGGGTTGAAGTTTTATTTTTCTTAAGGATAAGAAAAAAAGAAGAAACAACTATACATGATGGAGTAAGGAAGGGTGGGATTCTACGACTCGTGAAGGGTTGCTATGAGTTTCTAATCCCAAGATTTGAGGATTGAGTGGGTTGCAAACCAAGACCAACCCATCACATCTCCAATAATACACATTCCAATAGGTGGTAGATGGTATTGTAAACACCCAAAATTTTCTTATAAAATTTTTACCTTTTTAGGGAAATAGCTATTTTTGGCAATTTTAGATTTTTGAATGAAAAAGGCACTAAACGAGCTTATGTCGGTATCAAAATTTTATGGAAGCTTTAAAATGATGAAAGAATGCTTTCCTTTCTGAAAATTTCGAATTTTGACAAAATTGGGGAAAATGATGATTTTGCCCTTAGCACTGGAAAAGCAGGATTTCGTTTCCTTAAAAGATTTATGACGAAAAGTATGTTGAAAGCTTGCCTCTTGAAAAGAAAAAGGCATTGAAAAGACAAGTTGACACCTAAAAAAGAAGGTGAACGCCCAGAAAGGGAAAATAGGCATTAAAAAGGGAAAGTGAGCTTCCTAAAAAGAAAAGCTCACATTTGGAAAGAAATCAATTTCCAGAGGGTAAGGTCGGTATTATCAAAAGAAAGAAAAGACTGAAACAAGAATGATTGCTTCCGAAAATAAAGGTTTGGTATCGAAAGCATTTCTTAACATATCCATGTTATGCTTGGTTATTAAGGTAATTAAGTATTGATATGCACCAGTTTGGCATTATCATCCATCACTGTTATGTCACTTTGATGTTAAGAGTAATGTTAGTGTTCCAACACTCATGAAAGAAATTCGGTGAGCATAAATAGATGGTTTTTCAAAAACGTAACATGGGCTTAATAGAAGACATTCATAGTAGAAAGGCATGTAATATGTATTTGCATAACCATTTTCACATCAAGTATGCAGGTAGAAGTTCAGAATGCTCATGGTGGAGAACATGGAAGATGCAGGAAATTCTCAAGTTGCTGATATGACTGCATCCTGTCAACAAGCTCAACAACCCGTCAACAAACCTTCAACCGATTCTTAGCTGTAGCCTTCAACAAATACTAGCTGCAGCATATGTGTAACAAATGGATAAAAGCCCTGAAGATCACGATGAGATTAAATGAAGATAAAGATTACAGATCGTGACCAGCAACTCAAAAGGAATCAAATACAGAAGATCTTGATCAGATAAAGTTCAGGACTTACCTAACTCAGATGAAATCAAAGCCTAATCAGATAACGATTCAAAGCTTGCCAGATAAAGGAATCATCAAATGCAGATAACGTTATCAACTGCAGATAACGTCCCAACCAATTCACAAGAGATCAGATGCATATGATATTCAAATTACAAAGTAACGTTCAACATAAAGTTCAGCAACACAGATCATGTGCAGATCATGTTTAAGATCAGATGAAATCAGGTACCAAATGAGATCTTATCAAAACAACCAAGATCAAGCTCATCCAAATCCCAACAAACAGGTATCTGTGGGCCTATAAAAGGGTTCTCCCAGGTCCTGCAGAGGGTATCAACGGATCAAGCATCAACTAGGAAGGGGGAACCGGGAAGGAACAACAAGGCATCAATCAACGGATCAAGCATCAACCAGGAAGGGAGAACCGGGAAGGAACAACAAGGCATCAATGAATGGATCAAGCATCAACCAGCGAGCATCAACAGGGAACGATCAACCAACATCCCAAAACATTCAGTCTGAATTTGAGAATAAGAGAGAGAGAGAAAGAGAGAAAGGAGGTGAAGAAGGAGAAGGAGGATGTCTGGCCTGTTTCTGACGTCCGGAGATCATCTAACGAGGCTCCTACGTCCTCTCTTTGCTCACACAGGTCGGAATCCTTGCACAAGTTCGTTTTATTTCATGAGAATCTGAAATTTACAGATTCTGGAAATTTGTATGCAAATCAAGGCCTCAAGCCCATGTTCTTCCTTTGAATCGATATAAACATGCATGATTCCTTCATGATTGAACTTAAGATCCATATTTAGGTGATTTCCATGCATCATTAGGACTGATACAGGTTGAATTTCGTTTTAGGAGCATGTTAGGAACCTTCTCAAATTTTTTGCAAAAACTGATTTCTGAAATCATCTATGCATACATGTCTAATCATAGAATTATTGGGGACAAACGGGTAATCCAATTGCTTCGAAATTTTGCATGAATAATCTAGACATATAAGACTTTATTAGATAAAATTTTAAGGAATTTTCATTAACGATTGCCTAGTCAATTAAATCCGTGAAGTTTATACAAAATTTAGATTGCGTTTTACAGAAACAGAACGTTCAGTAACAGACCTCTGTTCTTTTGCTCATATCTCTGCAACCGCTGAATGAAATTTAATGAAATTTGATTCTTTGGAAATATAACGTCCGTAGATTTCTAGATAAAAAAGACAAATCTTTCAATTTGGATGTTTAGGTGCTGAGATATGGCTGTTTTTTTGAGCTTCTGATTCACAGAAACAGGGTTGTTCCAAATTTTATAATAGTTTCTGATTCTATATTTAATTCTTAGAAAATAAGAAATGAAATTATAAAATAAAAATATATTCTGATTCTACACACGTGTGTCTTTATTTTGTAAAATTTTCAAAATTTGTGGAGAATCAGAAGTATTTTTAAAAATTCGGAGAACAGGTCTCTGGAACTGAACAGATTCTGCAACTTTCAGAATCTGAAATTTTTCAGAAATCAAGAACTTAAACACAAATCTGAAACTTTGGAAAATCTGTTTTTTCGTTTCTCGAATTAACGGATTCAAACAAATTTCAAGCGTCTAGGCTGACCCTTGAGCACTGGTTCAAGAAGGCCTAAGTTAAAAAGATCTCACTTGTCCACAATCGTTCTAAGAAGTTAGAAAAACAAAATTTGTTAGTTTTAGCAAACTAATTGGCATGCTCGCGCAACCCGACGTAGTTCGAGGGTTTGATTTCGAATTCCACAATTTGAAATAAAATCACGTCTACAAAATTGGCATGCCCGGTGGGACTTGAGACTTTGAAATTTTGTTTGAATCCATTATACTAATTCAATTTTCAGGTTTGTAATAAGTTGGCTTAAACAGGGTGATCGTGCCAAGCTTCGAAGGATCCTACGAGGTATCCAACCGGGCTTCCCAAACAGATTTGGCACGCCCGATGGGACTTGAGTCTTAGAAACTTGTTTGAATCCGTGATACTAACTAAATTTTCAGGTTTGTGATAAGGTTGCTTAAACAGGTTGATCATACCAAACTTCGAAGGATCTTGCGAGGTATCCAACCGGGCTTCCCAAACAGATTTGGCACGCTCGGTGGGACTTGTGACTTAGAAAGTTGTTTGGAATCCATTACAATCAAGGTTTTAGATTTGGACTTGGGACTTAGAAAATTGTTTGAAATCTGTTACACTAACAAAGTTTTTAGATTTGTGGTAAGTTTGTATACAGGTGGATCATTTCAAGTTCAGAAGCATCTTTCAAAATGCCAAGGCGGGGTTCATGCCATAAGAGTAGAATTTCAAATAGGATTGCAAAAGATGCGTGTCTTCCCTAAAAAAGGGAATGATGAAAGTAGAAGAAAGGATAGCTGCTTTAAAAGCAGAAGAAGAGGAATCTTGCTCCTCCCATGGTAAGAAACATAGGAAATCTAGTCGTTCAAAGAAAACTTCATCTGATTTTCAAAACCAGTTTTCCAAAACCATAGAAAGACTTTTCCAAGAAAAAATTGCTTATCTTACAAAGAAAACAACCGAAGCTAGAAGGAAACTTGAGACCTTAGAGGCTAAGATCTACCATGAAAACCTATCTTGTGAATGTGGAGAGAAAATTCATACTCGAAAAGCCCAAGCAAGGTCGAAAATTGATGAGGGATACGAGGCTGGAGATGATGCGAGAGTCCAAATCAAATCAGCTAAGCGTTCAAAATATCCAAACACTCCTTTGCACATAGAAAAACCAAAAAAGTTTCCTATTTCAAAAACTTTGGAAATTTTTCAAAAGAGATTTGAAAATAAAAAATTTGGAATTCAAGAGAGCAAAAAAGAAAAGAAAGTTCACATCCCTATGCGCACAAGTGGACTAGGGCATGGGAGTCACTTCACACCCACCATCCAAAACTTTTCAAAACCGGTTGCTCCGATGGGTTCCATTCCCACGAGCACCATTTCATACACAAGAGAGAACGACTGTTGCACACCCATAGGCTTGGCAGATGAAGTCCAAGACCTATCAAAGTAATGGGAGCTCGAAGCCCTACAAGAGCTACAGCACCCTCAGGACGCCTACAAGGAAGCTTGCTCTCACCATGAAAAGGTAGACAAGCAGGAAGAACATATACCTGAAACTCCTCTCTCTCCAAACTCTCTACTCGATCCTCTTATTCATTGTGTAGGACCGGTAGATTACCAAGATTCAATTCACAATCATGCACCCACAACCCCACAAAATGTGTCGAAGGATGTAGATTTGGAAGGTGTGGCGAATGTCCAGCACCAAAACAAATTCCAAAATGAAAAAGATGAAATTTCAAATTTGGTAACCCCTAAGGCATGTACCGATAGCCTAGATACACCTTATCCTACCATCCACCTACTAGGAGAGCCACACCCAGCCAAGGTCGTGCATCTCCTAGAAGAGCTCAACTCACCCCATAAACCCGTAGACCTCCAAGGCATAACCAATGAAATTCAAGTGTATAGCCACGTCATAGATGACACAATATTTCAGGGTCATCCCCTTTATCAAAAATTTTCAAAACTTAAAAAGCCTTGGAATATGTTACTAAACATGGGATATACACCTTACCAGGGCCTAGGAGCTAAGAACCAAGGTAGGCTAGAACCCATCCTACCTATACCAAACCCAAGTCGATATGGATTGGGCTATATCCCATCCATACCACCTGAACCACCACCCGGAACTAATTGGGTTAAGGGTGTCCTAGAACCCGCTAATCCCGAAACCTATGGTTTAGACGTCTTATTTAGAGTCTAACTCGTAGTGTTTTCTTTGCAGGTTTGATGGAAGATCCCTTTTTATTTGAAAAAAATTCAAAAAAATTATATATTCCTAAAAGCCAAAAAAATTGGAAAAACCCAAAAACCCAAAAAAAAATTGAAAAATTTGAAATTCTCAAAAAGAAAGTTTTATTCGTTTCCCCTTCTGCTATTTACTTTGAAAAATCCAAAAAAATAGAAAATTATGAAAATTTCAAAAAAAAAATGTTTGTTTTCCCTTCTACTAGTTGTTCCGAAAAATCCAAAAAAATAGAAAAATTTGAAAAACTCCAAAAATATTGTTTTTCAAAAATTGGATTTAGAAATGCCTTCTTCTCTTATCCATGATACTTCCCTAGAAAACAAGAACTTGAGAGTGATTAAAGCAAGGAGGAAAGTCCCCTCATCCATGAGGATGGTCAAGCCTCCAAGCTTTCTATATTCTAAAAAATCATTGATTTGGAAAAGCTTCAAAGTGTGTAAGTAAGAGTTTCCTAGAAATGCATTAGAGAGTTAACCTACCTAGAATACATCCAAGGATCATATCATGCATCGCCAAGACTAAGGTTGTGCATATCTTTCATGCATCACATTGAAAAACAGTCATGTCATATAGAGATCGGCCATGATGTGTGAGTTCTCATACTATTCACTCCAAACTAGGGGTATGGAGATGTTATTCCTTAGATACATTTCATAGAAATTGAGTGTATTCATCATATCATAAAGCATGCATTATCATTGTATTATAGGAATGCATCTTGCATAACATAATGCATCCACAAGAAGCACCACACTCCATTTGAAGATGGCGGCCCACAAGGATGGTCCCTATGTTGCAAAGGGGCATCATCAATATTGGTAAGTTGATGTTAAGGAAAGAAATTTAGTAGATTCTATAAATGCCCAATACTATGTATGGGGTCTACTTTAAATTTCATTTGAAAAGATTTTGAAAATAGAACTCTTTTGAATTTCTGGAAAGAAGGACCAAAGATGGATTATGTGACCCCAAATTAGGGAATTGATACTTAAAGAAAAGTGGAGTTTCCAAAAATTATTTGGTAACATGTCAAAAATCTTTTACTTACCAAATGAGGCCTAATTCAAAATAGCAAGGTACTTTCAAATGGTAGGTGCTATTAGGAAATAGGACAATCTTGACTGGATTGATTATCTAAAGGGATGAGTTGTATTCCCCATTTCGCTTCTCTCCAAAAAGAAAAATTGGCAATATTCAAAAGAAAAAAAAAAAGAAAAAGAGAATACAAAAACTCTTATAAAAAGAAGTCTTCCCCGAATAGACCGAGGGAATACAAAAACTTCTTAAAAAGGAGTATTCTCTTTGAAAGAAAAAAGAAAAAGAAAAGAGAATGCAAAAACTCCTCCAATAAAAAAGATAGAGGGAATAAAAAAACTTCTTCAAAAGAGGTCTTCTCTTGAAAAATAAAAAAAAAGAGAAAAAGCCAAAGCTTAAAAGAGCAATTTTCCGTCTCTTTGTCTTAAACCCCGGGACGCTTCAGAAGGGACCGCGGGTAATTCTTTCCCAAATCCCCATAGTTCATCCCGATGGAGAAAAGTTCACCTTGAAAGTCCTAGAGTAAGAATAGGACCTATTTTATTTGAATTCATGTTGTTTGAGAATTAGAATTCGTTGGGTAAGAAAGGGAGCTTTGAAATGTTATTCAAAATCCTCCATAAAACCTCAACTTATTTATGGGTATTAAAACCCGAGTGAAGGGAAATATGAGAAATTGTAAGTCTTTTTTTATAGAAACCAAAAAGAGTTCTCTTTTTGAAAAAGAAATTTTGAAAATCTCGAGTTCATGAATCAAAGGTATGAGTCTCTAAACATTCATTTCACATACATGACTGCATTCATAAAGTGATCGTTCATGCATAACTGTCCTAGGATTAGGAGCTCTTGCCAAATCCCTTTTTGCTAAGAATCCAAGGAAATAGATGTTATGGAATAAAGAACGATTCCATACTCTCAAGGCAAATCTGGGAAGAAAAGCAAATAGGTGTTTTCTTCTTTGCCATTATCCAAATTAATTTGGAATAATGCCAAAGAGGGGCATTTGTAAACACCCAAAATTTTCTTATAAAATTTTTACCTTTTAGGAAAATAGCTATTTTTGGCAATTTTAGGTTTTCGAATGAAAAAGGCACTAAACGAGCTTATGTCGGTATCAAAATTTTATGGAAGCTTTAAAATGATGAAAGAATGTTTTCCTTTCTAAAAATTTCGAATTTTGACAAAATTAGGGAAAATGACGATTTTACCCTTAGCATTGGAAAAGCAGGATTTCATTTCCTTAAAAGATTTATGACGAAAAGTATGTTGAAAGCTTGCCTCTTGAAAAGAAAAAGGCATTGAAAAGGCAAGTTGACACCTAAAAAAGAAGGTGGATGCTCAGAAAGGGAAAACAGGCATTAAAAAGAGAAAGTGAGCTTCCTAGAAAGAAAAGCTCACATTTGGAAAGAAATCAATTTCCAGAGGGTAAGGTCGGTATTATCAAAAGAAAGGAAAGACTGAAACAAGAACGATTGCTTCCGAAAATAAAGGTTTGGTATCGAAAGCATTTCTTAACATATCCATGTTATGCTTGGTTATTAAGGTAATTAAGTATTGATATGCACCAGTTTGGCATTATCATCCATCACTGTTATGTCACTTTGATGTTAAGAGTAATGTTAGTGTTCCAACACTCATGAAGGAAATTCGGTGAGCATAAACAGATGGTTTTTCAAAAACGTAACATGGGCTTAATAGAAGACATTCATAGTAGAAAGGCATGTAATATGTATTTGCATAACCATTTTCACAGCAAGTATGCAGGTAGAAGTTCAGAATGCTCATGGTGGAGAACATGGAAGATGCAGGAAATTCTGAAGTTGTTGATGTGGCTGCATTATGTCAACAAGCTCAACAACCCGTCAACAAACCTTCAACCGATTCTTAGCTGTAGCCTTCAACAAATACTAGCTGCAGCATATCTGTAACAAATGGATAAAAGCCCTGAAGATCATGATGAGATTAAATGAAGATAAAGATTACTGATCGTGACCAGCAACTCAAAAGGAATCAAATACAGAAGATCTTGATCAGATATAGTTCAGGACTTACCTAACTCAGATGAAATCAAAGCCTAATCAGATAACGATTCAAAGCTTACCAGATAAAGATACGTCTTCTAATCACGGAATTATTGGGGACAAACGGGTAAGCCAATTTCTTCGAAATTTTGCATGAATAATCTACACATATCAAAATTTATTAGATAAAATTTTGAGAAATTTTCATGAACGATTTCCTAGTCAATTAAATCCGTGAAGTTTATACAAAATTCAGATTGCGTTTTACAGAAACAGAACATTCAGTAACAGACCTTTGTTCTTTTGCTCATATCTCTGCAACCGCTGTATAAAATTTAATGAAATTTGATTCTTTGGAAAGATAACATCCGTAGATTTCTAGATAAAAAAGAAAATCTTTCAATTTGGATGTCTGAGTGTTGAGATATAGCTATTTTTCTGAGCTTCTGATTCATAGAAACAGGGTTGTTCCGAATTTTATAACAGTTTCTGATTTTATATTTAATTCTCAGAAAATAAAGAATGAAATTATAAAATAAAAATATATTCTGATTCTACACACGTCTGTCTTTATTTTGTAAAATTTTTAGAATTTGTGGAGAATCAGAAGTATTTTTAAAAATTCAGAGAACAGGTCTTTGGAACTGAACAGATTCTGTAACTTTCAGAATCTGAAAATTTTCAGAAATCAAGAACTTAAACACAAATCTGAAACTTTGGAAAATCTGGTTTTTTGTTTCTCGAATTATCGGATTTAAACAAATTTCAAGCATCTAGGCTGACCCTTGAGTACCGGTTCAAGAAGGCCTAAGTCGAAAAGATCTCACTTGTCCACAATCGTTCTAAGAAGTCAGAAAAACAAAATTTGTTAGTTTTAGCAAACTAACTGGCACGCTCACGCAACCCGACGTAGTTCGAGGGTTTGTTTCGAATTCCATGATTTGAAATAAAATCACGTCTATAGGTATCATATGGTAGAAGGTAGAAAGTCCTTCAAGGAGATGTTTGGAATTATGTTGGCACACCCTATGATATGTGGAACAATATGGCTATACATATTAGGAAAGTGGCGAAAGATGTGTTAGGGGTATCTAAGGGAGGTGTACCGGCACAAAAAGAAGCTTGGTGGTGGAGTGAAGTAGTACAAAATAAAATCAAGGCAAAGAGGGCATGTTACAAATTACATTATGCTAAAAAAACTAGTGAAACTTTAGAAGCTTATAAGAAAGCAAAAAAGGAAGCAAAAAAGGCTGTTAGTGAAGCAAAAGCTAAGATTTGGGAGGACTTATATAAAAAACTCAACTCAAAAGAGGGTGAAAGAGATATTTTTAGGATAGCTAGGGCAAGAGATAAGAAAACTAAAGATCTTAAGTATGTTAGATGCATAAAAGACGAGGATGAAAAAATTCTAGTGGCAAATGATGATATAAGAAATAGATGGAAAAACTATTTTTATAATCTTTTTAATGAAAATAAAGATGTTAGTATTAGTTTAGGAGATTTAGCCAAGTCAGAAAAGTATATAAACCACAATTTCTACTGACGTATTCAAAAGAATGAAGTCAAAGAGGCTCTTAAACATATGAAGGGTGGTAAATCGGTAGGACCGGATAATATTCCTATAGAAGTTTAGAAAATACTAGGAGAATTAGGAATCACTTGGCTCACAAGACTATTTAATGAAATATGGAAAAACCAAAAGATGCCCGAGGAATAGAGAGCAAGTACACTTATACCCATATATAAGAACAAGGGAGACATTCAAAATTGTGCGAATTATCGAGGTATCAAGTTAATGAGTCATACTATGAAATTATGGGAAAGAATTATCGAATGTAGGTTAAGACAAGTATCAAGTATATCAGAGAACCAATTTGGATTTATGCCAGGTAGATCTACTATTGAAGCGATTCACCTTTTGAGACGTCTTATGGAACATTTTAGAGCAAAAAAGAAAGACCTTCACATGATATTTATTGATCTAGAAAAAGCTTATGATAGGGTACCGAGGGAGGTTCTTTTGAGAACTTTGGAAAAAAGAGGTATCTCATTGACATATATTAACCTTATAAGAGACATGTATGATGGTGCAAAAACATGTGTGAGGACTCATGAAGGAACGACAGACTTCTTTGAAGTTAATATTGGGTTACATCAAGGATCAACTTTAAGTCCATACTTATTTATAATGGTGATGGATGAGTTAACAAAACATATTCAAGATGAAGTACCTTGGTGTATGTTATTTGCAGATGACATTGTATTAGTGGAGGAGTCTCAGGAAAAAGTTAATAGAAAATTGGAACTATGGAGAGAAACATTAGAAAGAAAAGGCCTCCGACTTAGTAGAACAAAGACAGAATATATGGAATGTAAGTTTGATCATTTGGCTACTTCAGAGGACATAGAAATTAAAATTGGCACACATTACATTCCCCAAAAGGAAAGTTTTAAATACCTAGGGTCAATTTTTCAAAGTGATGGAAGAATTGATGGAGATGTTATACATAGAATTAATGCTGGTTAGTTAAAATGGAGAGGAGCATCAGGTATTCTTTGTGATAAGAAGATACCATTAAAATTAAAAGGTAAATATTATAGAGCAGCAATTAGGCCTGTCATGTTTTATGGTTCTGAGTGTTGGGTAGTTAATCATCAACATGTACAAAAGATGTCTGTGACAGAAATGAAGATGTTGAGATGGATGAGTGGTCATACAAGAAAAGACCGTATACATAATGAGGTTATTAGAAACAAATTAGGAGTGGCACCAATAGAGGATAAAATGAGAGAGCATCGTTTAAGATGGTTTGGACATATAGAAAGAAGATCAAAAGAAGAACCGGTAAGAAGGTTAGAAAAACTAAATTTGGAAAGTATTAAAAGAGGTAGAGGACGACCACAAAAGTGTTGGAAAGAAACAATAAAGAATGATCTAGCTTATTGGGAGTTAACTGCTAACATGGCACACGATAGGGATCCGTGGAAACAAAGAATCCATGTAGCCGACGCCATCTAGTATGGGAAAAGGCTTAGTTATTGTTTGTTTTGTTGTTGTTGATGTTTCTAGAAATCTATGGATGTTAGCTTTCTAATGCATAAGAAATCAAATTGATTGGATTCTTGTGGACAAGGATATGAGACTTTTACCCAATCTATATTTCAAGAAATCTAACTATGCAACAAAAATATAGAAACTGAGTCGGTCTTTATCTAATTTTATTACGTGACTGCACTATCCTCAAATTTTTGCCAATTTTATTTAGAGTGACTTGATGTGTGTGGAGTAAGTGTGCCAAATTTAAAGCTAATCGGAGCAAGCATCAAGAAATTAAAATCACGTAAACAGACATATGCAGAGATGCTGAAATCCTGTTTTCTGTTTTTATGAATGTAATGATGCAAACTCACACGAATTCAAAATGCAACAACCCTTCAATCCCCAAAGCAAATTGCTGGAATGTAAATGAATTGAAAGTATTTTATAGCTTAAGCATAGAGAGGATTAGAAGTATAGGGTGATTATAGAGTATATTGGGGTAGGAGTTTAATCAAACACTTAGAGTGCTAGTGTGTGTTTGATAGTGATTCATCCACGAAATAAAACTTGCAGCAAATCTAACTATTACAACGTGGGGGGAGATGAAACTCCATTATTACAATCCTATTTAATGAATAAAATGAAGAGAATTGAAATTGCGCAAAAGAAGTCGTACATGATTTTGGAATGTAATAAAACCGAACTTCAAGAATGAAGTCGGCCAAGTCTTGGACGTCTTCCTTCAAGCTCCCACAATCTCTCCCCTAGCTTCCCTCTTCTTCTTCACCCTCTAATGGACATCCCTCCTTGTTGGAAATCCCTGCTCCTAGCCTAGCACACACCCCAAAGTTTAGAGCCTCTCTCTCTTAAGTCCTTCCCCTTGAACCTGCCCACCCCTTGGCCCTTTTTATAGGCCAAGGGGGCTGAATTCTAGCTCCTTCTGTGGGATGGGTTGGACCAGCTCCCTTGCTCTTTTCTTGATCCACTTGATCCAATTCAAGTGGTCCTCTTGTTAACTTGGACCAGCCCATGTGGGCTGGGCCTAGGTGCAGCCAAATTGGACATGGCGCAGCTGGTCCTTAGCATGATGCTTTAACTTGATATTTTGTCCTAGCCATGTGTCTCATAGCTAGGTTCTTTTTCTTTAGGCTTTATTGCTCCCATTTGAATTTGATATGTTCTTCTTATCCTCATCTTGGATCAAACTTCATTTTATTTTGAGAGGTTTGGCTGCAACATGATCTTGGGCATGTCTTGATCTTCAACTCAATTCTTGATTTAATTCCATTCCACTTTGATGTTGAGTTCAAAGTATTTTCCAAAAACTTTAAAATTTGGGGTTTTTTGAATTTAAAGGTTAATAAAAGCTTTAAACTGGTTTTCAAAATTCTGGAGTTTTTGAAAAGATTTTAAAATTTTGGGTGTTTACAATAGCGAACATTAGGCTTATTTTGTCCCTCGTCAAGACAACCAATCTTACTCAATTTAGCTCCTTTAGCAACAAGTGTGTTTGTAGGTTTGTAATGACCCAATTCTTAAGGATATAATCAAAATATTTTTTTGGCTTAAATAAAAAAGCTTAGATTCTATATCATGAAAGATCTTTATACTTAGAATATAAGATGCTTCTCTCGTACCTTCATTTTGAACTTAGAGTTCAATCATGACTTGATTTTCATAATCATTTCATTGTCATTCCTAGTCAATAATATGCCATATATATATAATGATAGAATGACAAAATGATTACCACTATTCCAAATATATACATAGCAGTCAACTTCATTAGCCACAAACCTAGGTCTAATATGATATTTTGAAAAGCTAATACAACTGATATGATGATTGTTTAATGCCATATAGGGATTTTTCAATCTATATACTTTATCTTCCTGGCTTTAAACAATATATACTTATGGTTGTTGTGTATAAATAATTATTTAAATCACTATTTAAAAATATAGTCGTTACATCTAACTAATGTAAATCTAAATCATAAAATGAAAAAATAAGTAGAATAATTCTTATGTATGTAAATTTTATAATAGAGGAATATGTATCCACATAATTTATCCCCTTCTCTTACAAAAAAAACTTCCGCAACCAATCTCGTTTTAAACTTATTCATTGCTCCATTGACTTTATAATTCTTCTTAAGAACCCATTTACATCCAATTGCATTCCTTTCTCTAGGCAAATCTAAAAAATTCTCAAACTTAGTTTTTCTCAATGAATTCAATTTTCTCATTCATGACTCTTTCTCAATCTAATTATTTAGATGAACAGATAGCTTGCTTTTTATCAATAAATTCAATTTCCTTATTTATTACTCTTTATTAGAAATTGATAAACTTAGTTTTTCTAATTAGATTCAATTTTCTTATGTAAATCGACTTAATAAGATGTTTCCTCTATGAGGTAAGTGCCACAATTCTTTAAACACAATAGAGTGACCTTAGGTCTTTTATGTGCACATAAAGTCTCAATTTGTATAACAGGGCCATTTGGATGAATATTCATGATTCAAATAATGATGGATCCACATCTACTAGATCATCAATACTTTCATCATTATTTTCAATGATGTTCAATCTTGTAAAAATTCAATATCCCTACTCTCTATTAAACCATGATCTTTGTTATAAAATTTATATCTCTTGAAACCTTTTGGTATCCAATAAAAATACACTTTAAGGATATATTATCTAGTTTATCCCTAAACTAATTTAGGATCTTTATATATGCAATAGATCCCACCTCCGTATATGACTTAGGTATGATTTTCTATCAAACCACATCTCATATGGTATAAAAAATATAACCTTATAAGGTACTCTATATGATATACATATGGTTGTAGCTATTGGTTCTTCCCAAAATACCTTAAGTAGAGAAGCATCTAATAATATAGACTTAATCATGTTTAATATGACCCTGTTATATTCTTTCAACTATACTATTTTGTTGAGGTATCTTGAGCATTATATTCTATTTTGAAATACAAAAATCTTTATACTATTCAAGAAATTTTGTAGAGGTGTACTCACCACCCTTTAATTGTACAACCATAGTTATTATCAATTTCTTATTTTTATTCTTTAAATATGTCTAGTTCCACATATTTATATGATAAGAGAGAAATATTCATATCTCAAATAATCATCAATGAAGATTATAAAGTAAACATTCCTACGATGAGACCTTACCTTGAAAGGTTCATATATATCTATGTGCATAATTTCTAGTAAAGCTATCAAAATTATTTCTTTAGCTTGTTATTTTTTTTATAACAGTTTTACACTTATTAAAAATGGTTTTCTTGAAACCCGAGCAATAAGTTAAAGTTGACTAATTTTTCCAACTTATTGAAACTTATATGCCTCAACCTTTTATGTCATACATATATATCAACAACAAAGACATAATCAATATAAGTAGAAGTTGATACTTTATTCTCATTAATATTTACTTTAAATAGACAATACTCTCATTTTCATAAACACACTAAATTGCACCTGATAGATAACACAATTTATATATCAACTAAAAGAACAGGTTTTCCTCCTACAATTAAACCCAAAGCACTATATCAACAATAAAGACATAATCAATATAAGTAAAAGTTGATGTTTTATTCTCATTAATATTTAGTTTAAATAGACGATATTCTCATTTGTATAAACACACTAAATTGAACTTGATAGATGACACAATTAATATATCAACTATAACAATAGGTTTGCTCCTACAATTCAACCGGAGGCATTCTTCCATGTCTTAGGCATCATCAAATTGCATTGACATGCACCAGCAAACGGCATGGCATGAAAATGAGCAAGTCGTAGGTTGTTTCGTTGATGGATCAAGACCCGTAGACTTATGCAAGCTGAAGGAACAAGTTGGGGCCCGAGTTGATCGCAAGTCACTTGTGTCCAACTTGATGATAACTTGAACTCGATACTTAATCTTGTCGAGCTAGAGCCAAGAGCTACTTGAGCTCGACATGTGAGTCATTCGAACTTGAGCTCACCAATACTCGGCTCAAGCAGCATGCAACCCGAGAACAAGTATCACTGGGCAAGAATTCTTCGTTTGTTTCTAGTTTCACAATGAAGAGAGTTAAAGAATGGAGAAAAATTCGATGAAGATAAAAGATAAAGCTGTACACCTTTAAGTTGAAAAAGAGCATTCGATGAAAGAAGACCTATAAAAGATAAAGCCAGACACCTTTAAGAATCATACTTTTCGCATTGGATAAGATGTGTAGCATCTGTTTGGTTCTTTAGGACCACAAAATATTGAAATAAATTTTAAGCATGGTAGTTTGCCAGCTAGCTATAGCTTGCTCAATCTTCGAAAACGAGCTACCGATGCGCAATTATTGAAGCGTGAATTTGAACTGAGCTTTTCTTTATCGAGCTGCCTATGCTTGCATTTGACTTGGCCTGATCACATCTAATTGAGCTGAGCTCAATGGAGTTGGGCTTGAGCTGCTCAAATACTACTCGAGCCAAGATTTGAACTTGAGCTCAACCTCAAGTGAACATTTTCTAAACAAGCAGAGTCGAGCTTGACGAGTTCCAATTATACCCCTAAAGGAAGAACGTGGTTGTACCGAGCCTCCTCTAACAAAATAGAAAGTTCAATTAGTTCGTTCCTTAAACCCATTTTAATTTAGTTTTCTATGATATAAGGTTTGGTTGATTGGAGGCTGCATCAAACTCAAAGATTTTAAGCGAGCTACTAACTATCAAATATGATCTTCTTTGCTTATTGGGGCTTGCATCAAGAGCGAATTACCTTCACCACCCAATGCAAGTTGTAATATTTTATTTAATTATTCTAGTAAGAGAATTAGTTCAACAATTAAGTCTGTTGCACACTTTGGCACAAGTAAAATAGAAGCATTATGACATGATTTATCTTGTAATCCACATCCTATGGACTAGCTTTATGTTCAGCTGGGTGGCGGATTAATATTTAGACCAAATCATGCATATCATGCTCTATGGGCATCCATAATATTTGTGCTATTAAGTTTTAGTCATTTGGGCTCTTGATACAATACAATGAATTCTGCACGATGGATTTGATGTGAAATCCCTTGAGCTTGCAAACACTTCTATTCCTCATATGAACTTTGCCAGTTTAATAAACTATCACTTCTTGTTGCATTATTCTCTCACCTACGGTCTTTCTTCTCAAACGCTAAACTCTAGGTTTTGGGTGGGTTTAGGTCCACTGCGAAGTCATGGTTTAGCAATGTTCATGGTCGATCATCTTAATGATGTGTTGTGGCCATTCTCGGCCCATCCAGCATAGGTAATGGCTGGACTGGCCATCCAGACCGTTACCTCTATCTTGGATAAGGAAGGATCATAATAGCCAAAGGACGTTACCGGGTTTTACGGTAACGCTCTAGATAATAACGCTCCAGATGAGGGAAGCCGCAGGAGGAAAATTCGGGAATAGGAGGGAGCACGCTGCTCTATATAAACAGAGCAGCGAATACAGGGAGAACACTAGAAAAAATGCAGAAAAAAAAAAATCAAACCAAATAGGTCATCTCCCTGGAAACCCCGGTGTGGAAACTGTAAACACCCCAAAATGGGATTATTTTCAAACAAACGCTTGATTTTCGAAAACCATTTCACAACCCTATTTTGAACTTTTTAAAACCTTGGAGTGTTGAAGTTTTAACTTCTTTTTCAAAATCTTTCGAAATAAAGGTTTTAAAACCCAAGCCAAAAACCCAAGTTTTGTAAAGCAGCTCGCACAAGCAGGTGAAACCCGATCGAAAAGCAGCTCAAGATCGGGTCAAAAAGCAAAGGAAAGGTTCAACCCGTCCGGATGAAAACAAGGCCGAAAGGCAAAATGAGCTTCTAGGTTAGAATCAAACTTCAGCTCCAAAACATAAAAGACGAAGCCAAAGCCTCGATGAAGTTGTCAGAGATCAAACCCCATGCCTGTGAAATAAAAAATCAGACAAAAACAATCCGAAAAGTGAGAAGCTGGTTGGCCAAGAAGACTGGGAAAAACCTAGCCTAAAATGGGTCGTCGAGGAACCGGAGCCCGTTCAAAACAGCCCATTTCAAACACCAAAGAAGGATTGAAGAAAGAAAATTTTGGATTGGATCTGAATACAAATATCCAGATCCATTTGGAATTTGGATTGGGTTGGATCTTTCAATCCAAACCCAAATCCAAGACCCACCAGGGGGGCAAGAAGTTCACGTGAGACTTTGTGGGCTTGGGGGAGCTTGTAAAGTAGGAGAGAGAGTGTGTGGGAAAAGTCAACAATGGTGGGCTTTAGCCATATGGGCTTGATCAAGGGTTATATGGGCTTGAACCCTGTGGATTAACCTAGGGGTGGGCTGCAACCATGGTGGACTATGGTGGACCGGTTGCAAGAGGTAAGTCCCTTAAACCTTGACCCAGCCACTAACCTAGCCCACAACACACCCAACCGACCCCACTAAAACCTAGCTAGACACCCATTCGGCTGGAACAAGGTCGGTTCAACCGACCTTGGCTTGAACCTAGCCATGAACCTACCTAAACCGGCCCTAACCTGCCCCACTTGTTGCCTTGTGACTCACTCTCTAAACCTAACCCAGCTAGGTGCTGGCTGCACCTAGCTCGTCCCCTTGAAACTAAACCTAACCCACTCAACTAGGTGCTGGCCACACCTAGCTAACCCAACCAAACACACCCTAAACTAACCTGGCCGGCTGCACCCTTGGCCAGTCTACCTCGACCTTGGTTGCAACCTACCCCTAACTCACACCACTCGACCTGCCCCCAAATCAAAATCCACTTGGCTTAACCAAGGTCGGCTGAACCGACCTTGGCTTCATCCCAAGACTCAACCTAACCCTCACCTAAACCTCGCCCCTAAATTGAACACCAGCTAGGTGTTGGTTGCACCTAGCTCGTTCCCTTGAAACTGAACCTAACCCACTCAACTAGGTGCTGGCCACACCTAGCAAACCCAACCAAAACCATTTCCCAAAACCTAACCCCTTGCTACCCTAACCTGGCCGAATCACCCTTGGCCTACTTGGCTGCATTTCACCAAAACCCCTAGACTTAGCTGGCCAAATCCCAGCTTGAACCAACCTAGACCTAGGCTGAAACCTCCCTTAAACCCAGTCGAACATCACCCTAGCTAACCCACTTCGCTGAACCAAGGTCGGCTAAACTGACCTTGGCTTCATCTCAAGACTCAACCCACGCCCTAGCCAACTCACCTTGCACCTGGCCCTTGAACCTGCACCTAACTCACAACCTCTTGCCTACGGCTTGCACCTAACCAAGGCACTTTGGCTTGACCTGCCATAAGCCCGGTTAAGCCTGCCCTAGACTTGGCCTTAAACCTAAACCAAATCTAACCTCTTGGCCGAACCTAGCCAAGGCCAATTCGCACCGACATCCAGTCGCGCCCAATCCAAACCGGCTGCACCTAGGTTAACTCATACCCAAGCATCACCTTGGAACCAAACCAAGGGACTTACCTCGCGGCTGCTACGAAGGAAGACCCGAGCGAACCCGAGAGACAAAACGAACGAACACTTGTAAGTCTCATTTATATTCAATTTTAAATTACTTGTTTAAATTCAATTCAATTCGGAACGGGGTTGTAGTAATGGAGCGAAGTCTCCCCCTGAGATGTAATATTTGTGGATGAAACACGACCACACACGTGCACTTGAGCCTTTCCGCTCTTAAACTGCATGCAAGTACACCCACGTGCACTTGAGCCTTTTCGCTCTTAGATTGCACACAATCGCACTCATGCGCACTCGAGCCTTCTCGCTCTTAAGCTAATTATATATATTTTTCATTCGGGTAAATTTACTTTGTGAAAGTCGTGTGAGTTGCACTTACATTTTAGGTAAATTTACTTTCGTGAAAGCAGTGTGAGTTGCAATTACTTCCGGGTGGATTTACTTTCAAGTTGCGTGAGTTGCAATTTAAATTTCACACAAGAACACCCACGTGCACTTGAGCCTTTCCGCTCTTCACACTCACACACATTGAGCCTTTCCACTCTTAAGCTAAACATATATACTTCAATTTGGGTAAATTTACTTTGTGAAAGTCGTGTGAGTTGCACTTACTTTCGGGTGGATTTACTTTTAAGTCGTGTGAGTTGCAATTACATTTTGGGTGGATTTACTTTCAAGTTGTGTGAGTTGCAATTTAAATTCCACACGAGAAACACCCACAAGCACTCGAACCTTTCCGCTCTTTACACACACACATTGAGCCTTTTCACTCTTAGGATAAAACATATATATACTTTCAAGTTGTGTGAGTTTACTTTAGTGGAAGTAGAGTTGCACTTCAATTTGTGTGGGTTTACTTAAAGTCGAGTAAGTTGCAATTTCAATTTGGGTGGGTTGGCATCATTGCTCTTGAAAAAGCCCAAAAGGATTTCAGCATCCCTACATTCGCTCGCTTTAAAAAAAAAGCCCTCGAATATTTGCTCAAACCATGTTGAAATTAGGCCACACAGTCACAGACATATCAGGCCTAAATAGGTAAAACTCACAAAGACTTAGGGTCATCCAACATCCGTAATAAAAATTTCAAAGAAGGCATGAATCGAATTCATCAAAAGCTGATCATTCGAAGCTAACACTTGTTTTGAAAAATTGAAGTTTCTAAGCGTTTAAACTGACCCTTGAGCATCGGTTGAAGAAGATTTAAGTGAAAAGATCCCGCTTTCCCACAATCGCCAAAAAGTCAGAAATATTTCAAAAACCTTTGCTAGTTTGAGTAAGCTAACTGAGACGCTCGCAAATAGATGTAGGCACGAAAATGTTCACTTCTGGTCTCTTAAATTGGGAGTGAGAATTTTCATGTTTACATAAACCTCAAAAAGATCCACAAACATTCCGCTGCAGATTCTCCAAGCGAACAAAAACTTTCGGCTGGCGTCGAATAGAAGCACGTGGTCGGAAGGAGCCAACTTCCAACATCTGGTATCGGAGCCTCGTTACTGACCTTGCAAAAAAAAAAAAGCTCAGATAAAGGGAAAGGAAAGAGAAAAGGGAAAAGGAAGGGAAAGAGGAGGCAGTAAACGGAATAGATCGCGGATAAGCCACGCAAGTGAGAGGAGGTCAGAACCGCTAATGGCCTGAAGGCAAGTAGGCCCGAAACCGCCAACGACTTGAAGGTAGGCAAGCCAGAGTTGCTCACGACCAGAAGGCAGGCAGGACAGAATAGGTTGAAACCGCCAACTGCCTAAAGGCAGGCAAGCCAGAACTGCTAACGGCCTGAAGGCAGGCAAGCTAGAGCAGGCCAGAACCGCCAACGACCTAAAGGCGGGCAAGCAAGAACAGACCAAAATCGCCGCAGAGCGGACCACAAAAAAAGGAGGGGAATCGCGGCAGAGCTGCCGACCACCTCTCTCTAGTCTCCATCTTTCCCTCTCCATCGCTAACTTCCTGTCGAAAAAAGAAGGGGAACACCGACGATCGAAAAACAACCGATTGCCACTCCCTCTCTCTCTCTTTCTCTCTCTTCCTTTTATAGTAGCTTAGAAGCTGCCAGGCGGTTTCAAAAAACCGCGAGCCAAAACCGACGGTTTCTTGAAACTGCCCACGTTTTTGAAAAACCACCAGTGGTTTCAACGGACTAAAAAGTTCGTTCTGCTCCAACCCTTTTTTAGTATTTATGATTTTGCCACTAGGCAAAATTACGAAACTGTCTTTGAATAAAAAGTCTGTTTTGCCCTTACTGTGCAAAAAGTCAAATTTACCCTTTGGCCGTTTATAAAAATTATGAAATACCAGGCCATTGTTTTACATTTATGCCCTTCTTGGTTGAGATAATTTTAGTTCTGCCATTTAGTCAAAAGATATGATTGGCCTTGTACTTTTGAAATAATTACAAATTCGACGTGAGGGTTAAAATTATAGTTTTAACCCTGATCAATCACAAATTTTTCAAAAATATCAAAGAGTAATTTTACAAGTCTGTCCTTAGGCTTTTTCAAAAAATTCAAAAGTAGATAGATAGTTAAAATTATGGTTTTACCCTTGGTATTATTTGAAAAAATTCAAAGGCAGAAAATTCTTTAGGAAAATTTATGAATTTGTCCCAAGGTGCTTTTGAAATTGTCATTAGTTTGTTTTCATGATATTTTCCATTGTTCTAACATGATTCTTGCTATGTGTGCTCTTTGTTTTATGATTGTTTCCTTTTTAGACTGTTTAATTGTTATTATTGCCAAACACATAAAAATGAGCTCTAGAATATGTGTGTCTGAGTTGGCAAAAATTGAGAAGTTGAACGGTCTTAACTTTCAAACATGAAAGAGGAGAATCCTACTGGCTCTAACACTTGAAGGTGTTGAGTATGTGTTGAAGGAAACTATGCGTCCACCACCTCCAAACGCAATTGAGCAACAAGTAGAAATATATAAAACATTTCTAAAAGATGACACTATAGCAAGGACAATCATGTTGACCTACATAGAGGATGACTTGATTAGGGTCTTTGAAGAATTCGAGACTGCTAAAGAGCTGTTTGACTCAATAACAACCAAATATGACACAACTGCCAAACTACATGTGTAGTTGCTATTACAAAAGTATAACTCCTTCAGAATGAAAGAAGGAGATAATGTAGTAGAGCATGTAAACCATATGTTGGTACTGGCTAGGGACTTAGTCGTAGCAAAATTAGTCATCCTAGAATTGATGCTGATATCAATGATATTAAACAGTCTACCTCTTTCATGAAACATGGTCACCACTGTCATCAGATTAGGGCCTGAGATTAACCTTTCTGAGTTACCCCTAAAACTAGCAATAGAGCAAGAACATATAATCAAAAACAAGAAAAAAAAGTTTTTAGTGGTACAAGATGAGATAGGGTATAGCTCCAAAACTAACCAGAAGAAAAATAAACCAAACAAGAAGTTTGACAAGAATAACAAGAAATGTAGTAAAAATTTTAAGAAATCGCATGAAACCGCTTCCCGAGTTAAGTGTTTCAATTGCGGAAAGATGTGACACTACAAAAGGGACTGCCGCAACAAGAAAGGTGGAGAAAACAACCCACAGCACGGATAGTCGGAGAAGCGGGATCTAATTTGCGTGATATCAAAGTGTTTGTATATGGACCGCCTAGTGACAGGTTGGTGGATAGATTCTGGAGCTACACGACATATCTCGAAGACCAAGGAAGGGGCAATGGATTTGAAAGAATACAAACCCAGGGAACATCGAGTCTATATAGGAAATAATACTTTCTCGGATGTTTTAGGTATTGGGTCATTTAGAACATTTGTACAAGACAAACCGATAGTATTGACTAATGTATTAATTATATCATCTATAAGGCGCAATTTGGTCTTGGTCCCTACCTTAGTAAATAAAGGTTTTGATGTTAGGTTTATCCCTAACAAGGTGATTGTGGGAAGGCATGGGAGAATAATATTCTCTGAGGAATTCGATGTAGAACATGAACTGTTTAAGCTTTGTGATAATGAAATTGGTACTGAAAAAGTTGAGGAAATTATCCAACTTTGACTTATTGCCTAGATTTGAGGAAAATACTTTCAACAAGTGCAAAGCTTGTATACAAAGAAAAATGACAAGGAAAGTTTTTCACAAGGAATCAACAAGGGCAACAACCCTGTTAGAGGTTATTCACACGGATTTATGTGTGCCTTTTAGAGTAAAGTCATATCGTGGAAAAGATTATTTTATAACCTTTATCGATAATTACTCTAGATATATGTATTTATATCTTTTGGCACATAAATCTAGGTACTTGATGCTTTTAAAGAATATAAGTAAGAAGTAGAAAACCAATTAGGGCATTCGATCAAAGTCTTAAGTAAAATGCCTAGAACATCTCAATAAAATGGTGTAGCTGAGAGATACAACAGAATCTTGCTGAATATGACAAGGTCTATGTTGATTGATGCCTCTTTACCAAGGATATTTTGGGGAGAAGTAGTAAGTATAGTGGTTTACATACTGAATAGAGTATCGAGTAAAACTGTATTTACTACACCATATGAGATGTGGTTTGGAAGAAAACCCAACCTAGGTCATCTCAAGAGGTGGAGATCTGTTGCACATGTAAAGATCCTTGATCAATCTAGAGATAAGCTAGACAGTAGGTCCTTGAGATGTATATTCATTATATATCCAAAAGGTTCAAAAAGGATATCAGTTTTATCATAAGGACCATAGACTAATTGAAAGCAGAGATGTTGAATTCTTAGAAGAGAATGACATCCTGAAAAATAATGATGAATGTGTTGATGATCTGATAGATTTAGACTAATCATCTTTTGAGCCCATTGAAGATCTTCCTGAAACTACCAAAACCTTCTGTGGACATAAAAGGCCAAGAGCTACTCCGTCCTACTTAAAGGATTATCACACTTATCTTACAAAAGAAGTGTGTAATTCAGTGGATTTAGATGAGTTGACTGATAACTTGACTTATCAGCAAGCTATGAACTCATCAAAAGCAACAAACTGGGAGAAAGCCATGGATGAGGAAATTGAATCTGTTGAAAAAAACCAAGTCTAGGAATTGACTGATTTGTCAAAAGGAAGGAAAGACATAGGCTGTAAATGGGTTCTGAAAAAGAAATATAAGGTCGATGGTACAATCGAGAAGTTTAAAGCGAGTTTGGTTGCAAAGGGTTTTTCACAAAAAGAGGAGATAGATTATGTTGAGACATATTCTCTAGTTGTGAAATTTGCATCCATATGTATAATCCTGTCAATATTTGTACACTATGATTTAGATTTACATCAGTTAGATATAAAAACAACTTTTCTAAATGGAGATTTAGAAGAAATCATATACATGCAGCAAACCGAAGGATTTGTAGTTGTAGGCTAAGAAGATAAAGTATATAGGTTGAGAAAATCCCTATATGGCCTGAAATAGTCACCTTGCCAATGGTATTTAACATTTCAAAATGCCATTATAGAATTTGGGTTTATGGCTAATAAACTTAATCACTGTTTATATGTCTAGAACAGTGGGAGCCACTTTGTCATCTTATCATTATATGTAGATGACATATTGTTGGCTAGAAACGACAAAAAGATATTGTCAAAACCAAGTCATGGTTGAACTCCAAGTTCAAAATGAAGGACATGGAGGAAGCATCCTATATTTGGGAATAAAGATTTTTCGAGATAGAGAATCTAGACTCTTATGCTTGAGTCAGGAGAGATATATTGACTATCTCTTCAAGAAGTTTAAAATGGGTGAATGCAAGTCTACTAATACACCTGTTGCAAAAGGGGTCAAATTAAGTAAGGCTGATTGTCCTGGTGAAGTAGACGATAAGCCTAATGTTCCTTTTGCACAAGCTGTGGGTAGCTTGATGTATGCTATATTGTGTACAAGACCTGATATCAACTTTGCTATTGGTCTTGTAAGTAGATATCAAAGTAATCTTAGTTGGCAGCACTAGGTAGCTGTGAAAAGGATTTTAAGATATCTGAAAGGAACAAAAGACTTGAAACTGTGTTTTCAAGCAGATGAAGTGAAAGTAGTAGGATACTGAGACGTTGACTTTGCTTGGAGCAAAGATGATAGCAAATCAACCTCGGGATAAATATTCTTATTTGGAGGTGGTATTGTTTCTTGGGCATGTAAGAAATAGGGTTGTGTAGCATTGCATACATAGGAAGCTGAGTTTGTAGCTTGCTGTATGGCTGCAACGAGTGTTGTCTAGATAAACCGCTTAATAAGAGATTTGAAGTTGGAAATAACCGATGAGTCAGTTGTCATTTACTGTGATAACAATGCAGCAATTACTCTTATCAAGAGTGGAGCTGATTGCTAAAAAAGCAAGCATATAATAGTGAAATACCACTATGTTCATGGTATGATTATGAGAAAGGAAATATCCATCTCATATATGCCAACAAATGATATGTTGGCAGACCCCTTGACAAAAGGCATAACAGAGGAACTTTTCTCAAAACATGTTACAAACATGAGTTTGAGGTATATTTGATTGTTGTGTAAGGAAATAACCACACAACGGATAAAAGTGTTGTACAGGTAAACAACCATACATTGGAATTCATGTATGGATCCTAACCTCATCAAGGTTTTTATATCAACAAGATGCTGAAAAATTTTCTTTTCAAAGTCATATGTAGGGTTAAAAATTTTCCAATCAAAACTTGATCTTTTGAATAAGCAAGTTCGGGAAATCCTCCCTTTCCTAAAATTTTCAATGTCTTGAAACCAAGACTTTTTAGTATCATTTTTGGTCATTTTGGCAAGCATTGCAAATCGTGAGTGCCAATTGTGCATATTTTGAAAGAACCGACCACTCTAATGGTCAATTCTTCATGAATCTTTCATTTTTGTCTTGCCAAGTTTTTCGAAAGCTTGGTTTGTAAAAAGCATCTCCAAAGACTTCAATGCATGATTTCCTAGATTTTCGAAATTTTTAGGCCTTGTATGAGTGCTTCATACTTGGTAACATTATTTGAACATGTAAAATCTAATCGAATGGCACTTGGGATTTTTCTTTTCTCAGGGGATATGAAGATGATCTCTATACCTGCCCCTTGATCCTTTGTCCCATCAAATACATTTTCCATACTTGATTTTCTTTAAAATGATTTGTCAAAGCATGGTTTTGAAATTCATTTGCAAAATATGCCTTCATTGGGCATTTGATCAAGTATGGGGTATGTATCTCAAAGAGGCAATTCAGCCACATGATCTAGGACTTGTCCCTTAATGGAGTCTTGATCATGAACTCATGCTCCATTAAGAGGAGCTGCCATTTATATAGCCCACCCGTTAGGATAAGATTTTCAAACAAGTGCTTGAATCAATCAACATCATCCCTTTTTCATGACATGGGAAATAATGTCTCAACTTTGGAAGCCTATACTAAGCACGATTTTCTCTATGGCTTGGTGATTTCTTTCACATGCCAATAGAGTTTTCGAAATGTAATAAATGGTACACTTTCTATGGATATCATCTTCATATGGATCAAGAAAAGCACCCAATGCATTCACATGAATTGTAATGCAAAACATGCTTTGGAGGTTTGAAAATTGGAGGATTTACCATGAAGTTTTCGAAAGATCTTTGGAAATCATCATTCAAAATTTAACCCCTTTTCAAAAGTTGTCATTTAGAGGTTGCATCTTGCTAACTTGGAATCAACCTTGGAAGTTTTGGATTTGATTTATATGGATGGTGGAGACATGCCTATGATGGCTCAATACTTAGGGGGTTGACTCCCATGCCCCTTTGGCTTTATACAAAACTCGAGTTCTAAGATGATGTCTAGACCCGATATTGTTCATGCAAATATATGATTTCCAAAATGTAATGCATGATGCTCATGTAAACATGCATACACTATGGGTTAGACTCACTCTAAAAATGCCCAATTTTTCCAAGTCGAGGACTCTATGAATTTCGGGAAGCTTGGAGGTATGATCATTCCTCCTTGCTTTGATGATTCTCAATCATTAGAATTTTGCGTAAGTGTTAGACAAGGGAGAGGTATACATGACCAACTTTGGATGATTTTTGGTTTGGGAGTATATACAATTTTTGAAAGTATTTTGAACTTGGCTTTGTACATGGCCATTGTTTTTGGAGTTTTTGAATTTTTTTGTCTTTTTTCAAAGTACAAATTCAAGGATCAATATAAGAGACTTTCTTTTTTGCGGTTTTTCCAAATAAAGAATGGGAGAATGAATGAAACAAATTTCTTTTTGAAATTTTCAGATTTTTCAAATGCTTTTGGGATTTTGAAGGTTTTTCAATTTTTTTGGTTTTTGAGAAGGCAAGGAAGGGATAAAAACTACCTTCTTTTTGGAGTTTTAAAGATTTTTGAGTTTTTTGGCTTTTTGCAAAGAAATGGAAGGAGAAGGAATGCAAATCCCACTCTTTTTGAAATTTTCAAAATTTTCCAATGTTTTTGGGTTTTTGGAGTTTTCTAAATATTTTTAGATTTTGAAAGTTTTCCATTTTTTTTTGGTTTTTCAAAATATATGATTTTTTTTTATTTTTGTCTAAAAGAGGGATCTTCCATCGAACCTACAAAGAAAACTCCATGAATTAGACTCAAAGAAAGGTCTAAACCATAGGTTTCGGTTTTAGTAGGTTCTAAGAGCACCATTGATTCAAGTGGTCTTAGGTGGTGGCTCAGGGGGTATGGATGGGATGTAGCCCAATCCATATCAACTCGGGTTTGATGTGGGTAGGATGGGTTCTAGCCTACCTTGGTTCTTAGCTCCTAGTCCTTGGTATGATTTATATCTCATATTTAAGATCATATTCCAAGGCTTTTTGATTTTTGAAATTTTTTTGTAAAGTTCATGCTCTTTGAAATATGGAATCATCCATGTCATGGGTATATACCTGTTTTATTTTGGGTAGGAGATTGGAGTTTGGGGTGGTGGAAGACTTGGGCTTCCACACGACCCTAGGTTGGGAGGTATGGGTTCCATGGGAAGCCATGATCGGTCCCTTGATGGGTTTAGGAGTATTTGGTTTAGGCTTAGGTTCTAATTGGTAAAGGGGTTTTACATACTCCTTAGGTGCAACTCGAGGTGCCCCTAAGGATGGGTTGGTTGGGTTTATGGCCATAGGCTTGGGTTCAAGGTATAAGACTAAGCTTGAGGTAGTGGGTTCATTCATGGTAGGGGTTCATTAAATGTCGATGCATGCCTTAGGGTCTACCATATTTTAAACTTCATTTTATTTTTGTTTTTGAAATTCCATTTGGTGCAGGACATTCGGCGCACCTTGAAAATCTTCATATTTGGGCTCGTTTTGTGGGTTTGTGGGTGCATGAATGTGGTCGAATGCATCCGATGACCCTACACTGAGAAGAGAAGGATTGAGAGGAGAGTTTAGAGGGGATGAGTTTCGGACGTACCTCTTTCTGGCTTGTCTACCTTTTCTTGGCGATAGCAAGCCTTTTCCTTGGGTGACTCTACTTCGAGCTCCCATTGCTTTTCGAGGCGTTCCTTTTCTAATCCGATGTGACTCTCATCCTCTTGTGAGACTCATGGAGTGTGGATTTCATGCCCCACTATGTTTGTGTGCCTAAAATCATGGATTTCATTTCTAACTTCTAGAATTTCAAGATTTTATTTTTCAACTTTTTTGTGTTTTTGAATTTCCAGATTTTTTTGACTTTTTGAAGTATGAAAATGTTTTTTTGGTTTTTCTTTGGAACTTGGAGTGCTTGAGTGCTTGGAAGTGGATGATTTGATCCACCTTCAGGCTTCGTCTCTTTCCTCATATCCTTCATCAAGTTTTGGATCAGTTTTCCTTGCATGATCTTTCTCTCTATGTGCCCGAGATGAGCTGCTATGTGATCAATGTGCCTTAGCCTCATGGCTTAGAGCATCGATCTTTCTAAAGATCTCTTTGATAGCAGCTATCTCTTCTTGGGCTTTAGAAGACTTGGAAAACCACTTTGAAATACTTGATGAGAATTTTCTTGCTTTTTATCCATTGTTTTTGAAACTTTTGTGCACAAGTTTGAAAAACACGTTTTTCGAAAGCTTGCTTGAAATCTACTTGTTTGAATTGAAGTTTTCTTAAGACTCGAGTCCCATCGGGCGTGCCAATTCTATAGACATAAAAATTTTTACTCCCAAGCTATGAAAACTCTAAGTGAACCTTTTTGTATCTACGCTTGCGCGAGCATGCTAGCTAGTTTACACAAGCTAGCAAAGACTTAAACAATTTTCTGACTTTTGGCGATTATAGGCAAGCATACTCTTTTCGCTTAAACCGATACTCAAGGGTTGGTTTAAGCGCTTAAAAAACTTCAATTTGAAATAGGTTTTACTTTAAATCACATGAACAAATAATGCTTTGAAAGAATTTGATTTGTACACTTTTGATTTAATGTTTTGAAATGAACACGTCTTGAAAACAAAGTTTTTTGTTTTTAGGGCCTGTTCCTAAAGTTGATCTCAATGTTCTATAAGTTTCCAAAAATTTTCAAAATTTTACCAGACAAAACTGGTAGTGTGGAGAACTATGTGCCTTTTACAGATCTTAATTTGAAGACATATTGAATCAAAATTAAATGTTTGAACAAACCTGACCTACTGAACTATAATTACTCTATCCTAGAAATACAAAGGCTCAAAGATGAGCTTGTATCTCTGTGATCCGAATTGTGAATTTAATGACTTTAATGTTGTTAGAAAGCTATGGATGTCATCTTTCTAATGCAATAAAAATCACGTGAATTGGATTCCTATGGACATAGATATGGGACTTTTACCCAAACTTTGTTTCAGGAAATCCGACTGTGCAACAAGTGTTCAAAAAGTGCTTCGGTCTTTTCCCAGTTTTATCACGAGGTTGGATGACCCTAAAAATCTTGTAAATTTTATTTAGAGTGCCTAATGTGTGCCAAGTTTCAGTCTAATCGGTGTAAGCATCAAGAAATTAAAATTATAGAAAGGAACATATGCAAACTCACACGAATTTAAATGCAACAACTCTACAATCCCCAAAGTAAATTGCTGGAATGTAAATGAATTGAAAGTATTTTATAACTTAAGCATAGAGGAGATTCGAAGTATAGAGGGTTTATAGAATAAAAAGCAAGTAGAGTGCATGTGGGTGTAATAGTGATCATCCATCAATTAAAATAAAAAGCAATGAAAGCTAATCACTATTACAATGTGGGGGGAGGCTAAGCTCCATTATTACAACCCAATTTAATCAAATTGAAAGGAAGAAGATGAGAATTGAATGAAACAAAGCATTACTTACCCGTGTTTGGATTACAAGAGGACTGAAATTCAAGAATGAATTCGGCCTATCAAAGCTCTTTCTTCTTCAACCTTCTATCTCACCTCACCTATCTAGCACTTCCCTTTCTTCTCCACTTGGACGTCCCTTGGCTGAAGTTTCCTGCACCTAACTATCACACCCAAACCCCTTTGAGTAGCCTTTTCTCCCTCTCTTTGTGAATCTCCAAGTTGTGAAACCCGCCCCCCCCCTCTTGGCCCCTTTTATAGGCCAAGGGGGCTGTTCTAGTGTCTTCCAATGGGGCGGGTAGGAGCAGATTGTTAGTGGGTTTGATCCACTCCAAACCAGACCTAAGTGGTCCCCCTTGAGTCCACCTAAGCCATCCCATGTGGGCTAGGCATAGGTGCAACCATTTTGACTTGATTGTGGCCTAGGGTCACATGGCCGACCTTTACAACTTGGCTAGGTCTTGATGCAACCAGTCGTGCCCTATCTAATTCAATTACATCTTGTATTGTTTCCTTGATTCATAGAGCTCTATCTTTATAGTTGACTTCATATGGGCAGGTGTATGTCTTTGACTCTCTTTTTGATTCGGTCTTAAATCCACCCTTAACTCGTTCTTGGGTTTGTCTTCTTGAAGCTTGGATCGGTTCAGCCTTACTTTGTGTTTGTTGAACTTGTTTGATTGAACATCATATTCCTTGGTGAAATTAGGCTTCATGTAGCCATGTGGGGCTTGAGCTTCAATGACCATGTCTTTGAGCTGGAATTGATGTGTGCTTCATCACGGCTAGGACTTGAATTGCCTTTTCCAAATCGAGTGTGTTTGCTGCATTTGACTTGAACTCCTTCATGTGAGGGAACTTAGACTTGGTTGATTCGGCCTTGAAAGTGTATGGGTCTTTGTATGCTTCGAAACTCAGGGGCTATTTCAACTCCAATTTAAAACCTTTATTTAAAGAATTTCCCAAAATGTTTAAACTTTTAAATTTTAGGGATGTTTTTTGAATTTGAAGGTTCATAAAGGTTTTAAACTGGTTTTTGGAAATTCGGGAATTTTTGAAAATATTTGAATTTTTTTGGGTGTTTACACTTCCAACACTTAATCATTGCCGATATAAAGTAGAAGACAAATAACTGTTATCTGCTTCCAACCCTTTATCACCATGGACAAAGCTGAAGGGAAGCTTCTACTGGCCATCCTATTTCCGTCATCGGTAACACACCCCTTACACAGTCGAGAGCTAAGGAGCTTCAAATCCTATTTCTGTCCATCCACAAAGAAAAGTAGGGGTTTCCTAGAATCCCCAAATTGGTGGGATTCAAAGATTATCCAAAAGTTTAATGCTATCCCATATTTTGGAAGGATAATCCTGTGCTTATGTTGCACATAAAGCTCACCTTAACCAAGGAGAGACATTCTCAATTAATACCAAACTATGGTAAAAAGAAACTATTATTTTAACCATAATCCAAACGATCCTAGAATTCTTTAGTACATTGAGTCAAACTACTGTTAGGACTCTTCAAAAAATAATCAATGGCAAATTATGGTCAAATGATCTTATTTGACCAAACTAAATAAACAAAAACAATTGACTGATATAATCTGGAACTAGATTTGTTGGATCCAATCTGAAGCCCAGGGTTTGGTTTGGCTTGAAACCATCAAGAATCCCCTTGCTTGCCTAAGGTGTAGATGCAAGTTTGTGGAACATGAGAAATTTTAACGAGGCCTTATCATGAAGCTGGGATGCAATATGACTGCTAAGTCAGAGCCCCTCCAGGTTCATATATTATAAATCAAGATGTGGGGAATGACGTACTCGAGTAATTAGAAGCATCAGTCATCATTTATGATTTGAAAAGGAATCTGTGCAACTTGGGATTGTGTTTTTCATGCATGGCTTGTCATGGAGTGTGAGAAACCGTGAGCTTGCAATGTTTTGGTCGGATGTTTAGTTGCACTCTACTAACTTCTTCTAGGTTGTACCCAGATCATTAGCTCAACGGCAGTGTGCCATGGGGCTGAAGCTTCTGGTGGGGAGTTTGACTCCCAAAGCGTACATGCGTGTGTGTTAGGCTTCGGCCTCCCCCTGTAACCCAAAAAAAAATTCTTCTTCTAGGTTAATGTTGCTATTGGCACAAGAGGCCTAATGTCTCCATACCTACTTCTAATGGATAATTAACACCAAATCACCCTATGAGGAAAGGTCGAATGTGTGTAATTGATGTGACATTTGCTTGGAACACAAAGATTAAGTCTTTGGCTTGCTCTAAAAAAAAATTGATGACAAATTTGTCTATAGTTAGAAGAAGGTTTGGAACATTTGCAATCTAGCAACAGATGTGAGGAGTTAGTCGTACATACTTTTCATTATTGTCTCCAAGTTAGAGACCTGTAGATGTGCTTGCTATTGCCACGGTACCAGGGTGAGTTCTTCAACAAGAATTGGAATACCCATTTGAGTTTATCTTGATGTCTATCTTGGATCCTAGCTCCTCAAACACCTCGGACTCTAACCTTCAGGTTCGGTGCTTGGGTTATTTGGTGTGAAAGAAACATGATGGTCATTGATGACCTTTTCTTTAGGCAAGCCATACTAGGGAAACGAACATTATAAACTACTGCGAGACATTGAAACAAAATTTCTCTAGTCTCTGTTCAGACATAGATCAACATCCAAACAATCCTGGTTGAGCATTTTGGAAAGCACCCTGTTAAATTGCATAGCCTTACGTGCGAAGGTGGGGCTGCTCGTTTGCCTTTTAGGAATTCACTGTATTGATATAGCTGGTATACTGGTGCTGAGATTCCTGCCTTCCTCCAATAACCATTAACAACCGTTTGGCTATTTAATTCAATATTACTATGGTTAAAGTACTGGGAACTCAACCAGCAAAAGGACTCTTAAAGAAATTGCGTCAGTAAGGGTTATGTGGAACGCTCCTTTGTTCCATCAAGATCCTCCCATGAATGCCTTTTCGCTTTTGCACCGAAGTAGCAAAAACCATACATTGGGCTTCCTTAAATTAGGCTGCATCCACGTTACATTTTAGCTGTCTTGCCTGAGGCTTCTTCCAAGCGATGACAACCTCATCAGTGTCCTAGGGATGGCTTGACAGTTTCCGAGACCTTCCATTCCTTAAATTAGGCTACCAAATCTGTAGACATGAATTTTTACTTCAAAATCTTTTAGGATTTGAAATTAAACTCTCGAACTACGTCATGTACAGGAGCGTGCCAGTTAGTTTACTAAAACTAACAAAGTTCAGTTTTCTGACTTTAATTGGCGATTGCAGACAAGTGAGATATTTTCGACGTAGGTTTTCTTGAACCGGTGCTCAAGGGTCAGCCTAGATGCTTGAAAAAGGTTTGGAATCCGTTAAATTCGAAAAGCAAAATCCCGATTTCACAAGTTTCAAAATTCATGACTAATTTCCTCATTTCTGAAAATTTCAAATTCTGAAAGTTGCAAAAGCTGTTCTGTTTCAGAGACATGTTCTCGGATTTTTCTAAAATACTTTTGAGTCTGGACAAATTCTGAAAATTTTACAGAAGCAAGATACACATGTGTAGAAGTAGGAAATATTTTTATTTTATATTTTTCTTTTGTAAATCCCGAGAATTAAATCGGTGACCGAAGACTATTCAGAAACGCAAAACAGTTCTATTTCTATGGTTTAGAGTCTCATAAAAATGAGCATATCTCTATACTCAAGCATCCAATTTCAACAAAATTATTTGTTGGAAAGACCCGGATGTTATATTTCCAAAGAATCAATTTTCATGCAATTCCACTCAATATTTACAGAGATATGGATAAAAGAACAGGGGTCTATTTCTGAATGTTCTGTTTCTGCAAAACAGATTCTGATTTTTGCCAATGTTCACGAATTTAATTGACTAAGCAAACAACCACATAAAATCTTTAAAATTTTATCTAATGATCCTTGACATCCCTAGATTGGATGTGAAATTAACTTGATTGGATCAACTATTCGTTCAAAATAAATCCGTGTTCAGGTGTGTGCGATCATACAATTTTAGAAGTTCAAAATTGCAGAAAAATTCAAAGCGTTCCCTTGATTGTTTGGAAAGATCTTCAACCTGTAACCAATCCTAAAATTCATATAGATCATAAAGGTGTATTGTTTTTATCCTATTCATAAATATTAAAGGATAAATATTCATGTTTTGTATCGACATGGGTCATGAACATGATCCTTAGTTCAGTCTTCATGCAAATTTTCTGCAAACCTGCAAGTTTTGAGTTTTTCAATGATCATATCCATACAACGATTGATTCAAACCTGTGAAATCGAAGAAGAAGATGATGTGGAGCTTCTAACGTGACCGAGAAACCTCCACGAGCGGATGTCGGACGGCGATGCAGGGCAGACCTGTTTTTCTTCTCCTCCTTCTCCTTTCTTCACTCTCTCTCTCTTTCCTGTGTTTTCTACTGTTCACGGATTGGTTTTTGGCAGTAGATGGTTGATGGTTTTGCAGCACCTGGGAGAGCCTTTTTATAGGTTCATGGATGCCTATCTACTGTGGGTTTGGATAAGCTCAATCCTGATTCTGTTCCTGTTCTGATAAGCTTGATCTTCCACCTGATCTCATCTGAGTTGGATGAGCTTGACCATGATCTTTACTTGATAAGCATGATCCTCCTTTTGATTTCATCTGAGTTGGATAAGCCTTGAACATTATCTATACTTGATAAGCATGATCCTCCTTTTGATTGCATCTGATTTGGATAAGCTTTGGATGTGATCACGAAGAACAATAGTTTCTGTAAGAATCTTATCCTCTCAATGTTAGGAGGAGATAACTGTTCATGCACAGAGAGCATAGATGGCACTGACTTGAGTTGGATAATAGCAGCTTTCATCAGAGTCATTAATTTTTGAATACCTCCACAGGAGATGAATGCTTTATTATTGATTGTGGAATGACTTAACAAAGATAAGACATTGATGACATTCCGGTACTCTGCACCATTTAAGCTGATAGGTGACTCCAATATGTCAGAGGAAAATTGCATTGAAGAAATGATATTTGCTATCGGTGTAACTTCTTGTGTTACAACAGGAATGACTTCAGCAGGATACCCAACAGAGCACCCTATAATAATGCTATCTGTATCTGGTGTGTAATCCACAAAATGTATGGCATATGAAGCCATCTCTGACAATTGTAAGCATGCAGGCTTCCAGTTTTTGTATACCAGCAGAAAATGGCGAAGAAACAGTTGTAGTAACCTCCACTTCTCATCCTTGTTGACAACATTCTTGTATTGATCTCAGTGTGCTTTTAAAACTGCCTCATCCCCAAGTTCTCTCAATTGAATTCTTGGTCCAGGCAAGTTAGAAATCTCTGCTTATTCAGTAGAGGTACTTCCTCCTCCCTTGAAACGTATGGGTTCATGATGAACCTCGTGTTATAGAGGCTGATTTTATTGCCAAGTTCTTTATCGTTGTTACAGCAATTTAATTACTTTGATCTGCAAATAATGAAGCAAAACCGCAGCACAACAAAATCTCCTTCTAGGACAAGGACCTGGTCACCTTGAAGATTAGTTCTTTCTTAAACAAAAGAGGACTTGAAAACAAACGTTTGAGTATGAACTCATGCACCAAATGTTTTGTGTGCCTAGATACAGCTTGTTGTATTGAACTTCGAGATGCGTTTTTCTAAGAAAGATCTTTATATACAACAACAACAACAACTAAGCCTTTTCTCATACTAGACGGGGTCGGTTACATGGATTCTTTGTTTCCACAGATCCCTATCATGTGCCATGTTAGCAATTAACTCCCAATAAGCTAGATCATTCTTTATTGTTTCTTTCCAACACTTTTGTGGTCGTCCTCTACCTCTTTTAATACTTTCCAAATTTAGTTTTTCTAACCTTCTTATAGGTTCTTCTTTTGATATTCTTTCTATATGTCCAAACCATCTTAAACAATGTTCTCTCATTTTATCCTCTATTGGTGCCACTCCTAATTTGTTTCTAATAACCTCATTATGTATACGGTCTTTTCTTGTATGACCACCCATCCATCTTAACATCTTCATTTCTGTCACGGACATCTTTTGTACATGTTGATGATTAACTGCCCAACACTCAGAACCATAAAACATTGCAGGCCTAATTGCTGCTCTATAATATTTACCTTTTAACTTTAATGGTATCTTCTTATCACAAAGAATGCCTGATGCTCCTCTCCATTTTAACCAACCAACATTAATTCTATGCGTAACATCTCCATCAATTCTTTCATCACCGAGCATCTTTTGGTTTTTCTATATTTCATTAAATAGTCTTGTGAGCCAAGTGATTCCTATTTCTCCTAGTATTTTCCAAACTTCTCTAGGAATATAATCTTTTCCTACCGATTTACCACCCTTCATATGTTTAAGAGCCTCTTTGACTTTATTCTTTTGAATACGTCGATAGAAATTATGGTTTATATACTTTTCTGACTTGGCTAAATCTCCTAAACTAATACTAACATCTTTATTTTCATTAAAAAGATTATAAAAATAGTTTTTCCATCTATTTCTTATATCATCATTTGCCACTAGAATTTTTTCATCCTCGTCTTTTATGCATCTAACATAATTAAGATCTTTAGTTTTCTTATCTCTAGCCCTAGCTATCCTAAAAATATCTCTTTCACCCTCTTTTGAGTTAAGTCTTTTATATAAGTCCTCCCAAATCTTAGCTTTTGCTTCACTAATGGCCTTTTTCACTTCCTTCTTTACTTTCTTATAAGCTTCTAAAGTTTCACTAGTTTTCTTAGAATAAAGTAATTTGTAACATGCCCTCTTTGCCTTGATTTTATTTTGTACTACTTCACTCCACCACCAAGCTTCTTTTTGTGCTGGTACACCTCCCATAGATACCCCTAACACATCTTTCACCACTTTCCTAATATGTATAGCCATATTGTTCCACATATCACAGGGTGTGCCAACATAATTCCAAATATCTCCCTGAAGGACTTTCTGTTTAAATATATCTTCTTTCTCACTTTTGAGGTTCCACCATTTAGTATGAGTAGCTGGATGCACTCTTTTCTTCTTTGTCCATTTTTTTATTTGTAAATCCATAACTAAAAGTCGATGTTGGGTAGTTAAGCTTTATCCTGGAATTACCTTACAATCTTTACAACACGCTCTATCTTTTTTTCTACAAATAAAGTAATCAATTTGTGTTTGTGATAAGCCACTCTTATAAGTAATTAAATGTTAATCTCATTTCTTGAAAAGTGTATTAACTATAAAGAGATCAAATGCCATAGCAAAATCTAAAATCTCCCTACCTTCCTCGTTTATATCCCCAAAACCAAAGTTTCCATGAATCCCTTGATATCCTAATGCCTCTTTACTGATATGTCCATTTAAATCTCCTCCTAAACAAATCATCTCCCTTGGTGGAATCTTTTGAAACACCTTATCTAACTCTTCTCAAAAAACTGTCTTTATACTATCTTCTAGTCCTACTTGGGGTACGTAAGCACAAACTATATTCAAAACCTCTGCTCCTAACACTAATTTCAATGTCATGATTCGGTCACCATATCGTTGTATGTCTACTACACTCTCCTTTAAATCTTTATTTATGATAATACCAACTCCGTTTCGAGCCTTTTCTTTACCTGAGTACTATAATTTAAAACCTATATCCTCTATCTCCTTTCCTTTTTCTCCAACCCATTTTGACTCTTGTAAACATAGAATATGAATCTTTCTCCAAATCATAGTATCTACCACCTCCATTAGCTTACCAGATAATGTTTCGATATTCCAAGAATCAATACGAATCTTATTATCTAGGACTAGCTTCCTTACCCCCCACATCCATCCATAATCAAAATGCGGAGACCCTCTCTGAAATTTTTTTGCTACATTCGGGTGGCAATGTAGCGGGACTAACTTCTTTACCCACACCCATCCATGATGTGGGAACCCTCTTTGCAATTGATTCACTATATTTGGGCGAAAATGTAGTGGCCCTTGCTTACTTCTTACTGTATTCGGGCTCTGCAGCACGTCGGTAGGTGGGGACGCCCCAAAGCAATGCTCATAATTTTTGTAATCCATGTTATAAAATTCGACAAAGTTTTACGCTGACTGTCGAAAGCCTAACACAACCCTCCTCCTTTATCCGGGCTTGGGACCGGCAATGCAAGGATGATCCCTTACATGGCGGAGTTAAGAAAGATCTTTATATAACAAGACTAATTCAGAAGTTTAATAGGTATTCAGAAGTTTAACAGGAGAAGGCTGAACATAAAGTATAAATGACCACTTTGAGGGAACCGATAATTTCCCATGATGATCTCAACTGAATCTCTTAATGTTATACCTATAAGAGTATTTAAACAGTCCCCTGTTATCGTCATATTTGTCATAAACGTGGTTATGCAAATCCATGTTACATGCCTACCCACTATGAACGTGTTCAAGTGACCTATGCTACGTTTTTGAAAACCAACCTTCATGCTCGCTGGATTCCCTCCATGAGTGTTGGAACACTAACATTATTCTCAATACCAAAGTAACATAATAGCAACAGGTCATACTGCAAAACTAATACAGATCAATACACTAACTGCCTTCTTTTAACAACCAAACATAACATGGATATGTTACCAAATGTATTCGATACCAAACCTTTTTCCTTAGAAGCCATTGTTCTTGCATCCATCTTTCCTTTCCTTTGGCGATACCAACTTTCTCCTCTGGAAATTGATTTCTTTCCAAATATGAGCTTTTCTTTTCGGGAAGCTCACTTTTCCTTTTTAACGCCCGCTTTCCTTTCTGGGTGCACACCTTCCTTTTCAGGTGTCAACTTGTCTCTTTGATACCTGTATCTTTTCAAATGGCAGGTTTTCAACATACTTTTCAACATAAATCTTTTAGGGAAATGAAATCCTGCTTTTCCAGTGCTAAGGGCAAAATCATCATTTTTGTCCAATTTTGAAATTTTCTGAAAGGGAAGCACTCTTTCATCATTTTAAGGCTTCCATAAAATTTTGATGCCAGAACACACTCGTTTGATGCCTTTTTTATTCGAAAACCCAAAATTACCAAAAATAGCTAATTTCCTAAGAGGGAAAAATTAAAAAAAAAATTGGGTGTTTACAGATGCCCCTCTTTGGTATTATTCCTAATTTATTTGGATAATAGAAAAGACAAAAATACCCATTTGCTTTCCTTCCCAAATTTACTTTGAGAGTATGAAATTTTTCTTCGTTCCATAACATCTATTTCTTTGGATTTACTTTTATAAAGGAGGGGATCTTAGCAAAAGGAGATTTGATAGGAGCACCTAGTCTTAGGGCAATCATGCATGAACGACCACTGCATGGAATGTGAGATGAATGAAATGGATGTTTAGAGACCCATACCTTGGATTCGCGAACTTGAGAAGAAGCCTGTGATGGCTAGTTGCCCCAAGCAATGGTCCATGTATTACTTCTTTTGATGTTTAGGGTTTTTTCAACTTCTTTTTTGAAAAGAGAACTCTTTTTTTGTTTCTATCGAAAAGGACTTACAATTTCTTATATTTCCCTTCACTCGGGTTTTAATACCTACTAATAAGTAGAGGTTTTATAGAAGATTTTGAATAACATTTCAAAGCTCTATTTCTTACCTAATAAAGTCTAATTCTCAAACAACTTGAATCCAAATAAATAGGTCCTATTCCTACTCTAGGACTTTTAAGGTGAATTTTTTTCCATCGAGATGAGCTATGGAGATTTTGGGAAAGAGTTACATGCGGTCTCTTCTGAAGCGTCCCAAGGTTTAAGTTAAAGAACTTTTTTATGGAAAATTGTTCTTTTGAGCTTTAGCTTTCTTTTCCTTTTCAAAGGGCACCTCTATATTGGAGGTTTTTGTTTCCGCCCTTTTTTTTTCTTCTTTTTTTTGGAAGGCCTTTGTATTGGAGGTTTTATTTCCTTCCTTTTTCTTTTGCTTTTTTTTGCCAATTTTCCTTTCTTTTTTGGAGAAAAGCGAAATGGGAAGTACAACTCATCCATTTAGATAATCAATCTAGCCAAGAATATCCTATTTCCTAATATCACTTACCATTTGAAAACACTTTGCTATTTTGAACTAGGCCTCATTTGGTAAGTAAAAGATTTTTGAAATGTTATCAAATGAAATTTTGGAAACTCCACTTTTCATAAAGTATCAATTCCCTAATTTAGGGTCACATAATCCACTTTTGGTCATTCTTTCCAGAAATTCAAAGGAGATCTATTTTCAAAACCTTTTCAAATGAAATTCAAAGTAAACCCTATACATAGTATTGGCACTTATAGAATCTACTAAATTTCCTTCCTCAACATCAACTTACCAAGATTGATTTTATGATGCCCTTTTTCAACATAGGGACCATCCTTGTGGGCCACCATCTTCAAATGGAGTGCGGGCCTCTTATGGACAAATTATGATATGCAAAATGTATTCCTATAATACAATAGAAATGCATGCTTTATGAAATGATGAATACATTCAATCTCTATGAAATGTATTTAAGGAATAACATCTCGATGCTCCTAGTTTGGAGAGAATGGCATGAGCACTCATATACCATGGCCGATCCCTACATGACATGACTAATTTTCAATATGATGCATAAAGGATATGCAAGATTTTAGTTTTGGGTGTTGCATGATATGATCCTAGTCTTTCATGCATTTTGGGTTAGGTTAACTCCCTAATTGGTTTCTAGGAAATCCCTACCTACATATTTTGAAGATTTTTCCAAATCAAAGATTTTATGGAATTTAGAAAGCTTAGAGGCTTGACCATTCTCATGGATGAGGGGATCTTTCCTCGCTTTAATCACTCTCAAGTATTTTTATCTCTAAGGAAGTATCATGGCTAAAAGAAGAAGGCATTTCTAAATCTAGTTTTTGTTTTTTCTTTTGAAAAACAATATTTTTGGAGTTTTCAAATTTTTCTATTTTTTTGGATTTTTCGAAATGACTAGTAGAAGAGAAAACAAGCAAAACTTTCTTTTTGGGGAATTTTGACTTGTTCAATTTTTTTTTGGGTTTTTGGAGTTTTCTATTTTTTTTGGATTTTTTTCAATAAAAAAGGGTCTTCCATAAAACCTGCAAAGAAAACACTACGAGTTAGACTCTAAATAAGACATCTAAACCATAGGTTTCGGGATTAGTGGGTTCTAGGGTACCCTTAACCCAATTGGTTTCGGGTGATGGTTCGGGTGGTATGGATGGAACATAGCCCAATCCATATCGACTTGGGTTAGGACTAGGTAGGATGGGCTCTAACCTACCTTGCCTATGGGCTCCTAAACCTTGGTATGGTGTGTATCCCATGTTTAGTAACATATTCCAAGGCTTTTCGAGTTTTGAAAAAATTTGATAAAGGTGAAGGCAATGGAATATTGTATCCTCTATGACATGGTTATACACTTGAATTTTATTGTGTATACCCAGGAGATCTATGGGTTTAGGAGTGGAGGTGTTGGGTGATTCAGTTTTCTCTAGGAGATGGACGACCTTGGTTGGGTGTGGCTCGGTTTCTCCTAGTAGGTGGATGGTAGGGGGATGGTTCCTAGGTGCAGCCAAGCATGCCCCTAGGATTTGAGGGTTTGAGTTTACATGGGTGCTAAGGGAGAGCATGATTGATCCCTTGCACAAAGGAGAGAAAAGGGTTCCAAGGGGGAACGTGGTCGGTCCCTTGGTGGGTTTATTTATGTTTGGGGAAATTTTGACCGTAGGCTTGGTTTTATAGTACAAACTTAGCCTCACAACGATTTGTTTATGTAGGGTAGGGTTAGGTGTACCTAGGCTATCGATACATGCCCTAGGGATAACCATGTTTACCAAATTTGAAATTTTATTCTCTTTTCATTTTGATTTTTTTTTTTGTGTTGGGCATTCGCCGCACCTTCCAAATCTACATCTTTCGGCACATTTTGTGGGGTTGTGGGTGCATGATTGTGATTTGAATCCTGATGGTCTATCGATCCTACACAATGATGAGGAGGATCAAGTAGAGAGTTTGGAGAGAAAAGAGTTTCAGGTACACCTTTCTCATGCTTGTCTACCTTTTCATGGTGAGAGCAAGCTTCCTTGCAGGCGTCCTGAGGGTGCTGTGGCTCGTGTATGGCTTCAAGCTCCCTTTGCTTTGGTAGGCTTTGGTCTTCATCTGCCAAACCTACGTGTGTGCAACACTCGTTCTCTCTCATGCATGAAATGATGCTCATGGGAATGGAACCCAACGGAGCAACCGGTTTTGAAAAGTTTTGGGTGGTAGGTGTAAAGTGACTCTCATGCCCCACTCCACTTGTGTACTTAGGGATGTAAACTTTATTTTCCCTTTTACTTTCCTGAATTTCAAATTTTTGATTTTCAAATCTTTTTGACCTTTTAGAATTTTCCGAATTTTTCAAAATAAGAAACCTTTTTGGTTTTTCTATAGACAAAGGGGTGTTTGGATGATTAGAAAGGTTAGCCGATTTGATTTGAACCCTCGCTTCATCTCCAGCCTCATATCCTTCATCGATTTTTGGCCTTGGTTTGGATGATTTTTCATAGGAATGGTGCATCTTAATCTCTAAGGCCTCAATTTTCCTTTTAACTTTGGTTGCTCTCTTCATAAGATAAGCAATTTCTTCTTCTCAAGTTTGAGAAGATCTTCTGTGGTTTTGGAAAACTGATTTTGAAAATTAGATGAAGTCTTCCTTGAATGGCTTGATTCTTCTTCTTCTTCGGCTTTTAAAGCAGTTATCCCTTCTTCTATTTTCTTCATCATTTTCCTTTTTAGGGAGTCCAGCCTATTCGAAATTTTGCTCTTATAGCATGAGCCCCACCTTGACATCTTGGAAGATCCTTTTGAACTCGACATGATCAACTTGTGTACAAGAACTTACCACAAATCTAGAAACTAGGTTAGTTTTGCAAATGGATTCAAACAAATTCCTAAGACTCAAGTCCCACTAGGCGTGCCAAATCTATAGATGTGAATTTTTATTTCAAAATCTTTTAGGATTTAAAATTAAACTCTCGAACAACGTCGTGTGCATGAGCGTGCCAATTAGTTTACTAAAACTAACAAAGTTTGGTTTTCTTACTTTAGTAGGCGATTGAGGACAAGTGAGATCTTTTCGACGTAGGCTTTCTTGAACTGGCACTCAAGGGTCAGCTTAGATGCTTGAAAAAGGTTTGGAATCCGTTAAATTCGAAAAGCAAAATCCCGATTTCACAAGTTTCAAAATTCGTGACTAATTTCCTGATTTCTGAAAATTTCAGATTCTAAAAGTTACAAAAACTCTTTTGTTTCAGAGACCTGTTCTCAGATTTTTCTAAAATAACTTTGAGTCTGCAAAAATTCTGAAAATTTTATAGAAGCAAGATACACATGTGTAGAAGTAGGAAATATTTTTATTTTATATTATTTTTGATAAATTTTGAGAATTAAATCAGTGACTGAAGACTATTCAAAAACGCAGAACAGTTCTATTTCTGTGGTTCAGAGTCTTAGAAAAATGAGCATGTCTCTGTACTTAGACATCCAATTTCAACAAAATTTATTTTGTGGGAAAGCTCCAGATGTTAGCTTTCCAGACAATCAATTTTCATGCAATTCCACTCAGTATTTACAAAGATATGGATAAAAGAATAGGGGCCTATTTCTGAATGTTCTGTTTCAGAAAAACAGAATCTGATTTTTGCCAATGTTCACGAATTTAATTGACTAAGCAAACAACCACATAAAATTTTCAACATTTTATCTAATGATCCTTGAATGTCTAGATTGGAGGTGCAAAAAATTGACTTGATTGGATCAACTGTTCGTTCAAAACAAATCTGTGTTCAATGTGTGTGATCATACGATTTTAGAAGTTCAAAATTGCAGAAAAATTCAAAGTGTTCCCTTGATTTTTTGGAACGATCTTCAACCTGTAACCAATCCTAAAATTCATACAGATCATAAAGGTGTATTTTTTTATCCTATTCATGAATATTAAAGGATAAATATTCATGTTTTGTATCAACATGGGTCATGAACATGATCCTTAGTTCAGTCTTCATGCAAATTTTCTGCAAAACCTGCAAGTTTTGAGTTTTTCATTGATCATATCCATACAACGATTGATTCAAACCTATGGAATCGAAGAGGAAGATGATGTGGAGCTTCTAACATAACCGAGAAACCTCCACGAGCGGACGTTGGATGGCAGAGCAGGGCGGACCTGTTTTTCTTCTCCCCCTCCTTTCTTCTCTCTCTTTCATGTGTTTTCTACTATTCACGGATTGGTTTTTGGCAGTGGATGGCTTATGGTTTTGTAGCACTTGGGAGAGCCTTTTTATAGGCTCACGGATGCCTATCTGCTGTGGATTTGGATAAGCTCGATCCTGATTCCGTTCCTGTTCTGATAAGCTCAATCTTCCACCTGATCTCATCTGAATTGGATGAGCTTGACCGTGATCTGTACTTGATAAGCATGATCCTCCTTTTGATTTCATATGAGTTGGATAAGCCTTGAACGTTATCTGTACTTGATAAGCATGATCCTCCTTTCGATTGCATCTGAGTTGGATAAGCTTTGAACGTGATCACGAAGAACAATAGTTTCTGTAAGAATCTTATCCTCTCAACGTTAGGAGGAGATAACTGTTCATGCACAGAGAGCATAGATGGCACTGACTTGACTTGGATAATAACAACTTTCATCAGAGTCATTAACTTTCGAATACCTCCATAGGAGATGAATGCTTTATTATTGATTGTGGAATGACTTAACAAAGATAAGACATTGATGACATTCAGGTACTCTGCACCATTTAAGCTGATAGGTGGCTCCAATATGTCAGAGGAAATTGCATTGAAGAAATGATATTTGCTATCGGTGTAACTTCTTGTGTTACAACAGGAATGACTTCAGCAGGATACCTAGCAGAGCACCCTACAATAATGCTATCTGTATCTGGTGTATAATCCATAAAATGCATGGCATATGAAGCTATAAACACCCCAAAATGGGAATATTTTCAAACAAACGCCTGATTTTCGAAAACCAGCTCACAACCATATTTTGAACTTTTAAAACCCCGAAGTGTTGAAGCTTTAACTTCTTTTTCAAAATATTTTGAAATAAAGGCTTTAAAACTCAAGCCAAAAACCCAAGTTTTGTAAAACAGCTCGTACAAGAAAGTGAAACCCGATCGAAAAGCAGCTCAAGATCGGGTCAAAAAGCAAAGGAAAAGTTCAGCCCGTCCGGATGAAAACAAGGCCAAAAAGGAAAACGAGCACCTAAGTCAGATTCAGACTTTAGCTCAAAAACATAAAAGACGAAGCCAAAGCCCCGATGAAGCTGTCAGAGATCAAAATCCCAAGCATGTGAAATAAAAAATCAGACGAAAATAGTCCAGAAAGTGAGAAGTTGGTCGGCCAAGAAGACTAGGAAAAACCCAGCCTAAAACAGGTCGCTGAGGAACCGGAGCCTACTCAAAACCGCCCGTTTCAAAAACCAAAGAAGGACTGAAGAAAGAAAATTTTGGATTGGATCTGGACAAAAATATCTAGATCCAGATCCATTTGGAATTTGAATTAGGTTAGATCTTTTGATCCAAACCCAAATCCAAGACCCATCGGCCTATAAATAAGGCCAAGGGGGGGGGGGGGGGAAGCGTTCACATGAACTTTGGGAGAGGCTTGGGGGAGCTTGTAAAGTAGGAGAGAGAGAGTGTGGGAAAAGTCAACAATGGTGGGCCTTAGCCATGTTGGCTTGATCAAGGGCTAAGTGGGCTTGAACCTTGTGACCTTGACCTAGCTTGGGCTGCAACAAGGAGTGATTGGCTTCGATGTGGGCTGCAACCATGGCTGCAAATGGTGGACCGGCTGCAAGAGGTAAGCCCCTAAACCACACCTAGCCTAGACCATACCCTAACCGACATAACCCACTTGGCCTAGACCTAGCCAAAACACACCCTAGACACCCACTCGGCTGGACCAAACCTACCCTAAACTGACCTAACTCTCTTCCCCACATCCCTTGAACCACCTAGCTAAATCGCCACCTAGGTTACACCTAAACCTAGCCCAAAACACACCCAACCGAACCCCATTTGCACTGACCTGGCTTAGCTCCCCTCCTTGACCAAACCGGCTGGCCCTAGCTAACCCACTCTCCCTTAAACCTAGCTAACTCCCCACCTACACCAACTTGGCCTAGACCTAGCCGACTTGACCCAGCCCATACCACCTAAACCTGCCCTAGATCCGGCTGAACCCAATCTGCACCGGCACACTTGAACCACTTCCTAAGACCACCCAACTGAACCTAACCCCTAAAACCACACCCTAGACTCGACCTTCACCTAACCTACTCGGCTGAACCAAGGTCGGCTGAAACGACCTTAGCTGCAACCTGACCCAAGACCATAACCGAGCCCACTCCCTCAACCAAACTTGGGTTGCATTGACTGCCCCCAAACGCCTAGCTAAAACCTATCCTAAACTGCACCCTTGAACCCATTTGCTAAAACCAACCTACACCTAACCCACCTCAACCGAACTACCTAACCAAACCCACCCTAAACTAACCCCTGGCCGACTCACCTACAGCCAACCCACTTGGCCGAACCAACCTTGCCTGAACCAAGGTCATCCTTTGTCTTGCCCCAACCGAACCCCCCCCCCAGCTTTGGTTTGGCCTGCCTTACACCATCCCTTGGCCAGCTATGCCTAAGCCGCACCCACCTAACCTCACCACTTGGCCTGCCCCAGCCGACCCCACCCCCCAGCTTGGGTTTGGCCTGCCTTACGCCATCCTTTGAATCTACAACCTAGCTCACACCTGGCAAAAGCTAAACCTACTTAGCTAGCTGGCTTGAACCTTTGACCTGCCCTAAAACCAAGACCTTAGCTAACTTGGCTGAACCAAGACTAGCTTGAACTAACCTAGGACTTGACCCAGCCATGTCCTAAACCAAACCTAACCACTTGGCCTCAAACCTTGATCAACCTAACCTCTTGGCCGAACCCAACCAAGGCCAATTCGCACCTACACCCAGTTGCACCCAATCCAAACCGGCTGCACCTAGGTTGATTCATACCCAAGCATCACCTTGGAACCAAACCAAGGGACTTACCTCGCGGCTGCTACGAAGGAAGACCCGAGCGAACCCGAGAGACAAAACCGAACTAACACTTGTAAGTCTCATTTATATTCGATTTTAAATTACTCAGGTCAATTCAATTCAATTTGAAATGGGGTTGTAGTAATGGAGCGAAGTCTCCCCCCGAGATGTAATATTCGTGGATAAAACATGACCACACAAGTGCACTTGAGCATTTTCCGCTCTTAAACTGCACATGAGTACACCCACGTGCACTTGAGCCTTTTCGCTCTTAGATTGCACACGATCGCACTCACGCGCACTCGAGCCTTCTTGCTCTTAAGCTAATTATATATATTTTCCATTCGGGTAAATTTACTTCATGAAAGTCGTGTGAGTTGCACTTACACTTCGGGTAAATTTACTTTCGTGAAAGCAGTGTAAGTTGCAAATATATTTGGGTGAATTTACTTTCAAGTTGTGTGAGTTGCAATTTAAATTTCACACAAGAACACCCATGAACACTCGAGCCTTTCCGCTCTTTACACTCATACACATTGAGCCTTTCCGCTCTTAAAACTAACATATATACTTCAATTTGGGTAAATTTACTTTGTGAAAGTTGTGTGATTTGCACTTACTTTCGGGTGGATTTACTTTTAAGTCATGTGAGTTGCACTTACTTTCAGGTGGATTTACTTTTAAGTCGTGTGAGTTGCAAATACATTTGGGTGGATTTACTTTCAAGTTGTGTGAGTCATAATTTAAATTCCACACAAGAACACCCACGAGCACTCGAGCCTTTCCGCTCTTTACACTCACACACATTGAGCCTTTTCGCTCTTAGGATAAAACATATATATATTTTCAAGTCGCGTGAGTTTACTTTAGTGGAAGTAGAGTTGTATTTCAATTTGTGTGGGTTTACTTAAAGTCGAGTGAGTTATAATTTCAATTTGGGTGAGTTCGCATCATCGCTCTCAGAAAAGCCCAAAAAGGATTTTCGCATCCCTACATTCGCTCTCTTTTAAAAGCCCTCGAATCCTTGCTCAAACCACGTTGAAATTAGGCCACACATTCACACACATATCAGGCCTAAATAGGTAAAACTCACAAAGACTTAGGGTCGTCCAACATCCGTAATAAAAATTGCAAAGAAGGCACAAATCGAATTCATCAAACACTTATCATTCAAAGTTAATATTTGTTTAGAAAATCAAAGTTTCTAAGCGCTTAAACTAACCCTTGAGCATCGGTTCAAGAAGGTTTAAGCGAAAAGATCCCGCTTTCCCTCAATCACCAAAAAGTCAAAAATATTTCAAAAACCTTCGCTAGTTTGAGTAAGCTAGCTGGCATGCTCACAAAAAGACGTAGGCATGAAAAGGTTCACTTCTGGTTTCATAAACTGGGAGTGGGAATTTTCATGTTTACAGAAGCCATCTCTGACAATTGTAAGCATGCAGGCTTCCAGTTCTTGTATACCAGTAGAAAATGGCAAAGAAATAGTTGTAGTAACCTCCACTTCTCATCCTTGTTGACAACATTCTTGTATTGATCCCAGTGTGCTTTTAAAACTGCCTCATCACCAAGTTCTCTCAATTGAATTCTTGGTCCAGGCAAGTTAGAAATCTCTCCTTGTTCAGTAGAGGTACTTCCTCCTCCCTTGGAACGTATGGATTCATGATGAACCTCGTGTTATAGAGGCTGATTTTCTTGCCAAGTTTTGTATCGCTGCTACAATAATTTAATTACTTTGATATGCAAATAATGAAGCAAAATCGTAGCACAACAGAATCTCCTTCTAGAACTAGGACCTGGTCACCTTGAAGATTAGTTCTTTCTTAAACAAAAGAGGACTTGAAAACAAACGTTTGAGTATGAACTCATGCACCAAATGTTTTATGTGCCTAGATACAGCTTGTTGTATTGAACTTCAAGATGCGTTTTGCTAAGAAAGATCTTTATATAACAAGACTAATTCAGAAGTTTAACAGGAGGAGGCTGAACACAAAGTATAAATGACCACTTTGAGGGAACCGATAATTTCACATGATGATCTCAACTGAATCTCTTAATGTTATACCTATAAGAGTATTTAAATAGTCCCCTGTTATCGTCATATTTGTCATAAACGTGGTTATGCAAATCCATGTTACATGCCTACCCACTATGAATGTGTTCAAGTGACCTATGCTACGTTTTTTAAAACCAACCTTCATGCTCGCTGGATTCCCTCCATGAGTGTTGGAACACTAACATTATTCTCAACACCAAAGTAACATAACAACAACAAGTCATACTGCAAACTAATATAGATCAATACACTAACTGCCTTCTTTTAACAACCAAACATAACATGGATATGTTACCAAATGTATTCGATACCAAACCTTTTTCCTTAGAAGTCATTGTTCTTGCATCCATCTTTCCTTTCCTTTGGCGATACCAACTTTTCACTCTAGAAATCGATTTCTTTCCAAATATGAGCTTTTCTTTCCGGGAAGCTCACTTTCCCTTTTTAATGCCCACTTTCCTTTCTAGGCACCCACCTTCCTTTTTAGGTGTCAACTTGTATCTTTGATACCTGTATCTTTTCAAAGGGTAAGTTTTCAACATGCTTTTCAACATAAATCTTTTAGGGAAACGAAATCCCGCTTTTCCAGTGCTAAGGGCAAAATCATCATTTTTATCCAATTTTGTCCAAATTCAAAATTTAGAAAGGAAAGCACTCTTTCATCATTTTAAGGCTTTCATAAAATTTTGATGCCAGAACACACTCGTTTGATGCCTTTTTTATTTGAAAACCCGCAATTGCCAAAAATAGCTAATTTCCTTAGAGGCAAAAAATTTAAAAAAAATTGGGTGTTTATAGGTTTACTGGTTCCCCCACTCTCTGAATGGAAATGCTTCTAAATGGCTAGCTTCCTATGACTTAAGCCAATTCACCAGTTTTGAAGAGTTGGCAAATTGTTTTATGCAAAGATTTTCTCATAACATAGAAGTTACACCCACTCTTAATACTTTGAGAGATACCAAGCAAGCTTCTAACGAGGATGCACATGCGTTCATCGTCAGGTGTAGGTCACTCCTAGGCCAGATTAAAGAACCAATTTCTGAGGAATGTGCAGTGATGCTCATCCTTGAAAACTTCAAAAGTGATTTGAAAGCTCTCCTTTCCTTGCATGAAATCTCCACTTTCCAAAAATTAATTAAAAAAGCTTTCTTTTCTGAAACGAATTTGAAAAAGGGAACTTATGAGGATTTATGGAAGGAGAAAATTTTTCTAAAAAAGTTTGAAAAACTCGGGGCATATGGGCCATATGCATCGGAGGAATGAGCAAAACTGCAAAAGATAGCCAATGTTCGAGTAGAGCCAGGTTCAGCTGGGCCCTCCAAACCCTCTGGATAAAGACCTTTTGAAAAAAAAAATATTTTAAAATTCAAGAAATTAAAATGGAAAAGAAATTTTACATTCCTAAGCGTACAAGTGGAGTGGGGCATGAGATTCATTTCATACAAACCACCGAAAAATTTTGAAAATCAGTTGCTCCGATGGGTTCCATTCCCATGAGCACTATTTCATACACAAGAGAAAATGAGTGTTGTACACATAGGCTTGGTGGATGAAATCCAAGACCTACCAAAGCAATGGGAGCTCGAAGCTATGCATGAGCTACAACACCCTCAGGACGCTTGCAAGGAAGCTTGCTCTCACCATAGAAAGGCAGACAAGCACGAAAAAGGTATACCTAAAACTCTCTACTCGATCCTCCTCTTTGTTGTGTAGTATCGGTAGATTATCAATATTGAAATTACACTCATGCACCCATAACCCCACCAAATTTGCCGAAGGATGTGGATTTTCAAGATGCGACGAATATCCAACACCAACAAAAAGAATTTCAAAATGAAAAAGAAAAAGAAAATAAAATTAAAAACTTGGTAGACATGGTTATCCTTAGGGCACGCATCGACAACCTAGGTACACCTAACCCTACCCTATATAAACAAATCTTTTTGAGCCTAGGTTTGCATTATGACTACGGCCATAATTTTCCCAAACATCCTCAAACCCACTAGAGAACCGACTATGGTTTCCCTTGGGATCCTTTTCTCTCCTTGTTATAAGGGATCAAACATGCTCTCCCTTAGCATCCACATAAACTCTAACCGTCTACCTTAGGGGCACACTGGGTTGCACCTAGGATCCATCCTTCCATTGCCAAGATCATCCACCCACTAGGAGAACTAGAATTGACCCATCCCAAACTCTCTAGGGTCACATGTATCCTAGGAGAACCTAAGTCACACTCTTCCAAGGTTGTCCATCTCCTAGAGACACCTAACTCACCCAAGTCCTCCACCCCTAAGGCCATACAACTCCTGGGCATATCCAACAAAACTCAAGTATGCAACCATGCCATGGACAACACATCATTCAAAGGCCATTTCCTTTATCAAAACCTTTTAAAACTTGAAATGCCTTGGAATATGTTACTAAACATGGGGTATACACCATACGAGGGCCTAAGAGCTAAAAACCAAAGTAGACTAGAACCTATCATACTTCTACCAAACCTGGGTCAATATGGCTTAGGATACAGCCCGCCTATACCCCCTCAGCCACCACCTAAGACCAATTGGGTCAAGAGTGCCCTAGAACCAGCTAAAACTGAAACCTATGGTTTAGACCTCCTTTTTATTAAAAAAATCCAAAAAAAGGTATATATTTTGAAAAACCAAGAAAAATTTGGAAAACTCTCAAAACCCAAAAACATTTAAAACAATTTAAAAATTCCAAAAAGAAAGTCTTTTATGTTCTTCCTTCTAGCATCTGTGGAAAAAAAAAAATTGAAAAAGTTTAAAATCCTAAAAAATGTTGGTTTTCAAATCAGGTACAAACTCAAAAATTGGTTTTGACAGAATTCATATACGAATCCAAATTGTCTCATAATGATTTTGTGCATAACCTTTTTTTTGCATAATACTTCCCTAGAAATCAAAGTACTTGAGTGTGATCAAAGAAAAAAGAAAGATCTCCTCATCCATGAGGATGATTAAGCCTCCGAGCTTCCTAAATTTCATAAAATCTTGGACTTGGAAAAACCTTCAAATTCCGTAGGGGTTTCTTAGAGGTCAATTTAGGGTGTGAACCTAACCCAAAATACATCAAAAAGTAGGATCATATCATTCAATGCCAAAAATCAAGATCATGCATGTATAGGTCTTTCATGCATCATATTGAAAATCATTCATCACATGCCACAATAGGGGTCGACCATATCATATGAATGCTCATGTCATTCCCTCCAAACTAGGGGCATTTAGAGTGTATTCCCTAAAAACCTTTCATAGAGATTCAATATATTCATCTTCTCATAAAGCATGTATCTCCATTATATCATATGGAATGCATTTCACATGCCATTTACATCATTCACTCATAAGAGGCACACATCTAATTGGTAAGTTGCGGCTTAGGTGGGATGGTCCCTATGTTGCAAGAGGGCACCATAAAATGCATATTCGTAAGTTGATGTTGAGAGAAGAAATTTAGCGGACCCTATAAATACCCAATATTATGTATAAGGTCTACTTTAAATTTCTTTTGAAAAGATTTTAAAAATAGATCTCCTTTGAATTTCTTGAAAAAAAAAAGATCAAAATGGATTATGTAGGCGTGAATTAGGGAATTAATGCTTTATGAAAGGTAGAGTTTCCAAAATCATTTGGTAATATTTCAAAAATCTTTGGCTTACCAAGTGAGGCCTGATTCAAAATGGCAAGATATTTTCAAATGGTAGGTGCTATTAGGAAATAGGATGTTCTTGGCTGAATTAAGTATCTAAAGGGATGAATTGTATTTTCCACTTCGTTTCTCCCCAAAAAGGAAAATTGGCAAAAATCAAAAGAAAATGAAGGAAATAAAACCTCCAATATAGAGGTCTTCCAAAAAAAAAAAGAAAAGAAAAGGAGAAACAAAACCTCTAATATAGAGATACCCTTTGAAAGAAATGAAAAAGAAAGACAAAGCTCAAAAGAGCAATTTTTCATAAAAAATTTCTTTGCCTTAAACCCCGAGACGCTTCAGAAGGGACCACGGGTAACTCTTTCCCAAAATCCCCATAGCTCATCCCAATGGAAAAAAGTTCACCTTGAAAGTCCTAGAGTAGGAATAGGACCTACTTATTTGGATTTCATTTTGTTTGAGAATTAGATTTTGTTGGGTAAGAAATTGAACTTTAAAATGTTATTCAAAATCTTTTATAAAATCTCTACTGATTAGTGGGTATTAAAACTCGAGTGAAGGAAAATGTAAGAAATCGCAAGTCCTTTTGATAGAAACCAAAAAGTAGTTCTCTTTTTGAAAAAGAAATTTTGAAAAACCCTAAACATCAGGAAAAAAAAATAGAGACCATCTTGCTTGGGGCAGCTGACTTTCATAGGCTCCTTCTCAAGCTCGCAAATCATAGATATGGGTCTATAAATATACACATTTCATTCACCTCACATTCTATATATACACATGCATTCATAAAGTGGTCGCTCATGCATGATTACCCTAGGACTATGTGTTCTTATCAAATCCTCTTTGGCTAAGATCCCTCCTTTATAAAAATAAATCCAAGGAAATAGATGTTATGGAATGAAGGAAGGTTTCATACTCTCAAGATACATCTGGGAAGGAAAGTAAATGGGTGTTTTTGTCTTTGCCATTATCCAAATAAATTTGGATTAATGCCAAAGAGGGGCATTTGTAAACACCAAAAAATTTTTAAATAAAATTTTTATACCTTTTAGAAAATTGGTTATTTTTTACAGCTTTGGGTTTTTAAATAAAATGCATCAAATGAGCTCATTTTGTTATCAAAATTTTATAGTAACCTCAAAATGATGGAATATTGCATCCCTTTCAAAAAAAATTGAATTTGGACAAAATTTTATAAAAGTGATGATTTTGCCCTCAAGACCAAATTGGCAGGACTTTGCCTTTTTAAGTGATTGCCTTCAAAGAAATGATGATTTCAAACAATTCCTTTTATATAAACAAATGAAAAAGGTAACATTGAGAATCAAACCCAAAAATGTTTACAAATTATAAATTTATGAAATTTCAAAACCCCTGATATTCAAAAATAAATTAAATCAAACCAGACCTTAGAAATTCACCCATTTTAGAAGGGTCTCATTCCAAGACCTGATACCAAGGGTTAAAGTGGTTTGATCCATGCATTCCATGCATTTTATTTTTACGTCATTTCTTTGTTAGCGCGTAATTTCATTATTTTAACTATATCATTGTTCTTACTTTGTTTGCATTTACATCTAGGTAGCTGCTAGGACAAAATTGAGTTCATGTCTTTACTCGTTCCCTTCTGACGATAATAAAAAGAACCACAATTTTCTTATTATCTAATAAGAAACAAGTAAAGAGGAACTGTAATGAACACCCGATTTTGAGACAAAAATTTTAAAAATAAAAAAAATAAAATAAAAATATAAACAATAAAAATAAAAAAATATAAAAATATAAAATAATTGAACTTTTTTAGAAGAACAAACATAATTATCTAAGTCAGGATAGCTTATTAATCATGTCATTTTTATAATCATTTGAGTCAGACAATCCTCAAAGGATTCAAATTTTAGTTTCATTTGTTTTGTTTTGTCTTCAAATTTTATTTTTATTTTGAAATAAAATAAATCACTAATCCATAAAGACTAACTTTTCTTTTAAATAAATTTTTTGCAAAGCAATGAGAGTTCGAAGCCATGTATGAGCTAGAGCAACGTCAGGATGCTTGCAAGGAAGCTTGCTCTCAATATGAAAAGATAGTCTAGCTCGAAAAAGGTATGCCTGAAACTTAATTCTCCTAAAACTCTCTACTCGATCCTCTCCTTCTTAGTGTAGGATCAGTAAATCATTCATACTCAAATCCACTCATGCACCCACAACTCCACCAAATGTATGTGGATTTTCAAGGTGCACCAAATGTCTCCCACCAACAAAAAGAATTTCAATGTTCACCTTACCCTACCATGTATAAACAAATCTCTTTGAGCCTAGGTTTGTATCATAAGCCCAAGCCTATAGCCATGACTTACCAAACATCTATAAACCAACCAAGGGACAAACCATGGTTTCCTTTAGAATTCATTTCTCTCTATTTTACAAGAGATCAAACATGCTCTCCCTTATTATCCATATAAACACACTTCGTTCACACCTAGGGCACATTGGGTTGCACCTAGGACCCATCTCAAACTCTCTAGGGTCACATGTATCCTAGGAGAACCCAAGTCACACCCTTTCAAGGTCGTCCATCTCTTAGAAACACCCAAGTCTTCCTCAAATCCTTCCACCCCTAAAGCCATACACCTCTTAGGCATACCCAACAAAACTCAATTGTATAACTATGCCATAGATGATACATCATTCTAAGGTCATCCTCTTTATCAAAAAATTTTAAAATTTAAAAAGCCTTGGAATATGTTATTAAACATGAGATATACACCATACCAAGGTCTAGGAGCCAAAAATCAAGGTAGATTAGAACCCATCCTACTCTACCTAACCTAGGAATATATGCCTTAGGGTACAACCCATCCATACCCCCTGAGCCACCACCTAAGACCAATTGGGTCAAGAGTATCCTAGAGCCAACTAAAACCGAATCCTATGGGCTAGACCTCTTGTTTGGAGCCTAATTCATGGTGTTTTCTTTTATGTTTTATGGAAGACCCCTTTATTGAAAAAAATCCAAAAATAGTATATATTTTGAAAAACTAAAAATTTAGAAAACTCACAAAACCAAAAATATTTGTAAAATCTGAAATTCCAAAAAAAAGTCTTTTATGTTCTTCCTTCTAACATTTGTTTGGAAAAAATCAAAAAAGTAAAAAAGTGAAAAATCCTAAAAAAAATTGGTTTTCAAAATCGGGTACAAACTCAAGCATCGGTTTTGACAAAACACATATATCTTCTCAAACCCAAATTCTCTTTTGTGCACAACCCTTCTCTTCTGCAATATACTTTCCTAGAAATTAAAACACTTAAGAGTGATCAAAGCAAAGAGGAAGATCCCCTCATCCATGAGGATGATCAAGCCTTCGAGCTTCCCAAATTTCATAGAAACCTCGAGTTGGAAAAACCTTTAAATTCTGTAGGAGGGGATTTCCTAGAGGTCAATTTAGAGAGTGAACCAAACCCAAAGTGCATCAAAAGCTAGGATCATGTCATGCAATGCCAAAAACCAAGATCGTGCATATATAGGTCATTCATGCATCACATGCCACAGTAGGGGTTGACCATAGTGTATGAATACTCATCTCATCTCCTCCAAACTAGGGGCATGTAGAGTGCATTCCCTAAACACCTTTCGAGACTAAATACATTTTACATGTCATTTACATCATTAACCTATAAGAGGCCCACATCCACTTGGTAAGTGACGGCCCAAGTGGGATGGTTCCTATATTGTAAGAGGGGCAAATAATGCCTATTGGTTGATTGATGTTCAGGAAAAAAAATTAGCAGACCATATAAATGCCCAATACTTGAAAAAATATTATGTATAGGGTCTACTTTAAATTCTTTTGAAAAGATTTTAAAAATGTATCTCCTTTGAATTTCTTAAACGAAGGATCAAAATGGATTATTTGACCCTCAGTTAGGGAATTGATGCTTTATGAAAAGTAGAGTTTTCAAAATCATTTGGTAACATTTCAAAAAACTTTAGCTTACAAATGAGGCCTAGTTCAAAATAACAAAATATTTTCAAATAATAGGTGCTATTAGGAAATGGGATATACTTAGTTGAATCGAGTATCTAAAGAGATGAGTTGTATTCTCCCACTTCATTTCTTCCCCAAAAAGAAAAATTGGCAAAATCAAAAGAAAAACAAAACCTCCAATATAGAGGTCTTCGAAAAAGAAAAAAAAGAAAAGAAAAAAAACCTCCAATATAGATGTTCCCTTTGAAAAAAAAGAAAAAGAAAAGTTAAAGCTCAAAAGAATAATTTTCCATCAAAAATTTCTTGTCCTTATACCATAGGACACTTCAAAAGGGACTGTGGGAAACTCTTTCCCAAAATCCCTACATTCCATCCCAATGGAGAAGAATAGCAATAGAACCTACTTATTTGAATTTCATTTTGCTTGAGAATTAGACTTTGTTGTGTGAGAAATTGAATTTTAAAATGTTATTCAAAACCTTTGCTCAATAGTGGGTATCAAAACCCGAGTGAGGGGAAATGTAAGAAATTGGAGTCTTTTCTGATAGAAACCAAAAGGAATCCCCTTTTTGAAAAAAATTTTGAAAACCTGAAACATCAAAGGAAACAATATGAGAACCATCTTGCTTGGGGTAGTCAGCCTTCATAGGCTTCTCAAGTTCACGAATCACAGGTATGGACCTCTAAACACAAACTTCACTCACCTCACATTTCATGCATGCATGCATTCATAAAGGGGTTGTTTATGCATGATCATCCCATGACTAGATGTTTCCATGTCAAGTCTCCTTGGATAAGATCCCCTCCTTCACAAAAAAAAATCTCACGAAATAAATGTTATGGAATAAAGGAAAAATTCATACTCTTAAGATAGATGTATAAAGAAAATCAAATGGGTGTTTTCTTCTTTACCATTATCCAAATAAATTTGGATAAATTCCGAAGAGGAGAATCTGTAAACACTCAAAAAAAATTCCAAAAAAAAAAAATTGATCTTTTAGAAATTTTGCCTTTTTCAAACAAAAATCGCAGCTTTGGGTCTTTTAAGGGTTTTTCAAATAAAGACACCTTAAACAAACTCATTTCCTTGTTAAAATTTTGTAACAACTTCAAAATAAGGGTATATTGTATCCCTCTCAAAAAAATCTAATTTTGACAAAATATTAAAAAAGTGACTATTTTGCCCTCAAGAACAAATTGGTAGGATTTTGTTATTTCAAAAGATTGCCTTCAAAGAAATGATGATTTCAAACAATTTTCCTCAAAGAACAAGTGAAAATGAGAAATTATGAATAAAACCCTAAAATATTTACAAATTGACAAATTTACAAAATTCCAAAAATCCTAAAATTCAAAAACAAATCAAATTCAAACTAAACCTCTAAAACTTGCCCGATCTAGAATAGTCTCATTTCGAGACCATATAACTAAGGGTTAAAGTTGTTCGATACCCTACACCCATCAAAAGGGTTAAAGTGTGTAAACACCCAAAAAAATTTCAAAGCAAAAAATTTTGATCTTTTAAAATTTTTACCTTTTTCAAAGAAAAATTATAGTTTTGGGTCTTTTAAGGGTTTTTGAAAATAAGAGTATATTGCATCCTTCTCTAAAAAAATCCCATTTTTACAAAAGCTCAAAAAAATGACTACTTTGCCCTCAAGGCCAAATTGGTAGGATTTTGCTATTTCAAAATATTGCCTTCAAAATAAGAATGGTTTTAAACAATTTTTCTCAAAGAAACAAACGAAAATAAGACATTGGGAATCAAACAAAAAAATGTTTGTAAATTGACAAATTTACAAAATTCTAAAAAACCCTAAAATTCAAAAATAAATCGAATTTCAAGCCAGACCTCAAAAACTTGTCCGGTCAAGAATAATCTCATTTCGAGACCCTATACCCAAGGGTTAAAGTAGTTCGATACCCTAAACCTATGAAAAGGGTTAAAGTAGTTTGATACCCTACACCCATCAAAAGGGTTAAAGTGGTCGACACTCTACACCCAACAAAGGATTAAAGTGGTTGAAACGGTAAAGACTAACTCACGAAACAAAAGAAGGTCACCCATGTAAACAAAAACTGAGAATGCAACTTAGTGTTTTCCAAAAATAATATTTGAAGATGTCATTAAACCTAATATTTTCAAATATAAAAGAAATGGTTTTAAAGAAAACATTTAAAACCATACTAGCCATACTTGAAACTCGAAGCGAAAAGAGGCAAATTCCCCACAAAGAGGAGACGGTATTACCCTAAGGCGGCCGTCAAAAGGAAAGAGCTGACATCCAAGAAGAAAGGTCGATGTAAACACCCAATTTTTTTTTCAAAATAAAGAATTTTCATCTTTAGAAATTTTGCTTTTTTTGGCAGCTTCGGGTTTTTAAATAAAAATACATCAAATGAACTCATTTTGGTATCAAAATTTTCTACCAACCTCAAAATGATGATATATTGCATCCCTTTCGAAAAAAATAAATTTTTAACAAAATTTTGTAAAAATGACTATTTTGCCCTCAAGACTAAATTGACAGGATTCTACCTTTTTCAATGATTGTCTTGTAAGGAAAAATGATTTTAAACAATTTTTCTTTAAAGAAACAAATGAAAAAGAAAACATTGAGAATCAAACCTAAAAATGTTTGCAAATTGATAAATTTATGAAATTCTAAAACCATACCTATCATATATAAAATTTGAAACGATACCTGTCATATATAAATTTTGATAAATTTATAAAATTTGAAGATTTCATTAAATTTGATATTTTTAAAATTGGTTTATATTTAAAATTGGGAAAGAGGAGATGGCACCTTTCATACTCCACCTTTCGCTAAAACAAGGCAACGACCGAATAACACCTTTCCTGGTAATCTGAGTTCAACCATCTATCCAGCAAAAGGGAGAGAAAAAAAGGGAGGGAAAGAGAGGAAGAAGAAGGTGTGCCGCCAACCGCTATCCATCCTCCACCTTTCGCCACAGGTCCATTCTTCCTTCATACTCTCTGTAAACATGAAAATTTTCACTCCCAAGTTAGCAAACTCGAAGTGAACCTTTTCGTGCCTATGCTTGTGCGAGCGTGCCAACTAGCTTACACAAACTAGCGAAGGTTTTTAAACATTTTTCTGACTTTTGGCGATTGTAGGCAAGCAGACTCTTTTCACTTTAAACTTTCTTGAACCAACGCTCAAGGGTCTGTTTAAGCGCTTAGAAACTTTGATTTTTCAAACAAGTATTTACTTCGAATGACAAGTGTTTTGAATGAATTCGATTCGTGCACTTTTGTCAATTTTTATTACGAGGGTTGGACGACCCTAAGTCTCTTGCAAGTTTTATTTATTTAGGCTTGATGTGTGAATGTGTGGCATAGTTTAAGCGTGTTTTTAGCGATTGTTCAAGGGCTTTGGATGCGATGAGCGAATGAAGAGATGCTAGAAATCTTTTTGGGTTTTTGAGAATAATGATGCGAACTCACCTGAATTGAAATTTGCACCCACTCTACATCCGAAGTAAGACTCACGTAAATTGAAAGTGCAGCCACTCTACTTTCACAAAAATAAACTCACGCGAATTGAAGTACTTTCACTCTACTTTCACAAAAGTAAACTCACGCGAATTGAAGTGTTGTCACTCTACTTTCACGAAAGTAAACTCATGCGAATTGAAGTGTTGTCACTCTACTTTCACAAAAGTAAACTCATACGAAATGAAGTGCTTTCACTATACTTTCATGAAGGTAAGCTCATGCGAATTGAAGTGCTATCACTCTACTTTCACGAAAGTAAACTCACGTGAATTTAAGTGCTTTCACTCTACTTTCACGAAAGTAAACTCACGCGAATTTAAGTGCTTTCACTCTACTTTCACGAAAGGCTCAAGTGCTCGTGGGTGCGATCATGTTCATCCCTAAGTTAAGAGCGAAAAGGCTCAAGTGCTCGTGGTTGCGATCGTGTTCATGTACAAATATTACAATATGGGGAGAGGCTTCGCTCCATTACTACAACCTCATTCCGAATTGAATTTAAGGGAGAAAGCGATTTAAAATCAAAGATTTAAAAACTTACAATTTTTTCCTTCGATCGAGCTCTTGGTTCGGTTTGATGCAACCCTCTTTTTGGTGTGGTTCGGCCAGGTCAAGTCAGCCCCAAGGTGCAGCCACCCTAACCGTCCAGGTTCAGCCCCAAGTTGGTGTGGTTTGGTTGTTGAGTTCAGCCCTCTATTTGGTGCAGCCATGTGCTGTCTCCAAGGCAGCCCACTTCTCTAAGGTGCAACCGACTTGCCACTTGGTGCAGCCGTGTGGTCAAGAGCTAGGTCAGCCCACTTTGTTGCAGTCCTAGGTCCTTCAAGCTTCACTTGGTGCAGGTGGTTCGGCCAGCACAAGGTCAGCCAACCCCAGGTGGGTTCGACCAGGTGCAGTCAAAAGGGGGTTTTCGGCCAGGTGTAGCCGGTCCAAGGTGGGTTCGGCCAAGTGCAGTCAAAGGGGGTTTTCGGCCAGGTGTAGCCGGTCCAAGGTGAGTTCGGCCAAGTGCAGTCAAAGGGCGCAGTTTAAGAGGGTTTCGGCTAGGTGCAGTGAAAAGGGGGGGTTCGGCCAGGTGCAACCAGTCCAAGGTGGGTTCGGCCAGGTGCAGTCAAAGGGTGCAGTTCAAGGGGGGTTCGGCCAGGTGCAACCGGTCCAAGGTGGGTTGGCCAGGTGCAGTCAAATGGTGCAGTGCAAGGTCTTGGTCAGCCGCCTTCCCTAACTCAAGCCACCTTGTTGCAGCCCACTCCCTAGCTCGAGACACTTTGGTCAACCTTCCCCCTTTTGTTGCAGCCACACTAGGTTTAGGAACTCACCTCAAGCCAAGCCTTGACTCTTGTTGACCTTCTTTGACTTGAACTCCATGTGAAACACCTTTGCTTGAGCTAGTCCTCCTCTTGATCAAGCCCACTAGCCCACCTTTGTTGACTTTCACTCCCTCTCTCTCCTCCTTTCCCAAAGCTCCAACTTTTCCAAGAATGAGTTCACGTGAACCCCCTTGCCCCTATTTATAGGCAAAGGGTGGTTCTATGGATTGGGTTTGGATCCTAGGATCCAACCTGATCCAATCTTCAATGGAACCTTCATATAGATCTTTTGGTAAAGATCCATCCAAACTTTTCCTTTTGAGTCCTTTTTTGGTGAATGAAACGGACGATTTTCGAGTGGGCTCCGATTCCTCGATAACCCAATTTCTGGCCAATACTTGCTTTTAGGACTTTTCATTTAAGGCTTGATTCGATTCCTTTGGTCCCGTTTCGAGCTTGTTTTTTATGAGGTCGATCCCAGATTTTGAAGCGAACCCTAATTTCCGTTTTGACATGTCTAGTTCTTGATTTTTTAGGGTTTCATCAGGATCTTGGTTTTATTTCGCCTTTTTGAAGTTGAACTTGCTTCGATATGAACACAGGTTTCGATCTTCAATCTGGCTTTCATCCAGAAAGGCTTGGCCCATCCTTCACCTTTTGACTTCAACTCAAGCTGACCTTTTGGATCGGGTTTCACTAGTCCATTTTGATCTGTTTTAAAATCCATGGGTTTTTAGCTTGAATTTAAAACCTTTATTTAAAATATTTCCCAAAAGGTTTAAGCTTTAAAATTTTGAGTTTTTAAAGGTTTCAGGAGGCTGTAAGCTAGATTTTGAAACTTAGGAGTTTTAGAAAACATCATCATTTTTAGGGTATTTACAGATGCCCCTCTTTGGCATTGATCCAAATGTATTTGGATAATGTCAAAGAAGAAAACACCCTTTATTGATTTTCTTCCCAAATTTTCTTGAGAATGAATTATCCTTCGTTTCGTAAAACTCCTTTTTCTTTGATTATAGGAGGGGGATTTCTAGCCAAAAGGGGACTTTTCCTTTGTAGGGTGCTTTTCCTAGGCATGATCGTGACGAATAACTTTTGAATGCATGCATAAGTGAGTGAGGTGAGCTTTTGGGAGAGATAATTTTTGGGGTTTTTGAGCCTAGAGAGAGCCTTTAAAGGCCGACTGCCCCAAGTAGGTTTTATCCCATGTCTTTTTGACATTTTGGGTTTTCTTTGAATTTTTTTTTTCAAAAGGAACTCCTTTTATCTTCCATCAAAAGGACTTCCAATTTTTCATACTTCCCTTTATTCGGGTTTTTGACACCTACTACTTGGTAGAGGTTTTTGGTAGGAAATTTTGAAAAATATTTCAAAGTTCCATTTCCCACAAAATAAAGTCTAATTCTCAAACAAAATGAAATCCAAATAAGTAGATTCTATTCCTACTTTAGGATTTTCATAGTTGAACTTTTTTCCATTGGAATAAGTTGCAGGGATATGAAAAAGAGTTACCACGATCCCTTCTGAAGCATCCCGAAGGCCGACTGCCCCAAGCAGGTTTTATCCCATGTCTTTTTGACATTTTGGGTTTTCTTTGAATTTTTTTTTTCAAAAGGAACTCCTTTTATCTTCCATCAAAAGGACTTCCAATTTTTCATACTTCCCTTTATTCGGGTTTTTGACACCTACTACTTGGTATTTGGAATTGCAATTGCAATTGTAATCACTAATTTTTAAGCAAGACTCGATTTAGTTTGCAAATTGCAGTTTGTGAATCGTAAAATGTAATGAAAATAGTAAATGATGTGTAAAAATAATAAATGATATTTGAAAATCATTTCGCATATAATAGTGACTATGAAAAAGTCCAAACTCCTGCATGAATGCATGAAGAATGATGGTGTCAGTTTGGGTCCCACGCGCGCGTATTATGATAAATGTATATCTTAAAATGAATGGATAATAAGGCACATAAATCAACGTGAGTGAATGTGTGCCATATGGAATGAAGGGGAAAACTTTTTCATTTTCTTTTCTTTAGTTTTTTCTTGCTTTTTCTCTTTTTCTCTTTTTCTTTTTTTTTTTTTCTTTTTTCTTTTCTTGTTTCTTTAATCTATGAGATAGGCCTGGGCATAGAGGGTAGCAGATGTCTGACTGTGGGTGACTTCATCGTGGAAGATATAATCTCGATGACTTCATGTTGGCAGATAATTCAGTGGCTTCAAAAGCTACTCAATCTTTCGCCTTTTGGAGAGAGAAGTAAATGGGGGGAAAGCTTATCCCTTTGGTTACTCAATTCAACCAAGATCATCCCATTTCTTAGTAGCATCTACCATTTGAAAATATTTTGATATTTTGAATAAGGCTTCATTTTGTAAGCCAAGGATTTTTTAAATGTCACCATTTTTTTTTTGAAAACTCTACTTTTCGTAAAGCATCAATTCCTTCATTTGGGGTCATACAAGCAATCTTGATCCTTCTTTCAAGAAGTTTCAAAGGAGCTATATTTTGAAAAATCTTTTTGAAAGAATTTAACATAGACCCTTTCAAGTATTGGGCATTTTCGGGGTCTACTAAATTTCTACCCATAATATCAACATGTATTATTGATTTTTGTTGCCCTTTTTATGACATGGGGACATTCCTACTTGGGCTGCCACCTTTTTGGGCCTCTTTGGGTGAATGATATGTATGTGATGTATGATATGCACTCTATGTGATTTAATGGAAATACATGCTTTATGCAATGATGAAAACCTGAAATGTATTCCACATGACATGATGGAGATACATGTTTTATGAAATTGGTTCTCCATAGAAGGTGTTTAGGGGATACATTTTTAATGCCCCTAGTTTGATGGAGATGAATGATTCACACGGCCACTTGATGAAGGGCCATGATTTTTCAAAGGGAATTCTAGGTGGACGATGGGATGACATGTCCATGCATTTAACATTTATGGTATTCCTAACATGATCATGACACTTTTTGCTAAAGGATAGAAAAACATAACAAGCCCTAAGTGATCTTCATGGCCATCATATTTGAATTGACATGATCTCCACATTTTCCATCGTGGGACTCATGTATTTATCCTAACCTCATCAAGGTTTTCATATCAACAAGATGCTGAAAATCTTTCTTTTCAAAGTTATATGTAGGGTTAAAATTGTTTCAATCAAAACTTAATCCTTTGAATAAGCAAATTCGGGAAATCCTCCCTTTCTAAAAACTTTTCTTGGAAGATATGAAGATGATTTCGATACCTGCCCCTTGATCAAAATATGTTTCCCATGCTTGATTTCTCTTGAAACAATTTGTCCAAGCATGGATTTTGAAATTCATTTGAAAAATATGCCTTCATGGGGCATATGATCAAGTATGGGGAATGTGTCTCGAAGAGGCACTTCAGCCACACGATGTAGGGCTTGTCCCTTAATGGAGTCTTGAGGATAAACTCATACTCCATTGACAGGGGCTGTCATTTATCTTGCCTACCCATTAAGATAAACTCATACTCCCTTAATGGAGTTTTTCAAATAAGTGCTTGAATGAATCAACATTATTCCCTTTTCATGACATGGGAAATAATGTCTTGAATTTGGAGGCCTACACCAAGGCCAAGCACGATTTCTCTATTGGCTTGATAACTTCTTTCACATGCCAAATAGATTTTTTGAAATAATATAAATGGCACACTTTTTATGGATATCATCTTCACATTAATCAAGTAAAGCACCCAATGCATTCACGTGATTTGGAATGCTTTGGAGGTTTTTGAATTTTGGAGGATTTATCAAAATCTTTTTGAAAAGCATCATTCAAAATTTTAACCCTTTTTCAACAGTCTCTTTGAGGGGTTTTGCATCTTAATAGCTTAGAAGTAACCTTGGAGATTTTGGATTTAATTCATATGGAGACATGCCTATGATAGCTCAATACTTAGGGTGTCGATTTCAATGCCCCTTTGGATTGACACAAAACCCTGAACTCGAGTTCTAAGATGATGTCTAGACCCGATATTGTTTATGCAAATATATGATTTCAAAAATGCAATGCATGATGCTCATGTAAACATGCATACACTATGGGTTAGACTCACTCTAAAAATCCTCAATTTTTCCAAGTCAAGGATTCTACGAAATTTAGGAAGCTTGGAGGTATGATCATTCTTCCTTCCTTTGATGATTCTTAAGCATTTTAATTTTGAGGAAGCTCTAGGGAAAAAGGGGTTATATCAAGCTTGGATGAATTTTTGGTATGGGGGATATAGACAATTTTTTTGAAAAATTCGAAAATGGGCTTTTGTACATTGCCATTATTTTTGGAGTTTTTGAAATTTTTCAATTTTTTTTGTCTTTTTCGAAATACAAATTCAAGAATCAATATAAAGGCTTTCTTTTTGAAACTTTTTCCAAATGAAACAAATTTCTTTTTGGAATTTTCAGATTTTCAAATGTTTTTGGGATTTTAAAGGTTTTCAATTTTTTTGGTTTTTGGAAATAATTTTTTTTTTTGGTCTTTTGAAAAGGAGGGCTCTTCCATCAAACCTACAAAGAAAACTTCATGAATTAGACTCTAATCAAAAGGTCTAAGCCATGAGTTTCAGTTTTAGGAGGTTTCTAAAGGGCACCCTTGACCCAAGTGGTCTTAGGTGGTGGCTCAGTGGGTATGGGTGGGCTGTAACCCAATCCATATCGACTTGGGTTGGCTTTGGGTAGGATGGGTTCTAGCCTACCTTGATTTTTGGCTTCCAGGCCTTTGTAGGATTTATATCCCATGTTTAAGATCATGTTCCAAGGCTTTTTGGTTTTTAAAAAGGTTTTATAAAGTTCATGCCCTTGGAACATTGAATCGTCTATATCATAGATATATACCCGTTTTATTGTGGGCGGGAGTTTGGATTTTGGGGTGGTGGAAGACTTGGGCTTCCACACAACCCTAGGTTGGGAGATATGTTTTTCAAGGGAAGCCATGATCGGTCCCTTGAGGGTTTTGGGAAGACTTGGCTTAGATTTAGGTTCTAATTGGTGAAAGGGTTTGACATGCTCCCTAGGTGCAACTCGAGGTGCCCCTAAGGATGGACTATTTTGGTTTATGGTCCTAGGCTCGGGTTCAGGGTACAAAACTAGGCTCGAGAAAATGGTTTTATTCGTGGTAGGGTTATGAGTTCCTAGGATGTTGATGCATGCCTTAGGGGTCTCCATGTCTACCACATTTTGACCTTTATTTTGTTTTTGCTTTTGAAATTCTTTTTTGTGGTGTGGGACATTTGATGCACCTTGACAAATGTGGGTGCATGAGTGTGATTCAATGCATCCAATGACCCTATAACGAGAAGAGAGTTTAGAGGAGGATGGGTTTCAGGCATACCTCTTTCTGGCTTGTTTAGCTTTTTGTGGTGAGAGCAAGCCTTGTCCCCAGGTGACTTTGTTTTGAGCTCCCGTTGCTTTTTGAATCCTACCTTTGTGTCACTCTTGTCCTTTTGTGGGATGTGGATTTTGTGTCTCACTGTGTTTTTGTGCCCAAAATCAGGGATTTCATTTCTAGCTTTCGAAATTTCAATGTTTTGTTTTTCAATTTTTTTGTCTTTTTGAAACTTTTTCAGATTTTTTTGAGTTTTTGAAATAGGAAAATCTTTTTTTGGTTTCTCTTTTGAGGTTGGAGGGTTTGGAGGCTTGGGAATGGATGACTTGATCCGCCTTCGGGTTTCATCTTTAACCTCATATCCTTCGTTGAGTTTAAGATCGGTTTTCCTTTCATGATCTCTATGTGCCTGAGATGAGTTGCTATGTGATCGATGTGCCTTAATCTCATGGCTTAAGGTGTCCATCTTTCTAAAAATTTCTTTGATAGCAGCTAGCTCTTCTTGGGCTTTAGATGATTGAAAAAACCGCTTTCAGTTACTCGACGAGGATTTCCTTGGCTTTTCATCCATTTCTTGCAAATTTTGGTGCACAATTTTGAAAACACGTTTTTTGAAAGATTTGGAGTTTTACTTGTTTGATTTGAAGTTCGCTTAAGATCAAAGTCCCACCGGGCGTGCCATTTCTGTAAACATGAAAATTTTCACTCCCAAGTTAGCAAACTCGAAGTGAACATTTTCGTGCCTACGCTTGTGCAAGCGTGCTAGCTAGCTTACACAAACTAGCAAAGGTTTTTCAACGTTTTTCTGACTTTTGGCGATTGTAGGCAAGCAGACTCTTTTCGCTTTAAACCTTCTTAAACCGACACTCAAGGGTTGAAAATGTTTTGAATGACAAGTGTTTTGAATGAATTCGGTTTGTACACTTTTGCCAATTTTTATTACGAAGGTTGGATGACACTAAGTTTCTTGAAAGTTTTATTTATTTAAGCCTAATGTGTGTATGGAATGTGTGTCCTAGTTTTAGCATGTTTTTAGCAATTGTTCGAGGGCTTTGGATGCGATGAGCGAATGCAGAGATGCTAGAAATCTTTTTGGGTTTTTGAGAACGATGATGCGAACTCACCCGAATTGAAATTTGCACCCACTCTACATCCGAAGTAAGACTCACACAAATTGAAAATGCAGCCACTCTACTTTCACGAAAGTAAACTCACGTGAATTGAAGTGCTTTCACTCTACTTTCACGAAAGTAAACTCACGCGAATTGAAGTGTTGTCACTCTACTTTCACAAAATTAAACTCACGCGAATTGAAGTGTTGTCACTCTACTTTCACGAAAGTAAACTCACGCGAATTGATGTGATTTCACTCTACTTTCATGAAAGTAAACTCATGCGAATTGAAGTACTGTCACTCTACTTTCACGAAAGTAAACTCACCCGAATTTAAGTGATTTCACTCTACTTTCACGAAAGTAAACTCAAGCGAATTTAAGTGCTTTTACTCTACTTTCACGAAAGTAAACTCACGCGAATTTAAGTGCTTTCACTCTACTTTCACGAAAGTAAACTCACACAAATTTAAGTGCAGCCACTCTACTTACGTGAAAGTAAAATTCACGCGAATTTAAAGTGCAACCCCTCGACTTACACGAAAGTAAAACTCACGCTAAATGAAATATGTATACTTGCTTAAGAAGAGAAGGGGTTCGAAGTATAGAATGTTTATAATGTATATTGAGGTAGAGAACGGAAAGGCTCAAGTGCATGTGAGTGTAAAGAGCGAAAAGGCTCAAGTGTTCATGGGTGCGATCTTGTTCATCCACCAGTTAAGAGCAAAAAGGCTCAAGTGCTCGTAGGTGTGATCGTGTTCATGCACAAATATTACATGGGGGGAGGCTTCGTTCCATTACTACAACCCCGTTCCGAATTGAATTTAAGGGAGAAAGCGGTTTAAAATCAAAGTTTTAAAAACTTACAATTTTTCCCTTCGATCGAGCTCGTGGTTCAGTTAGATGCAATCCTCTTTTTGGTGTAGTTCGGTCAGCTCTAAGGTGCAACCACCCTAGCCGTCCAGGTTCAGCCCCAAGTTGGTGCGGTTTGGTGCTTGGGTTCAGCCCCAAGTTGGTGCGGTTTGGTGCTTGGGTTCAGCCCAAGGTTGGTGCAGTTTGGTTGCTGAGTTCAGCCCTCTATTTGGTGCAGCCGTGTGGTGTCTCCAAGGCAGCCCACTTCATTTCACCTTTTTGAAGTTGAACTTGCTTCGATATGAACACAGGGTTCGATCTTCAATCTGGCTTTCATTCAGACAGGCTTAGCCCATCCTTCACTTTTTGACATGAACTCGAGCAAGCTTTTTGGATTGGGTTTCACTAGTCCGTTTTGATCTGCTTTGAAATCCATGGGCTTTTAGCTTGAATTTAAAATCTTTATTTAAAATATTTCCCAAAAGGTTTAAGCTTTAAAATTTTAGGTTTTTAAAGGTTTGAGGAGGTTGTAAGCTGGATTTTGAAACTTAGGAGTTTTGGAAAACATCACCATTTTTAGGGTGTTTACACTCTTACAATTATCTTCTTTTCATTGAACTTTATGGGGTTGTAATTAAGGAGCTAAGGTCTCCATGATGATGCATTAATCAAGGTTCATATGTTGCCCCACCTTTCTTTCATTCATATGCTATTCGTTATAAATTTTAATTTTGATTCTTTCTACTCCATAACATAATGTAAGATTCTAGACCTCTTAATCTCCCTATCCTCACATGGTAATTAGGATTTTTATTTATTGTTTTATAGTTGTAGATTAAATTTTAATTCGGATGAAAACACAAGCACGAATCTAAAAATATGAAAAACTTGTTTTTTTGCACTCTACACATGTTCGGTAAATGATTTATCTTTCATTATCCCCTGCTCTGAATGTTTCAAAATTTTGTATGTCTAATCTACACAAATAGACAAACTTTAAAATTTTCAAGAATTTTAGGCTTGTGAAACATTACTAATAAAATCAGGGAAGATTTCTTAAAATCAGAAAAGATTCTGAAAAATCAGACGTTTCTATAATAGAGGTTGAATTATTACCAAATATCTTTGTACAAATAAACCAATTTGATTGAAAATGGCCTTATTGGAAAGCTGAAATCTATAGCTTTCCAACAAGACCAATTTCATAGAAATCGGAGGTTTGAGCATAAAAATACAATAGCTTTTCTAAACCTTTGACTTTTTGGAAAGGTCTATCCTGAATGTATGAGTGAGGTCTATTTTTGGATTTAATTACATAAATCAACAATACATAAAATAAAAATAAAAATATTTTTTGAATTTGTATATCAAAATCTGTTTTCTGTAAAAAATTTAAAATTTTTGAAAATCCAAAACTATTCTAAAAAAATTAGAGATGAGTCGCTGAAAACAGAACCAGTTTCTTTTTTTCAAGACTTGGAATGTTTTTGAGTCGAAATCACGATTTTGTCAAACCTTTGAAATTGGAATTTTGTTTTTGAAGACTTACCTGAACATGAATGATTTTCAAAGCATCTAAGCTGACCCTTGAGCATCGGTTCAAGAAAGCCTAAATGGAAAAGAATTCACTTACTTACAATCACTACATGGAAGCTAGAAATCAATCTTTCCTAGTTTGAGCAAACTAGCTGGCACGCTCACACACACAACATAGTTCACAAATTTAATTTCAAATCTTTACATAGGTTTCAAAACAAAAATTCACATCTACAGTCGGCATCCAAGGAAGGTCGACATCAAAAAAGGAAAGTTAGCTTCTAAGAAGGAAGGAAGGTCAGCATCCAAAAAAGGAAAGTCGGTATTCAAGAAAGGAAAGTTGACATCTAAGAGAAAGGAAAGTGGCCTAATTTGTTAAGCCATGGTGCTCGATTTGGCAAGCCACCAAGAAAAACCTTACCAACTTCAGCATCATTGGACCGGATGACTTACCTTAAGTGGTCATGGTGCCCAATTTGATAAGTCATCAAACCATGGGCTGGATGATTTCATAAATTTGGTAATCTATCATCCCAAGCCTTGTTGATTTCATGATCGATTGGAGAAGGCACTTACCATTCCAAGACTTGCCAACTTCAACATGAAAGGAACAAGTCAATTGTAGTAGGATTGGAAGAAGACAACTTACCATTTCAGGCAAGCCATTGGTTGGCCAATTTTAGCAGAATTAAACAAGGCCACTTACCATTTCAAGGGCTAGCTGACTTCAGCAAGTTGAGGCAACACCTTGACCTAATTTGGTAGCCACAAAGAAGCAACTTGCCCTGTCAATGTCCAGTCGATTTCAACCCAATTTGGTAAGTCACCAAGCTACAAGTCCAGCTGATTACAACCAGATTTGCCTTGGTGCCAATTTGGGAACACCCGACCGGTTTCAACAATGACAACACTAGGCCACTTACCTTTCCAAGTCCTGGCCGATTTCAGCAAGCAAGTGGACAGCAACAAGGCAGCTTTGGATGCCCAATTTGGTAGGTCATTAGGCAACACCTTGACCCAATTTCAGCAGGTCTTCAACAAGGCAACTTCTCATATTGCATTGGTTAAGTTGACTTATGAGCAACATCAAAGAGGCAATTTATCACCTATAAAAGTGCCCTTGAGGGTGGCTACAAAGGCATCAAATTCAAGGAGCCAAAATTGAATTCAACCATCTCACAACCGATCAACAATCAACCAAAATCGAGCAGCAAGAGGGAGAGAAAGAGAGAAAAAGAGAGAGAGGGAGAGGGAGAGGGAGAGGGAGAGAGAGAAGGAGAGGAAGGCTCTTCTCCACCAACCTCCGGCCATCATCCTATCCTTCCACGACTGGTCCCTTCTTCCCTTACCTTTTAATTATTATCTCCTCTTTCATTAAAATTAATGGGGTTGTAATTAAGGAGCTCATGTCTCCATATTGATGTAAATGTTGCCCCATTCCCTTTATATTCATAGATTACCTGTTATGTGATTGATTTTTTATCTTTTCTACTCTATATAATATAAGATCCTATACCTCCTAATCCCCTCTATACCTAGGATATAATTATAATTTCATTCATTTTGAATTGTTATAAATTGTCTTTTTTATTTGGACAAAATACATGCATGCATCTTGTAAAAACTAAAAAATTGTTTTCTACACTTTGTACATGTCCGATGAATGATTTTTATTTCTTTATCCCCTACTTCGAATGTGCTAAAATTTTGTACACCTAATATTCACACATCAACACACAGTTTGTAGAAATTTCAAGAGTTTTAGGATCGTACAACATCATAAGTAAAATCAAAGAAAATTTAATGAAATCGGAACAGAGTTTATAAAACCCACATTTCCTACAATAGAGGTTGGGTTATAATCCCATATCTTTGTACGTAATAAATCATTTTCATTGAAAATAGTTCCATTGAAAAGCTGAAATCCATAGCTTTCTAGCAAGACCAACTTCATAGAAATTAGAGATCTAAGTATCAAGATATAGTTGCTTTTTCAAGCCTCTATTTCTCTATTACAAATCTACCCAAAAATCAGGGTAGGGTTTATTCTAAGATTTAATTATATAAATATTTAACATTTAAAATAAAAAATGAAAATATTTTCTAAATTTCCATATAAAACTATATCTTATGTAAAATTTTAAGAATTTTTGGATATTCAAAAGGTATTAAAAAAAAAAAAAGCTCTAAAAACAGAACCAGTTTCTATTTTTCAAGATTTGGAATGTTTTGAATTAAGAAGTAAGTTCACGATTTTGTCAAGCTTTTGAAATTGAAGTTTGATTTTGAAAATTCACTAGATCTCGAATGTTTTCCAAGCGTCTAGGCTGACCCTTGAGCATCGGTTCAAGAAGGCTTACGTCGAAAAGAATTAACTTATCCACAATCGCTATAGAAGTTAGAAATCATCTTTACTAGTTTGAGGAAATTAACTGCCACACTCGCGCACTCTTAGTTTTCGAATTTAGTTTTAAGCCTCTACATAGACTTCGAAATAAAAATTCATATCTATAAAGTGGTTCGATACCTTAAACCTAGCAAAGGGTTAAAGTGGTTTAAATGGTAAAGACTTACTCACGAAGCGAAAGCAGGTCACCCATGTAATCCAAACTAGGAATAAAACTCAGTGTTTTCCAAAAATAATATTTGAAGATTTCATTAGACTTGATGTTTTCAAATATAAAAGAAATGGTTTTAAAGAAAACGTTTGAAACCATACTTGAAAACTCGAATCGGAAGGAGGCAAATTTCTTGAAAAGAGGAGATAGTAAGAACCAAAAAAGCAACGACTAAGCACTTGCCAATTTCATCAATGTTGGACAAGGTATCCTACCATTTTAGATCTAGGTATTAAGCAAGTGGCCTAAGGTGGCTGACAATAAAGAAGGAAGGTCGGCATCCAAGAAGGAAGGAAGAACGACATTAAAGAAAGGAAAGTCGGCATCCATGACAAAGGAAGGTCGGCGTTCAAGAGAAAGGAAAGTCTGCGTTCAAGAAAGGAAAGTCGACATTCAAGAAAAAGAAAAGTGGCCTAATTTGTCAAGGTATGAGCAACCATTATCAAGGTGGGCTGGTCGACTTTAACATGAATGAATAAAAGGACTTACCATGCACAACCATGGTGCCCAATTGGGTAAGTCATCCAGCTCTTGGCTAGTCGATTTGAATAAATTAGACAAGAGGACTTATCATGGGCAGTATTGGTGCCCAATTTAGTAAGTTATAAAGCCATCATCAAGAGGATGGGTTGGCCGATTTCAGCATAAGTGGACAGACCACTTACCATCCCAAGCCCTGCCGACTTTAGCATGGAAGGAACAAGTCAACTACAACATTATGGGACCAACCAACTTACCAAGTCAATGTCTGGCCGACTTCAGCAAGTGGAGGCAACACCTTGACCTAATTTTGTAGTCATAAAGAAGCAACTTGCCATGTCAATGTTCAGTCGATTTCAACCCAATTTGGTAAGTTACCAAGCCACAAGTCCAACTGATTGCAACCAGATGTGCCTTGGTACCAATTTGGGAACTCCAGGCCGGTTTTAGCAATGACAACACAAGGCCACTTACCTTTTCAAGTCCTGGCCGATTTCAACAAGCAAGTGGATAGCAACAAAATAGCTTTGGATGCCCGATTTGGTAGGTCATTAGACAACATCTTGACCCAATTTTAGAAGGTCTTGAACAAGACAACCTACCATATTTTATTTGGCAAGTTGACTTAAAAGGAGCAACAACAAAGAGGCAACTCTATGCCTATAAAGGCCCTTGAGGGGGGGATGATAAAGCATCGAAATCAATCAACCAAAAGCAAGAAACATCTTCCATCAGCCCATGATCCCAAAGAGTGGAATTCGTGAGTAGCAAGAGAGGGAGAGAAAGAAAGAGAGAGAGAGAGAGAGAAAGAGGAAGACAGAGAGAAGAAGGAGGTTCGCCATTCACCATCTTATTCTGTCACTACATGTCCCTTCTTCCCTTATCTTTAATTATTATCTTCTCCTCTTTCATCAAAATTAATGGGGTTGTAATTAGGGAGCTTATGTCTCCATTTCGATGTAATAATTAAGGATTATATGTTGCCTCGTTCTCTTCACATTCATATATCTGTTAGGTGATTGAGTTTTGATCTTTTCTACTCTGATATATAATATAAGATCCTATACCTCCTAATCCCCTCTATGCTTAGGATATAGTTATAATTTTATTCATTTTAAATTGCTATATATGGTCCTTAATTCGGACGAGATGCATGTTCGTAATTTGAGAAGTTAGGATCATGTACCTCGTAAACACCCCAAAATCCCACGATTTTCTCAATATACCTGGTTTTGCAAAAGCAGCCTCAAAGGGCTATTTTGAGTCTGGAAACCCAGGAGCCTTCCAGACAACCCTGTACATATGTTGAAACCATATATGTTTTAAAAATATATACATCCAGTTTTAAAACCTTAAAAAGGTGTTTTGAAACCCCAAAAAGCAACTTGGCATGATGAAAGCAGGACCGAAGAAGCGAAAGAGAGCCTGGACCGCTAGCATATTTCAAGTCCGGCACATCAACTCTCGTATCAGAATCATTCCCAAATTCTCGGACATCCAAGCCCCTGATATCAACAAATTTGTTCAAAATGATCTCCGGAAGGTGAGAAGAAGAGTGGACGACAATATTGGCGAAGACCCAACGCAAGACGGAGTATTGATGCAGTCAGGCCCCGCACAAACCGTCCGTTTCAAAATGCCATGAAGGAGTTAGAAAATCATATTTGGGTCGGATCTGAACCATATATATCCAGATCCAAACCCAACATGCATCTGGATTTGGATTTGGATCCAAAGATCCAAATCCAATATCCACATCCATGGCCCACATCACCTTCTCATAAATGGAGGTGGGGCCTACAGAGATTTCACGTGAAAAGCTTCGGTATAGAGAGAGAAGGGGTGATAATGTATGAGTGAGAAAGTTGGTGGGCTTGACTTTTAGTCAAGGGTGGGTTAACCATGTGGGTTTAGCCTAAGAGTGTGGGTTTGAGCGTATATGCACCTACACCTGACCTAGGGTTGCACCAACATGAACCTGGCTTCAACTAAGTCCATGGATCGATGCCAAGGGGATGATCCTAAAACCTAGCCCTAAGCTAACCCACCTCACCTAGCCACTCCCCCCTAAACCTGACCCAATCCTAGCCGTCCCTATCCAAACCCGCCCCAACCATACCTAGCCGACCTCACCTAGCTCACCCCACCTAACTAGACCACCTAGACCCTAACTAGACTAAACCTAATCCCACCTTAATACACCTAATTAGACTCTAACCCTTAATTCCTAGCCACCCTAACCGACCTACCCAAAGCCCCCCACAAGCCCACCTTCTCATAAATATCTAAACTAAACCACTCCCAACCGACCCCAGCCCATTTGCCTATAAAACCTATTTTTTCTTGCGTGAAGGACTCTCTCTCCTCTCTCTCCTGCCCTCTCTTCCACCCCATCTCACTCCCACTCTCCCCCAGCTGCACCAACATCCACCGCCACTCCACTCGGCTGCCACCTGCACAACCCACCCAGCTGCCATCTTCCCACTCCATCACCCGGTTGCACACTCCATTCGACTGCCACCTCCTTCCACCACCTCGGTTAGTACCCCATCTCAGCCCCATCTAGCCTCTCATCTCCCCTTTCTTACCCAGCCACACACTCCATCACCCGCCTCTTCTTCACCCATTCGGCCACTTCACACCCTACCTCACCACCTTCCCTTAGTCATCCGCTTCCCAGCCCCTAGCTAAACCTCCACCCTTGACCTGCCACCATCTAGCCCACAACCTACCTGCCCCCACCTTAACCAGCCACCTTAAACCGCTGCACCATAGCCACCCCATCACCAAGGCTCTATTTGGCTAAGACCCTACCTACCGCCAACCTACATCCAAGGAGCTCCCCTTCGGCTGTCCAAGGTGACTCACTAGGCCAAAGCCAAGTAAGTTGAGCCCGGACCAGTTACACGTAAGTGCCTAACTCGGTCCTTATTATGAACTTGCTTACATTTAGTTAAATTTGATACGGGGTTGTAATAATGGAGCGTTGCCTCCCCCCGCTTGTAATAATGTGGTTTGGCACACCCACACACACGTGCACTTGAGCCATTCCGCTCTTAGCTGCACACAATCTTAGCACACACACGGGCCTAACCAGCCCTTAAGATATAGTTATACTTATATATATTAAGCTGCGTGGGTTTTAATTTAAGTCGTGGGTGTTGTCTTTCAATTTTCCACACTCACACACATTGAGCTTTCGCTCTTACTCCCAAGACCTTAGTAAAGGCCATATTGCAATTTCGTTTGGGTGCTTAAATTCAAGTTGTGTGCGTAGCATTTCAATTCTACACTCACACACATTGAGCTTTCGCTCTTACTCCCAAGACCTTAGTAAAGGCTGTATTGCAATTTTATTTGGGGTGTTTTAAATTCAAGTTGTGTGCGTGGTCTTTCAATTTCCACACTCACACACATTGAGCTTTCGCTCTTATTCCGAAGACCCTAGTAAGGGCCGTATTGCAATTTCCCTTCGGTGTTTTAATTTAAGTTGTGTGTGTAGCATTTCAATTCTACACTCACACATATTGAGCTTTCGCTCTTATTCCCAAGACCTTAGTAAAGGCCATATTGCAATTATATTTGGGTTTACTTTACAAGTCGTGTGACTTGTCTTTCCATATACACACAACACCCACGCACACGTTGGCGACCTGGCCCATATATATTATAAGTATTTCCCTTCGGCTATGTCTTTAAGATTTGGGTTTTAAGGTTCAGTTGTGTGCGTAGTCTTTCCATATATACACGACACTCACTTGCACAATTGAGCCTTTCCGCTCTTAAGATATAGACATATTTCCCTTTTGCAATTGTCCTTTTGCAATTTACATTAAGTCATTTCCCTTCCGCATTGTCTTTCAATTCGGGTTTTTCCTTTGGAGTTGTGTGAGTTTGCATTGCATATTCGCCATACCACGAGTTAGGACGCATATAAGCTTAAAAAGAAAGACATAGGCACGTGCAAATCCCATGTGTAATAAAACTTGCAATTGTACAAACAAAGCCCAAACACTTCGGGTATTTTTTAAAGAGGTTTGATTTTAAAGACTTTACCAAGCGTACAGACTGACTCTTGCGCATCGGTGCAAGAAAGTCTGCGACGAAAAGAGCTCACTTGCTCATAGTCGCCCCGATAGAGTCAGATTTCAAAAACCTTCTTCGCTAGCTTAAGCAAGCTAGCTGGCACGCCCTTTTTGTTAAAAATGACTTAGACACACAAAAAGGTTCACTTCGGGCCTAAGAACTAGAAGTGGGAATTTTTCGTGTCTACAGGATTGGCACACCCAGTGGGACCTCGGCCTTGTGCAGAGTCAGTTTATGTAGAAAAACCTCATGAATTTTTTTTTTTAAGAAAGTGTTTAAAACCTTGTTTGTTTCATTTCATATCTAGGATTTGTTTTGAAAAGCATATTGAAGCATGTCGAGTCTAGGCTCCCAAGAGGAATCTAGCCATGGCTCATGCGCATCAAGTTCTCAATCTAGAAAGTTTTCGAAAAAACAAGAGATTAAAGACTTGAGAAGGGATTTCGAGGCAAAGATCGCCGCTCTTAGCCAAGAGGCTGAAGCAGGTGATTCATTTTCACCAAACGGCGAACCAAAGGCCAAGAAAAAATTTGAAAAACCTCGCAAACATAAAGAGACTTTCGTGATGGAAGGTAACCAATACCACGAGTCCTTCACACATAAGGACCGTAAAGCCCTACAGCAGCTGCTGTGAGGGCAAAATAAAGAGAAAAGAAGTTACGTCCTGTCTGATTTCTTGCCTGTGGACTATGAAACAGACAGTGACGACGAAAAACCAAACCTCCATCGGTATGATGGCATGGGAGACCCTAGGTCTCACTTGCAGCTTTTCTCTCGTCGAGCCCATAAGAAAAAGAAGGACTCGATGAAATGGGTGTATTGGTTCCCTTTGTCCCTCAAGGGCACAGCTGCCAAATGGCTGGCTTCCTACGATCTTAGCCAGTTCGCAACTTTTGAAGAGTTAGCGAACTGCTTTATGCAGAGATTCTCGCATAACGTAGAAGTCACGCCGACTTTAAACACCTTAAGGGATACAAAACAAGGTGTGAACGAGGACGTACATACGTTCATCGTTCGTTGGAGGTCTCTCCTACGTCAAGTGCGAGAGCCAATATCCGAAGGATGTGCACTCATGCTCATCCTGGATAATTTTAGAAACGAGTTGAAAACCCTTCTCTCGCTTCACGAAATCTCGACTTTCCATAAGTTAATAAAGAAAGCATCTATTTTCGAAACAAATTTGAAAAAGGGGGTGTATGATCACTTATGGAAAGGAAATCCAATTTCGAAAACTCGCTTGGAGAAGTCCATCACTTATGGGCCATCCACCGCGGACAAAGGGGCAAAACCCCATAAAATCGCCAATGTTCGGGTGGATCCAAGGCCGGCAAGTGCTTCAAAAAACTTTGAAAAATTAGAAAATAAAAAGGAGAGGAGTTTTCAAAAACCCTTCGAAAGACGGGAGTACACTCGGCTGGGGCAACCTGTGTCGGAGGTCCTAGACCTCCTACTTGCCCAAGGCATGATCGAACTCCCCGAGATTCCCGAGGGAGTCACTTCGAATGGAAGGTTTTTAAACAAATTCTGCAAGTATCATCGGCTCAAAGGCCATGATACAAGGCGATGTTTCTCCCTCTTTAATAAAATTGAGAACTTGATAGCAGAAGGCTGGCTCCAAGTCGCTGAAGAACCTGAGCCTGCCCAAGCTATCTTCAAAGAACCCTTCCCCAAGCACGCAAGTACCAGTGGGAAGGGAAAAGAGGTATGTGCTCTCACGATTTCAAAGAATCTAGCACATGCATGTGAGTCTGGTTCATCTACTTGTGCATCTACTCTCATACTTTACAAGAAACCCGCCCAAGTAGTCATCCGGGGACCACCAAGAGTTCCGTCCCCGGTTAAACCAGTTTTAACCATTGAAGGTGCTCCAAATCTCTCGATTAGAGCCATGATCATCCAGGGACCACCAAGAGTTCTGTCCCCGGTTAAACCAGTTTTAACCATTCAAGGTGCTCCAAATCTCTCGATTAGAGTCATGATTAGTGTGAAACCTTGGTTGATTGTGGGGGAGGTGACAAGATTCGGGAGGATCTACCAACCTCCACATCTGCAAAGTGCTAAAAAAGGTGGTCAGTGTGCCTGGCCCCTCAAAAGCATGTATTCCTAGAGTTCCGCCAAATATGAACAAAGGAAATGTCGTTTTAAAGGTGTATGATTTCGAAAATCATCTTTCAAAGATTCCTATCAATATGTCCATCCTAGACCACCTAAATCCTTGTCCAAACAAGTGGCCTCCACAGGAGCAAAAACGCCCATCGTGTTCTCGGAAGACGATGTAGAAAGACCCTACGAGTCCCATAACCAGGCCCTACATATCGAGGTGGTTCTGAATAACCACTCTCTAGATAGGTGCCTTATCGATGGGGGAGGAGGGCCCAACATCCTTTCACTTCAAGTGGCGAACCAGATCGGAGTCACCTTGACATCCGTGAATCCCAGTCCCATCGTCATCATTTGATACGATGGGAATGCGTCTAAACCACTAGGATCTATCGAACTCCCCATAGAAACGGGAGGGATAGCACACACGGGGGTGTTCCATGTCCTGGACATCCACCCCCATTATAACCTGTTGTTGGGAAGGCCTTGGATACATAGCTTTTGTGTTGTGCCATCCACCTTCCACAGGTGTGTCAAGATCCCTTTCAGGGACAAAGTCATAGTGATCCTAGGAGAGGGTCATCCTCAACTTCAGGGGGTCATAAATTCCCTTGCTTGTCAAGCTCCTAGACCCACGAGGTAAAACTGGGGCAAATCATGCTTGAGCTACCAAGGCTCACTTTGTATAACCCTAGGAAGGTCGTGTATGTGAAGGGGCCACCCAAGGCTGGCCCCCTCAAGGTTTTGACCATTCTAGGAAAACTCAAGAATCTCTTATTTCCAAAACCCCTGGACAAGAAGTCCTCTGTGCACAACATAGATGACAGCAAGTTTCAGGACCACGATTTGTATCAAAATTTCTCCAAAAACAAAAAATCATGGAACATGCTGTTAAACATTGGCTATTTGCCTTATAAAAGTCTAGGGGCACAAAATCAGGGTCTCCTAGAACCCATACTTCCTAGGGCCAACCCAAGCCGATATGGGATCAGCTATACTCCCAAAATACCACCAGAGGCACCCCCTGTGACCACTTGGGTCAAGGGTGCCCTAGAGCCAACTCTAGAAGAAACCTACGATTTAGACTTCTTATTCTGAGTCTAACCCGTAGTGTTTTCCCTTTGTAGGTATGATGGAAGATCCCTTTTACAAAAATACAAAAACATTTGAAAAACTCAAATTCAAAAAAATGAAAAAATTGCAAAAACCAAAAACATTGGAAAATCAAAAACTCGAAAAAAGAGTAGTTTGTATAGTTCCCAAAGTTCTTGTTTTGCAAAAGCACAAAAAAATCAAAAATTTACAAAACTCCAAAAAGATTTTGTACATAGCTGCTCCTGGAAAGGCTTTGGGTAAAGGAAAGGATTTCGAAAGAAACGTTGTCTGCATAACCCGACCAAATATTTCGAAATCAATAGAAATTCCAAGTGTAAAACTAGGTCTTTTGAAAATCCACGCATCAAATTCCCTCGGGTCTATAACCCACGAGAATGAAGCCTAGAAGTGGATCCCCTGGAGGAAGATCCCACTTCTGAGCTCCCAGAATTTCATAAAATTCTCAATTTTGAAAGACCTTCCAATTCAGTAGGAAGAGATTTCCTAGAGGTAAACCTAGGGAGTGATTCAAATCCCAAACTCATTAAGGTAGGCGCATGTTTGCATGAGCATGAAAGATCAACATTCATTGCATTTCTACGAACCTACTTAGATGTGTTTGCATGGACGTATGAAGACATGCCGGGCATAGACCCCAATATTGTCGAACATCGTCTTCCCTTAGATGCGGATGTGAAACCCATAAAGCAAAAGCTTAGGAAAATACATCAGAATGTACACGCACAAGTCAAAGAGGGTTTAGAAGATCTGTTAAAAGCCGGATTTATAAAACCCATTGCGTATTCTGATTGGTTATCGAATATCGTTGTTGTTCGAAAAACCAATGGGAAGATTCGAATATGCATCGATTTCAGAAACTTGAATAAAGCCACTCCAAAGGATAATTATCCTTTACCAAACATAGATTTGATAGTCGATAGTACTGCAAATCATGAAATGTTTTCATTTATGGATGGCTATTCAGGGTATAATCAAATCAAACTAAGTCCATGAGATCAGGGTAAGACCGCGTTCACAACCCCATGGGGCACGTATTGCTATACAGTCATGCCCTTTGGTTTGAAAAATGCCGGCGCAACATACCAGAGAGCCATGACCACAATCTTTCATGATCAGATTCATGAGCTTGTAGAGGTATATGTGGATGATCTCTTGGCAAAATCCAAAACTCGATACACTTATATCGAATGCTTACAAAAGATTTTCGAAAGGCTTAGGCTTTACAAAGTAAAGCTAAACCCTCAGAAATGTGTGTTCGGAGTAGAGTTCGGAAAGTTCTTAGGCTTTATGGTAAGCCAAAGGGGCATAGAGGTCGACCCATCTAAGTGTCGAGCCATCATAGACATGGCTCCACCCTCTAATCTCACACAGATTTGTAGCCTCCAAGGTCGATTGCAATCCATTCGCAGGTTCATCTCAAACCTGGCGACTAGATGCGAACCCTTCAACAAATTGTTGAGGAAGGGCACGAAATTTTCATGGGATGACGACTGCGAAAAGTCATTTGAAAGACTAAAGGCATACCTAGTTAATCCCCCTATTCTGAATCCTCCAAAGCAAGGAAAACCTCTTTTGCTTTACATTTCCGTGCATGCGAATGCCTTGGGAGCTTTGTTAGCTCAATACGAAGATGACACCCATAAGGAGTATGCCATCTATTATATTTCGAAAACTCTCTTGGCTTATGAAAGAAATTATCATGAGATCTGAATAGTATCCAAGCTTGATCTAATCAAGCATTTATTCGAAAAACCCATTCTCACTGGTAGATTGGGCAAATGGCAACTCCTTCTAATGGAGTATGACCTGAAATACCATCATCAGATCTCCATTAAGGGGCAAGCCCTAGCTGACTACATGGCTGAGTTCCCCCTAGAGGATGCATATCCCACACTTAGTGAAATGCCTGATGAAGGCATATTGCAAAATCAATTTCAAAACCACATTTTGGCAAACTCTTTCGAAAACCAAGTGTGGAAGATGCACTTCGATGGGGCACGAAACCAACGAGGGGCTGGTGCTGGGGTCATCCTCATATCCCCTGAAAAGGGTGAGATCCCCATAGCAATTCACCTAGATTTCGAATGTTCCAACAACATAGCTGAGTATGAAGCACTCATACAAGGCTTAAGGATTTCAAAAACTCTAGGGGCATCATGCATTGAGGTCTTTGGAGATTCACTCCTTGTTATAAACCAAGTTTTGAAAATTTGGCAAGAACGAAATGAAAAGCTTCTTCCATATCACGAGTTAGCCACTCGATTGGTTGAGTCCTTCCAATCGTGTACACTCACACATGTAGGAAGAGAGGATAATGGCATTGCCGACGCCCTCTCATCCTTGGGTTCAGCCCTAAAGGTCGATCCCACTTTGGGAACCTGATCCTTAGAGATATGGCATGCACCCACTCCATCTACACACGATTTGGATATTTGCCAAAACAATCCAGATACTGTTGAAAAACCTTGGTTCTATGACATCAAATGTTTCTTAGAAAATGGGGGATTCGCTGAGGATGTCACATCCAAAGATAAGGCATTCATCCAGAAAATTTCTACCCGATACACGATTTTGGGTGGGGTTTTGTATAAAAAGAGTTTTACCGACATCTTACTAAGATGTGTCGACCTAGAGGAGGCTAGGACTGTCATACATGAATTCCACGATGGAGAATGTGGAGGTCATGTTAATGCCAACATGATGGCAATGAAAATACTTAGAGTGGGCTATTTTTGGTCCACCCTTAAAAGGGATTGTCACGGTCATGTTAGGAAGTGTCATCCATATCAAGTGCATGGGCACGCCATTCATATCCCCTCATCTGCATTACATTCCGTGGTCAGCCCCTAGCCATTCACCATGTGGGCGTTTGACATCGTAGGCCCGATCTTTCCAAAAGCCTCGAATGGGCATCGATTCATTTTAGCAGCCACTGAGTATTTCTCCAAGTGGGTGGAAGCCATTTCCCTGACCAACGTATTGGGGCAACATGTGGTGGCTTTCATTAGGAGGAATATCTTGGCTCGATTTAGGGTTCCACGAGACCTTGTGTCTGATAATGGCATCCCATTCAAAAACGAGCGAATGGTTAAGTTGTGCAACACGTATGGCATAACTCACCACTTCTCTTCGCCCTACTACCCTCAAGGCAACGGCCAAGCCGAAGCCACAAACAAGACTCTCATTAGTATAATTGAGAAGACTTTAGAGAAAGGTAGGACATGGCACGAGAAGCTGGGTGAAGCCTTATGGGCTTATAGGACTTCCATCCGGACTCCCACGAATGCCATGCCATTCGAATTGGTCTATGGCACAAACGCCATTCTTCCCATTCATACACAATTGCATTCATTCCATACATCCATTTCACTCGACCTCCCCCTAGAGACATTTCAGCATGCTAGGATGGCCGAACTAGATTTGTTGGATGAAAGGCGACTCCTTGCTATAGATCATGCTCATGCACACCGGCAAAGGATAGCCCGACATTATGACAAACATATGAGACCTCACCACTTTGAAGTGGGAGATCTGGTTTTGAAAATCATCCACTATTGTGGCCCACATCCACTTGGAAAGTGGTGCCCCAAGTGGGATGGACCCTATGTTGTGCGTGCAACCACCACGAACAACTCATATTGGTTGATCGATCTAGAAGGTAGGAATTTAGCAGATCCTATCAATATTCAATACTTAAAGAAGTATTATGTATAGGGTTTGGGTTAAATTCCCTTTTTTGAAAACCCTTAGGGATAGCTGCTTTGAAACTTCGAAAGTAGGGTTCAAAGGCGAATTGTACGACCCTGAGCAAGAGAATTCGCACTTGTGAAAGAGTGGAGTTTTCCAAATACGTGGTTACATTTCAAAATCCTTCTTCTTACAAAGAAAGGCCTAGTTTAATATAGCAAGATACTTGCAAGTAGTACGTGCTATTTCTAAATAGGCTGATCTAGAATGGATCGAGTATGACCTTGGGATAAGTCCTCCCCTATTCTCTTCTCCTTCCAAAAGGAAAACATGGCCAAAAACAAAGGGAAATCCCCGCCAAAGATCACTTTCCCAAAGAAAGAAACCAGAATCAAAAAGAAAAATCGATTCTTTTATGAAAAAGAGGGATTAAAGAAAAAATACTCCCAAAGGGAGACCCTCTATGAAAAAAAGGAAGAAAAGGCCAAAAAGCTCAAAAAGAGCAGTTTTTCGCCTACTATGCCTCAAACCACGGGACACTTCAGAAGGGACCGTGGTATCTCTTTCCCATCCCTGGCTTATCCCAAGTAAAACATGGTTGATTTCGAGGAATCCTAAAGTAAAAATAGGATTTACTTACTTGAATTGCATTTTGTTTGAGAATTCGACGTTTCAAGTAAGGCGTAGAAATTTTGAAATATAGCTTGTTTTCTTATAAAACCTCCGCTAGATTAGCGAGTGTCATGACTCATGCAAAGGCAAACATGAAGAGCTCAAGATCCTTAGGATTGAGGCTTAAAGTGGCTTTCCCTTTTGTAAATAGATTTTGAAAAATCGAACATCGAGCAACATAGGGTCTGCTCACTTGGAGCAGCAGGCCTTCGTAAGTCTCAAGAGTTCGACCATGTCATCTGGTCTCTAGGAGGTCGCCATTCTTGGCGTCTCATCCATGACATGCACGTGCATATCCACGCATGAACACTTGCATAACATGATCCCCGTTTAGGACCAGAAACCATAGAAAGTCCCTTTTGCGTAATATCTCCTCCTACCAAGTTTAAAAGAGAGATTTTGCTTAAAAATTGGGACGATCCCATATTCTCGTGGATAGATCTAGGAAGACATCGAAAGGGGTATTGTCGTCTTTGCCATTATCCAAATCAATTTGGATAATGCCAAAGAGGGGCATCTGTAAACACCCCAAAATCTCATGATTTTCTCAATATACCTGGTTTTGCAAAAGCAGCCCCAAAGGACTATTTTGAGTCTAGAAACCCAAGAGCCTTCCAGACAACCCTATACATATGTTGAAACCATATATGTTTTAAAAATATATACATGCAGTTTTAAAACCTTAAAAAGTTATTTTGAAACCCCAAAAAGCAACTTGGCCTGATAAAAGCAGGATCGAAGAAGCGAAAGAGAGCTCGGACCCGGAGCATATTTCAAACCCTGCACATCAACTCTCGTATCAGAATCATCCCCAAATTCTCGGACATCCAAGCCCCTCATATCAACAAATTTGTTCAAAATGATCTTCGGAAGGTGAGAAGAAGAGCGGACGACAATGTTGGCGAAGACCCAACGCAAGACGGAGTACTGATGCAGACAGGCCCCGCACAAACCATTCGTTTTGAAATGCCATGAAGGAGTCAGAAAATCAGATTTGGGTCGGATCTGAACCATATATATCCATATCCAAACCCAACATGCATCTAGATTTGGATTTGGATTTGGATCCAAAGATCCAAATCCAATATCCACATCCATGGCCCACATCACCTTCTCATAAATGGAGGTGGGGCCCATAGAGATTTCACGTGAAAAGCTTGGGTATAGAGAGAGAAGGGGCGATAAAGTATGAGTGAGAAAGTTGGTGGGCTTGACTTTTAGTCAAGGGTGGGTTAACCATGTGGGTTTAGCCTAAGAGTGTGGGTTCGAGCTTGTATGCACCTATACATGACCTAGGGCTGCACCAACATGAACCTGGCTGCAACTAGGTCCATAGATCGATGCCAAGGGGATTCTCCTAAAACCTAGCCCTAAGCTAACCCACCTCACCTAGCCACTCTCCCCTAAACCTGCCCAATCCTAGCTGTCCCTATCCAAAACCGCTCCAATCATACCTAGCCGACCTCACCTAGCTCACCCCACCTAACTAGACCACCTAGACCCTAACTAGACTAAACCTAATCCAACCTTAATACACCTAATTAGACCCTAACCCTTAATTCCCAGCCACCCTAACCGACCTACCCAAACCCCCCCACAAGCCCACCTTCTCATAAATATCTAGCCTAAACCACTCCCAACCGACCCCAGCCCATTTGCCTATAAAACCCATTTTTTCTTGTGTGAAGGACTCTCTCTCCTGCCCTCTCTTCCACCCCATCTCACTCCCACTCTCCCCCAGTTGCACCAACATCCACTGCCACTCCACTCAGCTACCACCTGCACACCCCACCCGGCTGCCATCTTCCCACTCCATCACCCGGCTGCACACTCCATTCGGCTGCCACCTCCTTCCACCACCTTCGGCCACCACCTCGGTTAGTACCTCATCTCAGCCCCATCTAGCCTCTCATCTCCCCTTTCTTACCCAGCCACACACTCCATCACCCGCCACTACAGCCCGCCTCTTCTTCACCCATTCAGCCACTTCACACCCTACCTCACCACCTTCCCTTAGTCATCCACTTCCCAGCCCCTAGCTAAACCTCCACCCTTGACTTGCCACCATCTAGCCCACAACCTACCTGCCCCCACCTTAACCAGCCACCTTAAACCGCTGCACCATAGCCACCCCATCACCAAGGCTCTATTTGGCTAAGACCCTACCTGCCGCCAACCTACATCCAAGGAGCTCCCCTTCGGCTATCCAAGGTGACTCACTAGGCCAAAGCCAAGTAAGTTGAGCCCGGACCAGCTACACATAAGTGCCTAACTCGGTCCTTATTATGAACTTGCTTACATTTAGTTAAATTTGATACGGGGTTGTAATAATGGAGCGTTGCCTCCCCCCGCTTGTAATAATGTGGTTTGGCACACCCACACACACGTGCACTTGAGCCATTCCGCTCTTAGCTGCACACAATCTTAGCACACACACGGGCCTAACCAGCTCTTAAGATATAGTTATACTTATATATATTAAGCTGCGTGGGTTTTAATTTAAGTCGTGGGTGTTGTCTTTCAATTTTCCACACTCACACACATTGAGCTTTCGCTCTTACTCCCAAGACCTTAGTAAAGGCCATATTGCAATTTCGTTTGGGTGCTTAAATTCAAGTTGTGTGCGTAGCATTTCAATTCTACACTCACACACATTGAGCTTTCGCTCTTACTCCCAAGACCTTAGTAAAGGCCATATTGCAATTTCATTTGGGGTGTTTTAAATTCAAGTTGTGTGCGTGGTCTTTCAATTTCCACACTCACACACATTTAGCTTTCGCTCTTATTCCCAAGACCCTAGTAAGGGCCGTATTGCAATTTCCCTTAGGTGTTTTAATTCAAGTTGTGTGCATAGCATTTCAATTCTACACTCACACACATTGAGCTTTCGCTCTTATTCCCAAGACCTTAGTAAAGGCCATATTGCAATTATATTTGGGTTTACATTACAAGTCGTGTGAGTTGTCTTTCCATATACACACAACACCCACGCACACGTTGGCGACCTTCGGGCCCATATATATTATAAGTATTTCCCTTCAACTATGTCTTTAAGATTTGGGTTTTAAGGTTCAGCTGTGTGCGTAGTCTTTCCATATATACACGACACTCACTTGCACAATTGAGCCTTTCCGCTCTTAAGATATAGCCATATTTCCCTTTTGCAATTTACATTAAGTCATTTCCCTTCCGTATTGTCTTTCAATTCGGGTTTTTCCTTTGGAGTTGTGTGAGTTTGCATTGCATATTTGCCATACCACGAGTTATGATGCATATTGCATCAAAGCAAACCCCACACTCCTGTGCAAAAATCGCCCAACTTAGGTCACTTGTGAACACACCTAGTTGGCCCTAAAAAGCTTAAAAAGAAAGACATAGGCACGTGCAAATCCCATGTGTAATAAAACTTGCAATCGTACAAACAAAGCCCAAACACTTTGGGTATTTTTCAAAGAGGTTTGATTTTAAAGACTTTGCCAAGCATACAGACTAACCCTTGCGCATCAGTGCAAGAAGGTTTGCGACGAAAAGAGCTCACTTGCTCACAGTCACCCCGATAGAGTCAGATTTCAAAAACCTTCTTCGCTAGCTTAAGCAAGCTGGCTGGCACGCCCTTTTTGTTAAAAACAACTTAGACACACGAAAAGGTTCACTTCAAGCCTAAGAACCAGAAGTGGAAATTTTCCGTGTCTACAGTACCACCTTAAATAAAATTGGAGAAGATCAAATGAAATCAGAACATTTGTAAAACCAGAAGTTCTTATAACAGAGGTTGGGTTATAATCTCATATCTTTGTATACAGTAAATCATTTTATTAAAAATGATCTCATTGAAAAGCTAAAAACCATAGCTTTCTAACAAGACTAATTTTATAGAAATCAAAGATTTGGGTAACAAGATACAGTTGCTTTTCCAAACCTTCATTTCTTTATTATAGATTTGTCCCAAAAATCTGAGTGGGGCATATTCTAGGATTTAATTACATAAATATACAGTATTTAAAATAAAAATAAAAATAGTTTTTGAATTTACACATCAAACTCTATCTTCTTTAAAATTTTGAGAATTTTTGGAGATTCATAAGTTGTTCAAGAAAAAAAAGAAATAAGTCTCTAAAAATAGAACCAGTTTCTCTTTTTCAAGATTTAGAATGTTTTGAATTAAGAAGTTCATGATTTTGTCAAGCTTTTGAAATTGAAATTTGGTTTTAAAAATTGACGGGATATCGAACGATTTTCCAAGCATCTAGGCTGACCCTTGAGCATCGGTTCAAGAAGGCCTACGTCAAAAAGATTCACTTCTCCACAATCGTTACAGAAGTCAAAAATCATCTTTGCTAGTTTGAAGCAAACTATCTAGCACGCTTGGAACATGTTATAAATTACATTATGCCAATAAGGCTATTGAAACTTGAGAGGCCTATAAAAAGCAAAGAAAGAAGCGAGAAAGGACATCAATGAAGAAAAAACAAACATTTAAGAGCATTTATATAAAAAGCTCAACTTAAAAGAAGGTAAAAGAGATATTTTCAAGATAGCTAAGGCTATAGATAAGAATAAGCATCTTACTTTTAATAGATGCACTCAAGATGAGGATGAGAAGATTCTAGTAACAAGTAATGATATTAACAATAGATAAAAAATTATTTTTATGAGTTTTTTAACAAAAATATAAGTACTAGTATTAACTTAGGAGAGTTAACCAAATCAGAAGAGTATATAAACTAAAATTTCTACTAATGTATTCAAAAGGATAAAGTCAAAGAGGTTATTAAACATATGAAGGTAAATTTATAAGACCAAACAATTTTTCTATAGAAGTATGAATAAACCTAGGAAAAACGAGTGTCACTTGGCTTACAAATGCCTAAGGAATGGAAGACAAGTAAAGTTATATCTATATATAAGAATAAGAGATACTTTCAGAATTGTGTAAATTATTGGAGTATCAAGTTGATGAGCCATACTCTAAAATTATGAGAAAGAATTATTGAACATAGGTTCAGATAAGTATCGAATACAACAAAGAACAAATTTGAGTTCATGTTAGAGAGATCTATGTCTTATAGAACATTTTAGAGCAAAAAAGAACCTTCACATGGTATTTTATTAATCTAAAAAGCCTTATGATAGAATACTAAGAGATATTCTTTAGAAAATCTTGGAAAAAAGAGGTATCTCATATATATACATCAATCTTATAAGAGATATACTATAGTGCACAAAAATGTATGAGGACCCATGAAGAAATGACATATTTCTTTGAAGTTAATATTAGATGACATCAAGGATCAATGTTAAGCTCTTATTTATTTATATTGGTCTTTATGAGTTAACAAAACATATTCAAGATGAAGTACTTTGGCATTTGTTTTTACGAATGATATTGTGTTAGTGGATGGATCTAGAGAAAAAGTGAATAAGAAATTAAAAGTATGAAGAGAAATATTAGAAAGTAAAGACTTCCGACTTACTAGAACAAAGACAAAATATATGAAATGCAAGTTTGGTTACTTCATATAATATAAAAATTAAGAATGGTAGGAATTGCATCTCTCATAACGAAAGTTTTAAATACCCAGGATTAATTCTTAGAGTGATAAAAAAATTAATGGAGATGCTAACATAGGTTGGATAAAATGAAGAGATGCATAAAGTATTCTATATGATAGGATGATGCCATTAAAGTTGAAAGTTAACTATTAAAGAGAAGCAATTTAACTTGCTATGTAATATGGTTGTGAGTATTAGACAGTTAATCATCAACATGTACAAAAGATGTTTGTGACAAAATTGAAGATGTTGAGATGAATGAGTATTCATACAAGGACCATATACATAATGAGGTTATTAGTAACAAATTGGGAGTGACACTAATAGATCATAAAATGTAAGAAAATTATTTAAAATCGTCTAGACACAAAGAAAGATGACCAAAAGAAGCTCTTGTAAGAAGATATGAGAAACTAGATTGTGAGAACGTTAAAAGAGAAGAGGAAGACACAAAAGAGTTGAAAGAACACAATAAGAATGATCTAGCTTATATTGAGCTAACTATTAGGATGACACATGATCGAGCTCTATGGAAACAATGAATCTAATATAGTTGACTCCGTCTAGTATGGGAAAATGCTTGTTGTTGTTGCTGTTGGAAGATGCAAATTTGCTCCTCTCAAGTTTTAACCTAAAAGCATATATGAGCCTACTCTTAAGTTGCATTGTACTTTCTCCTTTAGGTAATAAACATAAGTTCAATACCCTTTTGACCAAATTCAGATGCATTCTTGTAAATACCCAAAATATTTCTAAGAAAATATGCTTTTAAAAATTGTTCACAAAAGGTCAATTTCAAGGCACATATGGTGAGACTCTGAGTCTTAGTTTCTATAAAAATTAGAGCTCACTTGAAGGAGAAATAAAATATTTAGAAAGAGAGAAAGAAGAAATGAGGAGGAATTTCAAACCTTCCAGCTCTAGATGAGAAAAGTAGGGTTCACCAAAATTTATTCTATGAGGTGGGTCAACCATGACGGGTGGTGTTTTTAACTTTAAATCAATTTCATTTAAAATTGTTGGGTCATTTATTGGTAAACACCCAAAATTTTTCTTAAGAAAAAATTGTTTTGATTTATAGAATTGGTTTTAGATATTTATTTTTAAAACATGTAAGATGATTCTAAAAATTTTGAACAATTGGAGAAAAAGCAATTATATAAGTGTTTTGGATCGAATTGAGGAGATCCCACATCAACATGCCTGCCACCTAACATAAGCATAGGATGGGTCGTAAAAGGTTGAGCTTAGCCTTTTTCATATTTCATTTATGGGTTTTGAGCATGAGCCTTGCTATATTCATAAAACCAAGTTAATTTTCATAGCCTATCCATTGTTAAACATCACTAAGCCTTAATTATGTCCATCCATTTGACCTACACCTTCATCCTTACCATATCGAGTTAAACCTTAGAAGAACCTATTAGGCTACATAAGTGTGTGTGTGTGTATATATATATATATATATATATATATATATATATATTCATATGTATTGATATCTACATATATATATATATATATGAATGTATGAAAATAAATAAATATATGTATATATGTGTGTATACATTCTTGGGCTTGATTTTCATGGGGCATGTATGTGCAAGCTTGAGTACATGTGCATGATCAATGTGATGCATAAATTTGGTTGAAAATGTATTTTGAAAAAGGCCTCTTCCTCCACTGGATAACTTTTCCAAAAAAAAAATTTGAATACTCAAAAAGTTTCCCAAAATTTGAATCTCATCCAAAAGCTTTCAAAATCAAGATTATATATTAATAATTTCCAAAATTCAATAATATGGTTATTCATTTATGATTTACAAAGTTTTAAAATTTCAACTTTATGTTTATGGTTTCCATACTTACAAAATATGAATTATGTTCATGGATTGGAAAAGTTAAAACCTGATTTTTAGATTTAGAAAGTTATATAAATTTGAATTATATATTTATGGTTTCTAAATTTCAAAATTTTGAAATAAATAGGTCATGAGTTTGTAAAGTGAAAATTTTGATTCCAGTGTTTGAATGCTAAAATGTGGTTTAAAGATTTGGAAGTTAAAGTTTGGTTTCGAGATTTGGAAAGTTGAAAGCCTTATTTTTTGGATTTGGAAAGTATATGAATCTGCATTATATGTTCATAAAATTTGTAAAATCATAAATCTAAATTATATGTTCATGTATTTGAAAATTCATAAATTTGAATTGTATATTCATGAATTTGAAAGGTTATAAAAAAAGTTTTCGAAAGCTATGACATATTAAATGAATTTGAAAAATTATGATTTGTTAAGTTACTTTATGAACATGAACTTTTGAAAATTGACTTACACATTGTAATGTATCCATTTGACTTGCATAAAATCTGAATTATGAGCCTAGGTATATGCTATATAGTCAAAGAAAAATTAATTAATTTTTAGAAAGCTAAATAGGTTATATGCATCTGACCCATGGTTCCATCCCCGATGACCTTAATCTACTTGATATTTGGTTAACCTAAATCCATATACCCTAACCGATCTATCTCCTACATGACTCCACCCATATTAGATGTGCATATCTATATGGTTTGACCCATATTTAACTCATTTATTTTGAATGACCCATGCTAAAACTATTGGTTGTACTAAGTTATAAAATTATCAAATTTGTTATCAAGATAATGGCAGGCTTTCAATCGAATTGAAAAGAAAGTATACGAAGCTCATGCTAAGATGGATTGAATTGAAAAGAAGTTATGGCCTATATCAAGAGATTAACATGCCTAAGTACAACACAATGAATTTTCATAAAGAAAAGAGCTAACCATTGCCTTGGAAGACCTGCTATTTTCTTTATAGACTTTCTTATTCATTAGAATTGAAAATAGAAAGATATAGTTGATGAAATTTTATTACAAATTCATTGTAAACCTTCTAATTTAATATATCCCAGCATTCTCCTATAAAAAAGGGGTCTCATATCTCATTGTAAGAATCCACAAAAGAATCAAAGAAAGATTCAAGAGTAATCAAGAAAATTTCAAGAGTTTCTCTATTCCTTCTTCTTTTGTCTTCTTTGTTTAAGTGTGTTTATATGAGCTTTCAATCAAGAAGGATAGAGTGTGCTTCATCCAAATCTTATCAAGTAAAGTGCACATTTTGATTTTGCTTTCTATTAGTTTCATTATTCATCCTAGTTGCTTTGCATCTATAGGCCAATATCTTAGATTATAAAAGAACAAAAATAACATCATTGTTCTTATTCTAGTTTCATAATAGTTAGTTAATTTAGTTTTATTGCATCCCCTTTGCATAAGTCTTTTAACTCTCATATACATTTGATTTTATAAAAATATTTAAAACTCATGCACACTTCATATCAAGATCTCCGCAAATCACAATTTTCTGCATCTTAATATCTCTATAAATCAGGATGTTTTGTACCTTAGGATTTTTGCATCTTAACAGTTTTATTATTAGTTGCATATTCCATTTATTGCCTAATTTTTAATTAAAACATAATTTTCTTAAGATTGATTCTAGCCATATCCGTATCTATTTTAGATCCATATCCATTTAAATGACATATCCAATTTAGATCTATACCCCTTGATACAAAAAACCAATAGGAATAGAGACTCCTTTTTGTGCTCATATCTCAATTCAAGCATGAAGGTATCTTTCTTTTTTATTAGTTAAGAATTTTGTAGTAGAAGAACTTACCCTTGTTTGCTAGGGTAAGAAGGTGATTGTGAAAAGAACTTGATTTGGGCTCATAATAGATAAAAGAAAAGTGAATAATAGATAAATCATTATTGACTTAGTTTTTATTTATTTTCATAAAATTAAAAAGATTGGATACAAGTTGAGGGTTTCACATAACCTAAAATTTGTACACACTTACACTCACTTTTACCTAGAAAAGTCTTATCAAGTTAAAATAAAAAACCTGCTTTTATTTCAATTGTCCATGAGATTTTATTAAAAAGTATTTATTGAATATTTAATATAGGCTGGGTTTTTTTATTTATTATACATAAAAAATTTGAAACTTACATGCACATTCACGGCACCAAATGAGGGTCTATTTATAAAAATAATATTTTTAGTGCATATATATATTTGTATAATTTTTTCATTACAGCTTTATATTTTGAGCATTATTGGATACATAAATGTATGGGAGAAATCAAAATTCATGAAAGACACATGTCATGCTCTCCTTTCGTTCTTATCACTATTATTTTACAAAAAAGCTATACATTTATATTTATTTTCAAAAATAAGACAAAAATAGTCTTTATTCAAAAAACTTATTTTGCATTTATGTACATTGCTCAAGCCTTGATTCAATTAAGCTTAAGTCTTATTTTAACCTAGCCTAGTTTACCCAAGCCTATCGAGTTCACATTTGTTCTAGTTGATACATTCAGTTGAATCAATTTATATTAAAAATTCAATTTTGAGTAAAATAAAGCTTACCTTAGCCATGACCCACCTCACCTCATTGAAATCAGATCCACATCAAGAGATAATAGGTTGTTCCACTTTGATGCTTCAAGGCCAACAATTATCAAGCTTCATCAAGGTTTCAAGACAAGACAAACACTCAAATTGTACACGAGCGACCCTAAGAAGTCATCCAAACCGTGTGAAGTCCCCAAGCCGAACTAACCCATGCAAGGAGCCTCCAAGCCACCTTGGAGTCAGCCAAGCCATTCATGCCACTTAGCCAACTAAAAAAAAATATTTCAAAACTTTAAATTCCTATCTTTTAAGTTTTATTAAAGATTTTGTATGGATCAAATCTAGTTGTTTCTTATCTCTAAAGGGATTAGATCCTCTCTATAAATGACCCCTTGGACTCCCATTGTATCAATCTCTCTCTATGAAGTATCAATAATATCTCTCTCCCTCAAACATCAAGGATATTGTGTTTCATCTCCCTCCAAGTTACAAGCTTCAACAAAGGCATTAAGGGGTGACCCCTTCTTCTTTCCTGCACTTCCTCGTCTATCTGGTGTGTGTGTGACCAAGAGAGATCCATCAAAGTGGGATGGCCAACCCCTAGAGATATTCCTGAGGCCTTCTTCTTATGTACTTTCTATTTTCTGTTTCTTTTAGCACAAGCCGATCTAATATCCCACGTACTTTTAGTGTTACCAAATTGTAATCAGCACAACTCCTTAACCATTTTATTTTTGGATCATATATGCACTCTTACCATCATTGTCCCTTCAAAACCATAGATCATCTTAGCCTTAGTTGCATTACCTTGATTTATCTTATATAGACCCTGCATCTTGTCGTTCTCCTCCCATAGCCATCTTGCTTTGCATCATGGTTCATAACATCATCTAATTGCATAGACCTTCACATGCTGAATTTTGCATTAGGTCATCATTGGCCTATCATTGCATTCATGAGCCTATAACACGCTATCCCAAACCCATATCGATGCTCATCAACAAGTTTCTTATTAACAATCGAAAGAAAAATGCAATCTGAAAACAAGGGTTGAGAACTTACCAGATTTCTGCTGCTTCTTAGCTATCCACTCCTCTCTAGGATGCAAATCCTCAAAACGTGTTAGTGAGCCTCTCTTACTCGATTTCCCCCCTTAAGTTAGCGCACAGAATGGTGGCTGGTGGAGGTTTCCCCACCCCACCATTTCTGGTAACACTGTTGGGGACGGGGCCGGATCCAGTCAGGTTTGGGTCCACACAATCCACATCATCACAGTTGTCTTTGGGAGAGATGCTTGCTACTTGCTCTTGCTCAATGTCCATATCCCTCCGATTTGAGTTAGGTGTTGATTGTTTTCTCATTTCTCTAGTCTTGTTTAAGGATTGCAACAAACAAATAATAATTCAGAAAAGTATAACATGCAATGAATTGTAATATGGAAGTTGTAAAAGGAATCAAGATAACACCGGAAATCTATGAATCTGTTGCTAGACATTAATGAGGGTGATTGTTTACCGTCTAACCCAAATCGGATGGATAACAGAACCTAGCACATGCAAGCAGCAAACATATTGGTCTCTCTCTCTGCATCCATGTGATTATTTCTTTTATTTTCAACAGGACCTACTTAGTATTCATAAATGACTCATTTTGGTGGATATTTACTATTTTGTTTCCTAAGTGTGCCCCACATCATAATAGTTAAGAAACCAAGTGGGCTGTCTTTAGCTATCATTATCAAGTCATAAAAACCACGCTCAACACCACTTCATGTTCAACACACGGTGGTTATCTATGTAAGTTTTCAAAAGAAGAGAGTTTCTTTTACTCTATAAAGTTCTTATGTTTACTGTAAACTCGATGAGACAAACTTTCTGTGGTGCTCCATCCAAATCACTGTATGCACCACAATCTTATTCATTTCATGTATGTACTGAAAACGGCAACAGAAACTATCGTCACCCATCCTTCACCAACGTCATGAAACAACAAAATAAGCACCATTGTTTCCATTCTGCCCTTTAGCTGCATCACACATAGAACGTTAAGGATGAATTGGATGGTCATGATGAGTCAGATTGGCATTTTGGGGTGCCATGAATGCATGCACACTGTGACAGAAGTCGCTGGCGTTTAAAGCAAGCGCGCCACAACAATTCCACCGTCCCTTAAGCTATATCAATCACCATGATGGGCAGTCAATATACAGTCAATCTACTTCCGGTATCACCTTGTCAAATCTGTGCAAGCTTTGCACAGCATTCGGAGTAGTAAGTTGGCCGATTGTACTTTCTGAGTTATTTTCAAATTTTATCTTCATTTTATCAACAATTTCATACAAAGTTGGTTTTGCGGTGTCAAAAATGAGAGTAATGAGAAAAATCGTTTAAGATAGTTTTGAATACATAAAAAGACAACAAAAAAAGCTAGAATGTGAAAATATTTAAAGTGGAAGACCACAAAAGTGTTGGAAGAAAATAATACATAATAATATAGCTTATGTTGAACTAATTGTTACCATGATACATGATTGAAGTCTATGGAAATAAAGAATCCATGTAGCTAACCTTATCTAGTATGAGAAAATACTTAGGTTTTGTTGTTGCTGTAGTTGATTGCATATTTTTGAGAATCCTCGAGGAACCCAAGTATCATACTAGATTCCTCGGAATGGTTCAGGTAAGTGTTTCGTACGAGTGATTTCTCGAGGAGGTGAGTCCCACATGAGATATGACAATGGTGAGATTATATATAGAACTAAATAGGAAAAAAAAAGTAGAGAAAATAAATATTATCTATTAAGAACAAACCATTACAAGAAACAACAAAAGAATGACAAGCTTAAGCTAAAAAGAAAAAAGAAAAGCTAAACTAGGGAAAGTAAGACTAGAGTTGGAATGGGCGATTTATGTTGCTGTGTAGAGTGGTGGTTGAGGCAATTCGAGAGGGAGTCCTCTTGGCTTCCATTAGTTTCCTCTTCAGTGGCATTCTCTGCCTTAATTTCCATGTCGCCAACTACTTATTTTAGCTTGACCATCGTGAACACGACCTCGAGTTACTTGCTTTAGTCATCAATCCTTCCGTTTTGATGGATCTTTAATGTTTATTTTAGGATCTTCAGTGATAGTTTGAATTTTAGCATTAGCAGATAATTAACTCTAAAATTGCATGTCACTTTTTATTCTCCTTTGACACTTGTGAGATCTTCTACTAAGTATTTCAAAAACGTCGACTTGTAGTTTCCCATACTTTTGATTAGCGCTTCATCTGAGTCCCTCTTCAAGTCTTCAAACCAAATTAAGTGTATCCCCTATTATCAAATTATGCTCGAGTCCTTGATATGTTTGGTATTAAAATTTCAAAAATAATTTTTACGCAATCAATTTGAACATTAACGTAAGTATTAATATTCAAAAGGAAAATGTCCTTTAGGGTTATGTTGGAAACGATCTGAGATTGGGCAGAAAAGGAAACATTTGAAATAACAACAAGGTGAAGGACTAATTTGGAATAGAGAGTCCAGAGATCGATCCCACCACCTCGTTCCCGCTCTTAAATGCAACCGCTCGAGCCTCTCTCTCTGTCTCTCTCCCTCACACACACATAAGAAGCCGACCCACCATGGAAGGAGCAACAGTGGGAGTCTACCGCGGGTTAAAGCATTACTGGCGGAGGAAGAGGTACAAGAAGCTGGACGGTGGGGCAGGCCGGCGGAGGAGTGGCCAGGTAGAGTCGTCCGCTGCGGGAATGGGCGGGCGGCGCAAAAGATGGGGGATCAGAGTATCCCAGAGGGTCCCAGAGGGTCCGGTTCTTCCGGATTTGTCTACCGTCGCTGAAGGCCTTCCTCATCCGCCTTCGAGACGCCTATGTCCGGTTGATGCTCAGCCTCTCCAACTCCCGCGTCTTCGCTGCCGGTGGCCCTGGAGGAGTCATCGGCTCCAGTTTCAGAGGGCATGCCGTAGCAAACTGCCGCTCCTTCGGCGCGGGTCCCCGCAAAGTGTACGACGAGAAGGTGCTGGTGGAGATCTACAAGTTGCTCGCGGCGCAGGGACAACTCGCGTGTGCTGCCCATTTATGATCAATGGTGATGACAATCCCACCCTTCTTCACGTTATCTTAACTCTCTGTTTCATTATCTGTTCTCGTTTTCCCTTGTAGAATGTTTTTGTCGTTAGGATTCTGTAAATAATCAGGCCGAGAAGTTCTATATTAACGACTTCCTCTATTTCCTTCTTGACCGTGCTGCTCGCCAAGCTTTATAGGTTTGACCCGATCTTGTAGAACCTGGTGATGGTTACTAACAACTAAATAAATTCATTTTTGCACTCGAGCGATAGCTCACTTGGCTTGGCTAGCCGCTGGACAGTTTGATTCACAAGGTGACGGTCATGTGTTTGATAGTGCATGTGGTTCTGTCTCTTTATTATATACAATTGCAACAACTAAGTCTTTTAGGTTGATTATTTGGATTCTTGTGTTTTTACAAAACTTGATTCTCTTGACATGCTAACAATTTAATTTAACATAAATTAAATCTTTCTTTGATTGGCCATTGTCCCTTTCATATGTGAATATGAGTATGCTTTATTGAAATTCATGAAAAACTCGGATTCGTCTAGAGGTTTGATTGTGATTAGCATATTTTCACACACAAATATTCGAAAAAGGTACTATTTTGCATAAATGAACTGGTCCGAGTGTAGAACTTCTTTTCTCAATTTTCATGAAAGACGTGGTATGGTATGGCTTGAATCTGGGTCTGGGGCGGAAATTTAGAAAATAGGACGTGGACTTGGTCTTACCTGGACCCGAACCGAGTCTGACACGTTAACACGAGCGTTTGGTTGGGAATGTCAGGGGGCTGAAATTGTCTTTTCATGTTAAATGTGGTTTCGGCCGTGAGAATGGCGTGCAGGGAAAATGGGGGTGATTGGAAATCCCACTCATCTTCCATCATCTCATGTGCGATCCGACAAACCTGCTTTTTTCTCATTTAAGGCCAAGTGAAGCCGCAGGCCCACTGGGTGTGCCCTGCGGTACTTATCCACTTAGATCATTGGTCAAGCTTTCAAGTTATGAATCCTCTTATCTTGGCTCATGTTAAGACACTACCCTTGAGTTATTCTGGGTGTGACTGCCGTCTGCCTTCTCATGGTCACGGGTCGACCTTGTTTAAACCACAACACGACTGCCTTCTGGCCTTGGCACGGCCATGGGCTAACCCATATCCAGTCAAAAGGAAGCGAGCTCGACCCATGGCATGGCAGAAAGCAGTCACACCCAAATCAACACTTCTGCATCTACTACAAACTTCTGACACACAACCCAAACTTGAAGATGCAAAAAGTAATGGTCGAGATTTATCGTAGAACACCATAGAGTTTGATTCAAAGTGGAATAGCCACCGATGATGCCAAAATTCTACAATCGACTGTGAAACACCACAAACTCCACCACATCATCGTTGTTTAATGCTTGAATCAATCACGGAGCAAATAAGATACTCTCATACCAAATATCACATGCTCAAAACTGGATTGAACCTAGCAACGGATGGTTGGTTCAACAGCGTGTGATGGCAGTAAGAGATGTTCTGGTTCAGCCTTGATTGTGCGTACACCTTGTCACTGACAACAATGCTCTCTCACTCTCTCTCGATCTTAATGGGTTTTTCTCTTTACCGGATAGTGCACAACTCTCACTCTTTAGCAACAATGCTCGTGGCTCTAACACTCTCTTGACAAGATAAAGAAGAAGGAGAAACCCAGAATGGGAGGAAGACAACTTCATTCACTATCTCTCAAAGATGCATAATGTGATACATGGGAGATGTGATCGCTTTTTATAACATGCAAATCGGGTCCATGTAGATACTTATGTCTAGCCTTAATAGAGAAAGGACCCAGTGACCTATAGTAAATACATAGAAAAGGAAAAGGTCCTAGGCTAAGTGTACTCCTATTGGGGCCGAGGTGTGATGCGTACAAAGCACACGTGTATACTCGAACGGTTTTATCCACTCAACATATATGCCTTTGTTTCATCCATTCGTTACAACCCAAAGCAGCATTGCATTCATTTATCCACCCAACATTCTTCTTTTCCCTTACACTTATCATTGAGCTCGACATCCAACATATAGATCTCATGAGTCCCATCTACTTCTACTACAAACCAAAACAAATTTACAATGAGATCCAAATGGGTAGGAAGCAGTTGAATAGAATCCATAGTTTAGGGGAATCTCATAAAAATGTTTTCATATTTCATTATTTATGGCCTTAGAGGCTCAACAAGACCATTAGTGTGAACTGTCTAGGCAAATCAAAATATAAGGCAGTCACCTTGTTAATCCACCTTGCAGATCTCCTGATTCCATCACGCATGGTGTAAGTTTGACTCCAGGAACTGCATACCTGGCTTTAGGAGGTGTAATACGTAAACATCCTTAAAGACCCGAACCTTTCGATCATTGAGATTGAGGGTTGAGATTTCAATTAAAAATGTAAAAAGGATATGATTGTACTTTTGGCAATTGCATTAAGTGTACGTGGTACTATTTTGATTTTTGCTTAAAGATCTCAACCATTGATATCAATAATTGAATACTTGAGATCTTTAAGTAGATTTGAGCATGAACCAGTATGCTATAGTACTATGCTCTCTTTCTCTTATATATATATATATAGGAAAAAATAATAGGATACTCTAAAAGTATATACTATTGAATCTTGTTTGATCATCATTGATGAACGATGGATTGTCACATGGGCCCCCACCATGTGATGAGGATGACACCTTAGCAACATTCCTGATCATGACAAGGATAACACCTTTTGGTGATATCCCTTGTCATATCTCTCAAAGGGAGTTTATTCTCTCGGACCCTAGCAGTTTGATCACCTTTGATGAACAATGAGAGATGTCACTAATAAGGAACCTTTGTCACATTAGCGGCCCCACATGTGACAAGAATTGTGCCTTTTTGGCCTAGTGCCTAATAAATCATTCATTAGTGGAGATCAAATGGTGGTATTTTGGGGGTAATATACCTTTGGAGTTCCCTATCATTCCTCACTCTCTCCATATATATATATATAATAAAAACAACTAACACTTTTCTCATACTAGATGGGATCAGCTACATGTATGCTTTATTTTCATAGAGCTTAAGTATGTGTTATCTTAACAGTTAATTCACATAAGCTATTGCACTTCTTTATCGTTTCCTTCCAACACTTTTGTGGTCTTCTAAATACCCAAAATTTTTAAGGTAAATACATTTTTAAAAATTGTTTTCAAAAGACTAATTTCAAGATGCATAGGGTGACCCTCTAGGTCTTTGATTTTATAAAAATTGTAGCTCACATGAAGGACAAATAAAAATATTTTAGAATAGAGAAGAAGAGGATTTTTGAAGGCTTTTGGCTCCAGATAATAAAACATGCTTCACCAAAATTCATTCTATGAAGTGGGTTGACCATGACTAATATTCTACCCTCCTTAGGTGTTTCTAACCTTAACGAACTTCATTTAAAATTTTTAGGTCAGTTACGCTCATTTTTATCAAGAAAAGCCTTGTCAAGCTAAAATAAAAACCAACTTTTATTTTATTTATCCATGAGATTTTATTAAAAGAAAATTTATTTATATTAGATATTTAATATAAGATGTTTTTCATATTTATTATGCATAAGAATTTCAGACCTTATGTGTTCGTTTAAGTTTATGCATATCCAGGACATCAAATGAGGTTTCATTTGTAAAAAAGATGATTTCAATGTATATGTATATGTATAAGATAGTTTTTCATAAAAACTATATTTTAGGTATTAGTAGACACATAAATGCATGGGAGAAGACAAAATTCATGGAAGACACTTGCTATGCTTACCTTGACTCGGTTCAACTTTTTCTTCACCACAAACCTTCTTGTTTGTGGACTGCATTGTTGTGTTATGGTCAAGCTAATTGGTTGATCTATACCCCAACTTAATTCATTTGAATTGGGTAGACGTAGTCTCCTCTAACATGGGTGTACAACTGAGTCCCATCCCACGTAACAGTGTTGTTTGTAAGAATGACCTTTCTACTTTCGCTCCGTGAGTCAGTCCTCAATCTTTCGGACTGCTTTAACCTTTTGATGGATGTAGGGTCTCAGACCGCTTTAACCCTTTGATGGGTATAGGTCTTAGACCGTTTTAACCTCCTAGTATAGGGTCACTTGATGTAAGACTGTCCTCGATCTGACGAGTCTTTTAAGGCCCGTCATGTTTTGGACTTGTTTGTTTATTTTACCTTTTTAGTTTCAAATATTCTGTAAGTCCCATCTTAACTTTTTCAATTCTATCTTTGAAGAAAATCATTTGAAAAAACAAAATTTTGCTTATTTGGCCTTGAGGGTAGAGTGGTTATTTTTTAGATTTTGTCAAAATTCAATTTTTTTGATTGGGTTCAAAGCCCTTATTTTGAGGTTCCTATAGAATTTTGGCATGGAAATGGATTCGTATAAGGTGTCTTTATTTAAAAAGCCCTTAAAAGGCCTGTAACCATAATTTTTCTTGTGAAGAAAGAAATTCTAAATAATCCTTTTGATAAATTTTTGGGTGTTCACACCTCTAAAACAAATCATCTTTATTTATAGAATTCTTTAAATTGCCTTATCTAACTCCTACAAGAATGCTTTTATGCTAGCTTCCGGTCTTACTTGGGATGTATAAGCACAACCTTTATTTGAAGCCTCTATTTTTAACACTAATTTTATATTATTATTCGATCACAATACCATTATATGTCTACTACACTACCCTTTTAATCTTTATATACAATAATACCAACTCTATTTTGAGCCTTTTTATTTCTTAAGTACTACAATATATAACCAATATTCTTAATTTCTTTTGCTTTTTCTCCCACCAACTTTTCTCTTGTAAACATAGAATGTGAATCTTTCACCTAATCATAGTATCTACTACTTCCATTAACTTGTCACTCAATGTTCTAATATTTGAAGTACCAATTTGAATCTTATTATATAGGACTAACTTCTTACTCTCAACATCTATCTATGATAAAAATGCGAAGACCTTCTTTGTAATTTGTTCACTATATTCAAGGAATAATGTAGCGGAACTAACTTCTTTATCCATACCCATTCATAATGTGTGAACCCTCTTTTTAATTTGTTTATTATATTTAGATGGTAATGTGTTGAGACTAACCTCTTCATACCTACGCTTCTACTGCAATATATTGCGAAGAGAGAACATCAAAATAAAATGTTCATAATGTTTAAAATCTATGATAGATAAATATAAGAACATTTTAGATTTCTTGTTGAAAGCCTAACTCAGCCCTCCTTCCTTTATGAGGGCTTAGACCGATCATGTAAGAGTAATCTCTTACATGGACATAATTTCTCTCTCTCTCCCTCTATATATATATATATATATATATGAATGTATATGTACAGTGAATGATGCAAACTACCTGTATCCAAACCCTAACAAAACCAATCTCAACTATGTGTTTGAAGGGAAAATATGGTTGAGATTCAAAAAAGTGAAGTATATATTGAGACAAAGTATCCTACAAAAGGTATATGTATATTTTCACTTTTGATTTTCAATATATATCATGGTCATTGATCAAATGATTGTTGAGATTGATTTGGATGAAGTTTGTGTATGAATGATATGTATCATTCACCTTATATATATATATATATATATATATATATATATATATTATCTTCCCACAAAGAGACAAAAGAGAACGTACGCCCACCACCTTTTTTGGTAAGTGCCTTGATAGTGGAACTATAAGTTGTGTAAACTGCTTGTATGCCCTTAAGTGGAGGTCAGGCCTCTAAGAAACTATCAAGTTGTAGTTTCGGGGAAGATTTAGGGTCTGAAGCCACCGTGTCTGGACTCTCAGCTGTTTGTTTGAGAAAACAAATCATTACACCAGGGCAGGTGGTATTTATGTTGTCAAAGAGCAGGTTTTGATCCTAGTATCCATTCCTCATAAATAAAGCAATGGAAAGAGGCTTCATCACATCTCAAGGTAAAAGTTATATCGTCTGGACTCAGCTGTTTGTTTGAGAAAATAAATCATTACACCAGGGCAGGTGGTATTTATGTTGCCAAAGAGCAGGTTTTGATCCTAGTATCCATTCCTCATAAATAAAACAATGGAAAGCGGCTTCATCACATCTCAAGGTAAAAGTTATATCTATTCATGAAAATTCTTATTTTTCGCATTGGTATCGAAGTTTCCAATGCTTGTTTTTGTGATTGATTGCGAGATATTGAATATCCATTTAGAAACATGATCACTCGCACTGCAAAAATGGTTAATTAAGATTTTCAGAAGTTGGATTTTATTTGAAGGTGAACTTGAATTTTGTTTTCTAAACCATTATCCAAAAGCCAAGGTTCTCTCTCTAGAAATATCTTAAAATGCTCCTTCTATCAATATATCATTTACTAATTTTGCCAATATGCTACAGAAATACATTTGTCCAAAGTGAAAACTGTGATCAGGGTCATCCTAGTTTCATATTTATGTTAAAAGATTGAAGACTTTCATTTCTTTGGAAAGGCTTAAATGTGTTTCATCCAGTGAAATTTAATTTCCTAAATTTTGTTTTGATTCTTAAAGAAAAATCTAGGACATGAAAAAGTTACCTATAACATGAACGAACTTTTAGTCTAGATAATGTCGATAGAGTTAAATTTCATGTCAAATTTATGTTGGAGCTTTTAGTCTAGTATGAACGAGCTTTAGCTTGCAAGTTAAATTTCATGTTTTTTTGGTTAATTTAAATAAACTTTTTCACCATGATAGTTAGAGTTACTTTTGTTTGTGGAGTGTAATTAAATAAAAAATTGGTTATAGTGAGAGCACATTTTGATTAAACATTTGCAAATAGTCAAAATTAGTCTAATAAAGTACACCTACTTGTTAGAGATTTATATGCATGTCTACAGTGGTGGCTCTACATTGTGATGGGGTGGGGCAACCCGATATTCTGCAAATTTTCAATTACATATTAAAAATTTTAAGCTTGCTCACCCAAAAACAAATGAAGGAAGAAAATAATTAAAAATAATTTAGTTTTTGTTGAGTTGACTTTTAGTATGGCACACGGTGGGGTTATGTGGAAATAAAAAGTCTATATAACCGACCCCATCTAGTATGAAAAATGGTTTAGCTGTTGTTGCAGAATAAGAAATGGAGGAATTAGCGTCTACCTTGCTTGCCTCTTGCCTGTGTTCAAGAGAAATTCATAGTGAAGAGATAGTGGTTAGAGATGGCTTTGTAAATGAAAAATGACCACAAGGAAAACTTCATATGTCTTAAAAAAAAATTGGATACACATTATATGATGCAGTTCTCAAATTAGCGACAGAATACAGGGGAACAATTCCATAAAATAGGAAATCCCTCGCTATCGCATCACCGTTCCGTCAGTGTGCATATTTTTCAGACATTAGGAGGGATGCCTTTCCTTCACTATCGCATCACTTGTATGTGATTGGAGAGGGAATGACTCCCACAAATTCCATCGTAGTGTCAAATTAATCACCATGCATTTTCTTGACCACAATGGTTCAACTTAGTAGAAATCCATGAACTAATAAAATTCTTCAACAATTACATACAAGTGATGATCAAAGAACGTTAAAATGCAATGGTGTAACTGTTCATCGTTTGAGACCAGCCACAAATGGCACTCCGGTTTGGGGCAGCCACGATCTTCCATCAATGAAAGTCCCGACGGTGAAAGCTCTGGCCTGTAACTCGGAATCAAGCACGTGGAACCCAGGCCACTTGATCCGGCCACTCAGGTTCGACCCTGGGCCATAGTTATTGTACTCAGCATAGTAGACCGAGTTGCTATACGCACGCCCAGCCCAATCTAGCCAACCTTCAGGTCGTATGTGGTTGCCCATGTAGGTCTGCATGAACACAGTCCGAGCATAGGGCTTCCATGGTCGACCCAAGTAGGTCGGGTAAATTGAGACGGCCGAAGCAAGGTCTGAAGTCGGGTATAGCCAAGAGTTGTGGACGACAAAGCCGGTGTTCTGGTTGGCATCCTTACGTCCATGGGCCGTTATGGAGATTTTCTGGCTTGGTAGTGGCTTTCGAGCATAGATGGTGCAGTTTTGGAAGACGGCGGCTCCGTTGCCAAAGATGAAGTCGACGGTGCCGTAGATGGCACACTCCTGGTAGAATTGGCGTAGTGAATGAGAGTAGAGGGTGTCCTGGTAGCCTTCAATGCTGCACCTAAAGAAGGCTGATCGGTCCGAGTCGACCCGCAGGGCCACTGCCTGTCCCCCTTGCGGTCCAGCTGTGTTTCGGAACGTGATGTCTCGTGCTATGAAGCCCGGTCCAGAGACAGCTGCAAGCAGTGATCAACCGGACCGAAAGCCACATGAGCATGCATATAAAAAGATAAACTATTTAAGGTACACACATTTGAACATTTGAACATGTTTCTTTTTGGATTAAAGGCTAATATAACGTAAGGTTATGCATCTAGCAGCAGACCTACCCTGAGACAAGGCTTAGCTTTAGTTGGTTATAATGGATTAAAATCCAAGTACAAGATCGGGTTTGCACCCAAAGCGTTAGCTTACCCGTTGGACTCTCACGTGCCCACTTGTAGGTCGCGAGTTCGATTCCAGGGGGTGCATATGTGTGTGCCTGCGTGTGTGTTACATTACAGCCTCTCATTATAAACAAAAAAGAAGAAGAAGAAAGGTTTCCAATTTTTTAACTATGGAATCCAGGAGAGAGAGAGAGAGAGATTGTACCGAATGTTGCAGTGCGGAAGGTGGTGAAACCTTGCACGAAATTCCGGTTTCCGGAGATAACTGTGACTCCCATCCCCTCACCAACCAAAACTATGTTTGTTTTCCTCTTTCTTATCACCACATATTCCCTGTAGACTCCCCTCTTTACATGAATCACGTACTTCTTAGGACTGTGGATAGGAGCAGCGTCTATGGCTTCTATGATCGAACTGTAATTCCCACTGCCATCCAATGCAACCACCGCATCGGCACGCATTCCTCGCGCTTCTCCATGGAAGATCTGCCGGTCATTGGCTTCAAACCAGTCTGGATTACCATCTTCGTCACCAGAGAAACCAACCGAGGTGGCCGGCTCTATGGGAAGGCTGTGTACGTTGCGCACCATGGCTAGCATGCTGCCAACCACTTGAGTTATTTGTGTCAAGTGACCCTTGATGTAGTTCCCAATTTGACTCCGGGTGCTGAAGAAGCCATCTAGGCATGTATCTTGATTGCCCAATGCAGCACTTAGCCAAGCGACCACGTCCGCTGAGGAAGGCCTATAGTGCAATTTGTTCAACCTTGACAAAGACCACTTGAGCTCTTGCTCGGAAAGTTCAAGCAGCTCGATGCAGTCCCTGACTGCAATTTGCTCTCTTTGATCCACTGACATCGGCATGAAGCGGTACATCGAGCTGAGGACGGTCTGAACATTGCCGATTGTTGCATTCATGGCGATGCTTAGGATCGACAGTGATCCGTCGGTTCGGTCGTATTCATTTTCCAAAACTGAATATGGTTTCGGTGGAGAGGCAAATGAATTTTCGAGCCCATGAGAAAGAATCAAAACCAGAGCCAAGGGAAGAAAAAAATGAGAGGACTTTGAACTTGAGCAATCCATGTCCACCACGTGATGATCCAAGTTGGGTTTCATGGCTCATGATCACATATGTAAATAGGCGCCATGGCTGAAGAATATTGATGTGCCTTGCCACCTAAACATGCCTTTTCCATTCACTGAAGATTTGGTGCAACGAAAAGAATTTTTGAAATTTCACATGAATTGTTTGAGAATTCTTTGTATTCTCCGCATAACTTTGCCATGTCAAAAGTGCCTTTAAAAGGTTCTTTCTTCTCTCCCCTGCTACCGTTCTCCCTTTTCAAGAGGTTCCTCATGGCAGTGTTTGGGCCAGACCGAAAATCAAGATATTAGTTTCAGTAATTCATGATCATACATTACGGTGACCCCAGCAGGAAGCAGTTGATCAGATTCCTCTAACCCAAGAAAAAAATTCATGCACGAGTTTGTTTTGGTCAACATTGTGATACAATCATCAAACTTGCGGCTTGTTATCAATTGGGACTATGGTCTTGTTCATGTCATAAAACTTAAAGTTTTAAATTGAGCATTCTCAGTAGAAGTATTTCAAGGAACAGAGGAAACCGAATCAAAACCTATCAAATCAAACCAAAACGGCAGTTTCGTTCGTATGAAAAAGAAAAACATGAATATATATGTGTGTGTGAAAATCCTGACACTAAATCTTGACAGCCTATGGCAACCCTTTCTCAACCTACTTTTCAATCTTTCAACCAAGTTTCCCAAACCCTAGTCCTTTTAATTCCTCCCCTTACCCTCCTCATGTTTTCTCTTCCCTACTTCTCTGTGGGTTAAGTTTGAACCATAGAGATCCTTCGGCTGATCGACCCTTGGAGATCAAAATGTATAGAATTTGCGGTTTACAACTGAACCAAACCGGAACGGATTATTTGGTTTAGTTCAATTCTATGTATTACAATTGTTTGGTTCTCAAAAGATGACGGGACGGATTATATTGGTTTTATTCGAGGTTGAGGGTAGGAGCAAACCGAACCAAACCCCAACACCACTAATATTGAGCCATCGAACCATATCCTTCAAGCCCTCTAGGGTTAGCGGAGTGAGAATGGACCATAGCAGCTAGACTAGACCCGGCAGTTAAGAATGTGATTGCTACTGTCTTAATTGCACAAATTGACACGGAACACATCCCTTGCTACAGATGGTACTAGCTAGCCTCAAAAGTGTTTTATGGTGTCAAGGGTGATACTAAGCCTCACTTCAAGGCGTGTGGCATCCTCGATGCTATATATTTCCTTCGAAAGACGGCCAGCTTCTCCATTTATTTCGTTTTCTTCTTAACGGAGGGTTCGTGTTGCAAAGGGAGTCCTGTGTTTCCCGGCCAGGCCGGCATTGACTCAAAAAGAACCTTCAATTTGAAGGTCAAGAGTTCGATCGAGTGTGTGGACATGTGCTAGGAGTCGTCCATCTAACCCCAGCTTGCCAAAACAAAAAGTTCACTCGTGTGGTACTCAGAGACTCTTGAGAATGTTCAGGACTCAAGGGAAAAGTACGCGTGCGGGGGCCATGATTTTTTGGTGACAAGACCATAATGGTTTGCAAAGAATCTGGTAAAATGTTAATTTTATGCACGATGCCAACCAGAAGTTACACCCATTCCATTAAATGGGACCTTCCAGCATCCGTGAGTAACAAGATAGCTAGGTTCCTTGTCAACAGTTTCTGCTTTACCGTGAGCACGCTACTACCGGATCTCGTACCTTTGTTAGTTTCAACCGTTATTCACGTCATGTATCAGATTCAAACGCAAATCAGATCATACTGAATTCGGGTTCAAGGTTCGCATAGAAGATCTGCTTTTTATCCCATTACCAGGCCCATTCAGGAGTGGGCGCTGGTTCCAGTTCCGTAGTCCCAGCCTCGCAATGAAACACCCACACACACACACAACCACCACCACTCGAGGACACTTTATGGGCTCCCTTGGTAAATTTTAGGAGGCTCATGTTCATCTCTTTGAGCGACCAGGTGTGCCTAATTATATTGGTGCGGGTACTGCTAGCTCGAGGAGCAGAATGTTTCGTATCCGTGTTACGTTGAATGACTTTTCCTCCTAAGGATAAGCCTATCATTTATTTAAGTAATATATGTTTAAAGGTCTTTCAAAAATTCCTTTGCCCTTTCAGAAAGGCGTATGAGTTTGGCGGAAATCTACCACAATCATGGGCCATCCTTGTGTCTAAGTTTCTATCTTAAATTAATACAAAAGAGAGATTTCTCCAACTAGGGCAGGTGAACAAACCAAACAACTCCTGTTTGTTACTCAGCTCGTTCTCCATGTGAAGAATCGGCCTAGCAGCTCTCTCTCCCCAAAACAAGGTGTGGACGCTATTGGGTTTCTGCAGGAATTTATGGTTGTGAACTTATCTACAAAGTTAGGAGAATGAGGCAGGGTGGCGTTCAGTGAATAGGATCCCCCTCCATTGTTGCCGGTCTATGTTGTCTATCTGCCTGTTTGATGGAATGCACGAGACTTCAACTGTTAAGATGAAGGGTCTTCAAATGGACTTATTGTCCCACAACCAAGGAATTCTCAGAATTCTCATCGGTATAGCCACAAAAATTATAAAGACAGCTTGTTTTGTTTGAATGTATTTGAAGGAGGATGAGATCCTCGAAAAAAGAATTGTCCCAAGAGTTGTTGGTGTTTACATGGTGAAGACGGATCCATTTCCCATGGCAACGATCGTGTTTTTCTCCGATGAGAGAGAGAGAGGGAGACAAGGAGCATTAGGGCTTGGGGTAAGAGGGCGCCTAGGTGGCTGTGTGCTTACATTCTAGAGAGCAAAAGGGAAAGGGGAGCGGAAAAAAAGAGTTTTATTTATGACATCATCTGATAAATACCATAAAAATTAAATCGTTTCCCTGATGAACTTAGTTCTTAATATCAGAGAAGGGTTCTTATTTGAGCGGACCCGTCTTTATATATATATATATAGAGAGAGAAAGTAGTAAACAAGTAGACTTCATTCTTGTTGAAATCTACTTAAATATCTCTACGATTTGATTTATACGATCAATATAAATATTTGAATTAAAAAGATAAAAATATTATTGTATTTTTTGTACTCTACATTTAATGTATATATTTCTTGTCTTATCACCTCAATCCTCTAAGAAATTAAGCAATTGAGATATTTAAGTAAATTTAAGCATTGATGAGATGTGAACACACTTCCTCTCTCTCTCTCTCTCTCTCTCTCTCTCTCTCTCTCTCTCTCTCTCTCTCTCTCTCTATATATATATATATATATATATATATATATATATATATATATATATATATATATATATATATATAAACATGCACACATAAGCATTTAGCGTTACAATGATGAGACGCTCCCTTGCCTATCCTATGATGGAAAGGAAATTCTACTACTAGGGTTCTTTTGCTTGTTGCAAGCAGCGAATATGGTTGTGCATTGCGCAAACTTGGTCCCCTCGTTATTCTTTCTCTAACAAACAGATTGGATAAAGATCCTCAGCCTTGATTCCTGATCCGAACCCAAAACCAAGCCTGATCCCATATATTGTAAGCGGGTTTGGCTTCTTGTGTCAATTGGCGCTTCTTGCTATGATGTCAATGCTTACAGCGAATCTGGATGTTCTGGCACTCAACTTTAAGGGTGTGAAATTCTTAAATGCTAACTATTCCCTTTCTTAGCTAAAATAAATACTTCCCGGCCAACTACTCTGCTGGAATTCAGAACCTTTAGGCAGGAATGCCTTGCTTTTTCGTTCTCCCCCCCCCCCCACCACCAGCACGTTGCTCGATTTTTACCTCATTAGCTTCGTGGTTGACTCAAGCGCAGATATTATACCTTGCTTTGAAGGCTTGTACGTTTTAAAGATGGTATTTGACTTCATACATTTGTTAGTGATGTTAATTTTGGAGATGGGTTTTGAGCTTGTAAAGGAAGATTTGTGGATACCATAATGAGAACATGAGCTGTTCGGACTTTTCGGTTTTGCTTAGTTAAGTTGTAGCCTTACATGGTTGTTGTACGAGACATAGAAGGGCCCTAAAATAACTGTGAGTGTGAAAAAAAAATTCAAAGATTCATTTTTATGTATTATTTATTTTAAAGATGTTTGTAATGGCGGTGGTTGACTTTATTATTAACAAGTCACTAGAACCGATTTAACTTGCTCATAGTTTCAGTGAATTAAAAGTCCATATACCGTACGAAATATATAAGTATGGGTAAGCCATATGAAAAATGTTTCTGATAATGGAGATAACAACAGCGACTGTAACTGCATCCCTTATGGGGGCTAAGAAAGTTGAGCTTGTTGAATAACTATAGTTGTCATCACATTTTTATTTGTATTAATGTAGAACTTTAAGAACGTTGAAGGTTTAGAGTTGACCTTGTACAGGGTTTGAAAAACCAAACTTCAAGGATAGAAGTTTCTTAAGAGAGTTAAAATGTGATACATGGGTGTCAAATGTGTATAAATGCACTCAAATCCATACTCGAGAGCCGAATCCGATGTGAGACTGAGAAAAACCAAAGAAAGCAACTATTTGCTGTTTTGGAACGGGAAATCCTATGAGGCTTCTTTTCAAGAATTTGGAATTACAAAGGCTTATTTAAGGGCCAAAGGGAAATACTTTTCTTCCTTATTAATCATAGAGCCTAAGAGGAGCTGGAGAGTAGCCACGATTGGTGGAGAAGCGGCTAGAATTGGCGGCATTTTTTGTAAGCTTTTTAACTTCTTATTTATTTTTTCAGCGACCAGGACTTTGTACCCATTTGCTGCAAGTGACTTCTTTTGGTTACCGAAGTAGCGACTACTGACGAGGTTAGCACCATTTTATAGATCTCTCCAAGAAGAGATCCATATATAACAAGCCTACCGTAGTGGACGAAAGCAACCTGAATTTTGTCGATTCTTCGCCGGGAGTGAGTCCTTGGGCGGCCGTCTCAGTTGGGCCCATTCGATCCTGATGGGCAAGGTTCAGCCCCGTTAAGGCCCAAGATCTAAGACCTAGATCCAGTTCATTTTAGTAAACTAGATGTGTCTTGCCTGAGGTGTCCGTGTTAGCATGTCAAACCCTTTCGATAACATGTCTTGTTACTTGTCCTATACTGGTTCAGGTGATGACATCATGACCATGTCATAGTGATGTTGGCATACATAGTGATAACGTGTCTAAGTGAGGCTAGTCTCTATTCAAGTATATTTCATGTTTGGGTCCATGGGCGTGCCAATTTCGGGCCATTTTCATATCAGATTGGATCCAAATTCTGTTTTGGATCCAACTAAGTTATTTCGGGAACCAATTATGGTTTTTGGGTTGTTTTACTATTGTTGGGTGTCGGACTTGAGCATAGTTTGAAGCGTTGGTGGTATCCACTATCAAATCGATATTAGGCAACGGAAAGTTACCTTTTGGAGTGACTTTGTTCAAATTTCTGAAATGAATGCAAATTCGGATTTTCTCATTGGATTTTCGAACGACCACAAATTTTAAAAGACAATCGGAATAAGCAATGAGTTTTATAAAACCAACTTTTAAAAGATCATCTAAACCCTCTTTAACTTAGAGATGAACATCATGATGGATTTTTCTAAGTTTTTATTTTACAGGTTTGATATTGGGTTCTAATGTGAGACAATGCTCCACTATCCTAGGGTATAGTCCAGGCATGTCTTCATAGGTCCATGCAAACACATCCATGTATGATTTAAGAAATGTACTGAATGATGGTGTTTCAAATTCAAGCAAACAACTTCATATTTTGATACACTTGGGGTTAGACTCAATCCCTTGGTTGACCTCTAGAAAGTCCCCTCCTAGAAAACTTAAAGTTTTTCCAAGTCAAGGATTTTATGGAATTTGGGAAGCTCGGAGTTTGATTATCTTCATGGATGAGGGGATCTAACTCCTTGCTTGGTTCACTCTCAAGTGATTTGATTTCTTGAGAATGATTATTTAAAACAGAATGACCAGACTCAAGATTGAGAATGTACGCAGGTTTTTACAAAATCGATTTTTTTATTTGTACATGATTTAAAAACCTGTTTTTTTGGAGTTTTGGTTTTTCAAATTTTTCTCATTTTCTGACTTTTTCAATTTATTGGCTTTTTCAAGGCAAACACTAGGAGAAGAAATGTAAAAGACTTTCTTTTTGAAATTTTTAGAATTTTCTATTGTTTTGGCTTTTAAAAAGTTTCTAAATTTTTTTGGTTTTTTCAAATATATACTTTTTTTGAATTTTTGTTTTGAAAAATGGGATCTTCCATCAAGCCTATGAAGAAAACACTATGAATTAGATTCCGAATAAGAGGTCTAAGCTATAGGTCTCAGTGTTAGTGGGCTCTAGGTCACCCTTGACCCAAGTGGTCTTAAGTGGAGGTTCAGGAGGTATCAATAGGTTATAGCCCAACCAATATCGACCCAAGTTTGGTGAGGGTACGAGAGGTTCCAACCTCCCTTGGCCTTTGCTTCCTAGACCTTGATATGGTGCATATCCCATATTTAATATCATGTTCCAAGATTTTTTGAGTTTTGAAAATTTTGTATAGAGAAGATGGTCTTGGAACAAGGTGTCATCTATGGTAGAGTTATGCACCTTATCTTGTTTAGCAAAATCTAGAACAATTTTGGTAGGGAGTGGTTTGTGTGGACTTGGTTCTACAATGGCCTCTCCTATACCACATGTTTCACTTGAGATCCAAGGGAAAGTTTGAATTCCCTTGAGATTCGGGTTGTCTTCTCCGAACACCACTACACCTTGGTTTTTCTATATGATTTTGATGCACCTATGAAAGGTCGAGGGAAAGGCCCATTGAGAGTATATACAAGGCCTCCCTAATAACAAATTTTAATGAGGGTTGATATGAAACAACTCTATGTGTGCAATAGGTCCAATTTTCATGAGAAGTTCAATTGAGCCTAATGGATGAGAAGAATTATCATCGTATCCAGTGATGACAATTGCACTTGATTCTAGCCTTGATATGGGAACTTCAATTTGAAAAGCTATATGTAAAGAAAGGATGTTTAGACCTCCTCCCCCATCAACCAAGCACTTTTCAAGAGTGTAGTGATTCAATATCACCCCTATGTGTAAGGCATAGTTGTAGGTTGTAATGGGTTTATCCAACTCATCTTCAAAGAATATAATTGGAGTTTGGGTGAGAATGGGAGAGACTAAGAAGGATAGGGACTAGGGAGTTATGGAAGTGTTAACCTTGGATTTCTCTAGAATTCTCTTTAAAACTTGTATATGTTTAGGTGATGTTTATATCAACTCTAAAATAGACATGTTTATGAAGAGTTTTAAAAAATGTTTTTCTAAATCATATTGGGTTAACAAACATCTTTACCTTTATTCATGCCATGGGATGAGTTTGGAATACATGTTTTTCAGAGGGGCAAAATGGCCGCCTCCTTGCCTCTTTGTTTTCCTAAGTGTCGGAGTTGATAGATCCTTTCGGATCTAGTTACCTCCTCAACACTTACTCTATGACTCGGTCCTAACTTGGTTCTATTTTGGTGTTTTGGTACACCATAAATTTCTATCAAGGCTCTAGTCAGGGGCAGGATTCTAAACGCTCCCCGGATCACTACTTCTTGACTTTTTTTAGAATTATGAGAGGGAGGTGCGATGTGTGGCAAGTAGTGTGAGCCGCATGTAATGCATGATCAATAACATTTTCACAAGATTTTACTGGAGATAGACATACCTCTTTGGCCTTCCCACTTGTGCTTGCGTGATTTAGGAAGGGTTCCTTGAGTATGGCTTGAGAGGGCTATGGTTTTTTTGAGATGTGAAGCTTATCCTACTCTATCAAGTCCTCGATTTTATCTTTTAAGAAAAAATAATTATTTGTATCATGACCCTTGAGCCTATGATACTTACAAAAATCATCCAAAAATCTTCTCTTAGGGATGCCCCTTCATGAATCGCAAGTAGGCTCACCAAGCCTTGTGCAAGCAGGATGTCGAGGACTTTTGTGAGTAGTTGTCCTAGATTTGTGTATTCTCTCTTTTGATTTTCATATTTTTTCTCATTTTTTGGGTTTTTTGAAAGGAGGATTTTGGTTTTTGTCCATAAGGTTTTCAGGGACAGGACAAAGCGGGCTCTACTCGTACATTGGCTATTTTTTGAGTCTTCACTCCTCCTTTCAGGGCTTGTGGCCCATATGTCCCGAGTTTTTGTTTCAAAATGTTTTTTCCCTTTCAAAGATATTCGTAGACCCCTTTTTTTAAAATTGGAATCGAAAAGTGATATTTTTTTAATCAATTTTTGAAATGTACGAAAGTCATGAAGGGAGAGGAGTGCTTTTAAATTATTTTTAAATTTTTTGAGAATGAGCATTACGATGCATCCCTCAAAGATGGGCCCTTTAACTTGACTCAAGAGCGACCTTCATCTCACAATGAAGGCATGTGCATCTTATTGTGATATGCTTAGTGTCTCTCAAAGTATTGAGAGTCGGTGCGACTCCGACTTTGTATGAAAATCTTTGCATTAAGCAATTCACTAGATCTTCAAATGTAGCAAATTGGCTCAAGTCATACGAAGCCAACCATTTAGATGCACTCCCCTTTAGGGAGTGGGAGAACCAATAAATTCACTTGGAGCAATCTTTTTTTTCTTGTATGCCCTCTAGGAAAAGAGTTGTAAGTGGGATCTAGGATCCTCATTACCGCCATAATGATAAAAACTTGAAACTTCATCATCACTATCAGTTTGGTAGTCGGAAGGTAAGAAATCCAATCGTGAATAAACTATTTTCTCTTTTGATTGACCCTTCAACAATTGTTCGAGGGCCCTTATATATTTGATTGTGATGGATTCCAAATTTGGTTTCTCATCATCAAATTTTGAGATGGCTCTGGGTTTTCGTGAGTGGTGTGTTTTTTTGTGAGCCCGCAGTTGTTTTCCATGTATAAGCAGGATTCCATTGTATCTGCTTCTTGGCTTAATGCAGCGATTTCTTTCTCTATCCTCAATTCTCTCAACTCCCTTTTGAGGGAGGCGATTCTATCCTCTCGATTTTGCAAAGATGATTTTAAAATTCTTTTGGAAACTTGAGTTGTAGAGCACGAGTGTCGGCTCGACACCTCAAAGGAACTTTTCAAACCTAACATTATTGATTTGCTAGAAATTTGAACCTAAATCAAGGGGTTTGAAAAAGAGAGAGTTTAGAAGACGATTTGAAATTGGTTTTGCTTTTAAAAACAAAACCGGATCAAAACATTTTTCCTCAGACCCAGGTCCGACCGAGCATGCCATTTTTTTGTGTTGATGTAAATAAAATTTTTTCATCTATGCATTGACTTAAAATTTCATTTGTAAAAACAATGCGTGAGCGTGTCAAAAAGTTTACTCAAACTTTCAAAGATGATTTTCAGACTTTTTGTGATTGTGGACAAGTGAATTCTTATCGTCGTAGAACTTCTTGAACTAGCACTCAAGGGCCAGCCTAAACACTTAGAAAGAGTAATTTGTGATATGAGATTCCTTTAAAACAAGTTTCAATCAAAACAGATTTTCCAAAACCAATTGGTCATTCACTTAGTGAAAACAGTTTTAGTTTTGAAAAACAGAAGCGATTCTATTTCCAACAGAGGTATTAAATAGCATACTCTTTGAGATTGTCATCTTCATATTGAGCAAGCAAAGCGCCCAATGGATTTGTATGAAGGGAAAGATATAAAAGCAAAGGTTTTCCGGCCTTTAACGATTTAAAATTTGAGGATTTACCAAGTAAGTTTTCAATCTTTCAAAAGCTTCCTGGCATTTGGAATCAAATCAAATTTTACACCCTTTCGCAAAAGTCTATTGAAGGGTTTGCATCTTGTTGCAAAGTTGGAGATGAATCTCTTAATAGCTTGGAGTCAACACTAGAGGCTACGAACTTGGGTCAAATTGGAGGTTGGAGGCATATCTATGATGACTCAATACTTAGAGGGGTTTACCTCTATACACCTTTGGCTAACCATGAACCCTAAGAGTTTTCCTGATTTCACTCCAAACACACACTTTTGAGGTTTTAGTTTCACTTTATAAAGTTTGAATCTTTCAAAAACTTTTTGCAAAGATTCTATGTATGTGCATCAGGTTTTTTATTTCACAAAAAGATCATCCAAATATACTTACGAAAGCTCATGAATTTGATCATGAAAAATAATCGTCATGGCTTTTTGGTATGTGGCACCGACATTATTCAAACCAAAATGCATAATCGTGTAGCAGTATGTGCCTTAAGGTGTAGTAAAAGCAGTTTTAGCCTGATCTTTTGAAGCTAATTTGATTGGGTTATAACCCGAATAACCTTTCATAAAAAAAAGACATTTTATGGTTTGCAATGCTATCAACTATAAAGTCGATATTGAGTAGCAAAAAATTATCTTTTAGAGTGGCTTTGTCCAAATTTCTAAAATCGATGCAAATACAATTTTTTCCATTAGATTTTCGAAAAACAATATTTGAGAGTCATTCAAAATATGAATGGATTTATGAATTTAGCCTTCAAAAGATCTTCTAAGCCCTTTTTAACTTGGAGGTGAACATCAAGATGGATCTTTCTAAGCTTTTGTTTCACGGGTTTGCGATTTAGTTTTAGAGGTAAATGATGCGCTACAATCCTAGGGTATAAACCAAGCATGTCTTTATAGGTCCATGCAAACACATCCATGTATGATTTTGAGAATGCAATGAATGATGTGTTTTGCTAAGTGTGGGGTTGATAGATCCTTCTAGACTTAAACACCTCCTCTACACTTTCCCTATGGCTCGGTCCTATCTTGGATCTATTTTAATACTTTGGAGCACCATAAATTTCTAAGAAGGCTCTAGCTAGGGGTGGAACTCTAAGCGCTCCCTAGATCACTACTTGCTTGGCTTTTTTTTAGAAGTATGAGAGAAAGTGATGTGTGGCAAGTAGTGTAAACCATATGCAATGCATGATTCATGTCATTCCCATGAAATTATATTGGAGAGAGACATACCTCTTTGGCCTTCCCACTTATACTTACGTAGTTTGGGAAGGGTTCTATCAAGATCGCTTAAGGGGGCTCCAATTTCTCTTAGATGTGGATCCTCCCCTTCTTTATCAAGTCTTCAATTTGTTCATTAAAGAAAAACACTTATTTATATCATGGCCCTTGTGCCTATGATACTTGCAAAAATCATCTAAATATTTCCCTTTAGAGGGTGCTCCTTCGGGGATCGTAGGAAGGCTCACCAACCCTTATGCTAATAAGATATCTAGGACTTTAAACACTACTTCTTGGATCATGAAATTTGGATAATGTCTAAACTTGACCCTATCAAGAATCTTTTTGAAAAACCTATCCTAACGGGTAGGCTAGGTAAATGGCAACTCCTCTTAATAGAGTATGACTTAAAATTCCATCATCAAAATTCCATTAAGAGTCAAGCCCTAGCCGATCTCCTTCTTAAGGATACATATCCCATACTTATGAAATACCCGATAAGGGTATCTTGACAAATGAATTGAATTTTTATTTTTTATCAAATGGTTGTAATGAAAATCAAGTATGAAAATTGTACTTTGATGGGGCAAGAAATCAACAAGGGGCAGGAGTCAGTATCATCCTTATATCCCTTAAAAAGGGAGAAATCCCAATGTCATTTATATAAGATTTTCCTTGCTCCAATAATATGGCCAAATATGAGGCACTCATACAAGGCCTAAAAATTTTGAAAAATCTAGGGGCATCATACATTGATGTCTTTGGAGATTCTATGCTTGTTTTAAACAAAGTTTCGAAAATTTCACAAGTCAAAAATGAAAAACTCATACCATACCATGAGTTGGCCACCAAGTTGGTCGATTCTTTCAAATCATGCATACTCACTCACATTAGTAGAGAGGACAACACCATAGTTGATGCTCTCTCTTCATTAGAATCATCTCTAAGGATCGATCCCGCATGAGGTACTCGATTCTTAGAAATTCTACACATACCCACTCCATCGACCCAAGATTTGAAGATTTTCCAAAATGACCAAAATCACGATGAAAAACCTTAGTTTCTAGATATTAAGAACTTTTTAGAAAATAGAGGATTTCCCAAATTTGATTCTTTTAAAGATAAAGCTTTTATTCAGAACACATCAACTTGATACGTTGTCTTAGGAGGGATTCTTTACAAAAAGAGTTTTTTCGACATCTTGTTGAGATATATCGACCATGATGAGGCTAGGACCATTCTGCATGAGTTCCATGACGGAGAATGTGGAGGTCATGTCAATTCTAATATGATGGCCTCAAAAATATATTAGCTCGATTTAGAGTCTCAAGAGACCTTGTGTCGGATAATGGCACCCTGTTCAAAAATGAAAAAGTGTAAAGGTTGTGTAACACCTATAGCATTACTCAACACTTCTCATCTCTCTACTACCCCAAGCCAATGACCAAGCCGTGGCCACAATAAAACTCTCATAAGCATCATTGAGAAAACCTTAGAGAGGGATAGGACGTGGCATAAGAATCTAGATGAAGCCTTATAGGCTTATAGAACCTCCATCTGCACCCCATGAATGCTACACCATTCGAGTTGGTCTATGGTACAAATGTCACACTACTCATTCCAATATAGAGGTCTTCTTAAAAGGAAAAAGAAAAAAACAAAAACAAAACCTCAAATATAAAGGTTCTCATTAAAAGAAAAAAGACAAAAAATTAAAAGCTCAAAAGAGCAATTTTCCATCAAAAATCTCTTTTTCTTATACCACGGGATGCTTCAGAAGAGACCGTGGAAAATTCCTTTCCCATTCCCCTATAGCTTATCCCAAGAGAGAAAAAGTCTATCATTACAATCTTAGAGTAAGAATATAACCTACCAATTTAGATTTCATTTTGTTTAAGGATTAGACTTTGTTATGTGGGAAATGGAATTTTGAAATGTCATTCAACTTTTTAAACAAAAACCTCTACTAAGTAATGGGTATTAAAATCCAAGTGAAGGAAAATATGATAAGTAAAAGTCCCTTTTGATAGAAACCAAAAGGAGTTTTCTTTCGAAAATGAATTTTACAAAAGCCCGAAGCTTCAAATCAAACAATATAGAGACCATATTGCTTGTGGCAGCCGACTATCATGGTCTCCCTCCCAAGCTCCCAAACTAGTTTGTTGAAGTCGCGAAATCCACTTCATTTCACATTTCATACAAATAGGCATCCCCAAAAGGATCATTCATGCATGGTCATCATATGGCTAGGTCCCATTCATGTCAAGTTCTCTTTGGATAAGAGTCCCCTCCTCCTCAAACAAAATGACCCAAGAAGAGAGATTTTATGGAACAAAGGAGAGATCCATATTCTCAAGAAAAATTTGGGAAGAAAAACTCAAAGGTGTTTATTCTTTGTCATTAACCAAATAAATTTGAATTAATGTCAAAGAGGGACATTTGTAAAACAACAACAAACAAACAAACAACAACTAAGCCTTTTCCCATACTAGACGGGGTCGGCTACATGGATTCTTTGTTTCCACAGATCCCTATCTTGTGCCATGTTAGCAGTTAACTCCCAATAAGCTAGATCGTTCTTTATTGTTTCTTTCCAACACTTTAGTGGTCATCCTCTACCTCTTTTAATACTTTTTAAATTTAGCTTTTCTAACCTTCTTACAGGTTCTTCTTTTGATCCTCTTTCCATATGTTCAAACCATCTTAAATGATGTTCTCTCATTTTATCCTCTATTGGTGTCACTCCTATTTTGTTTCTAATAACCTCATTATGTATACGGTCTTTTCTTGTATGACCACTCATCCATCTCAACATCTTCATTTCTGTCACAGACATCTTTTGTACATGTTGATTAACTGCCCAACACTCAGAACCATAAAACATGGTAGGCCTAATTGTTGCTCTATAATATTTACCTTTTAATTTTAATGGTATCTTCTTATCACAAAGAATACCTGATGCGCCTCTCCATTTTAACCAACTAGCATTAATTCTATGCGTAACATCTCCATCAATTCTTCCATCACTCTGAAAAATTGACCCTAGGTATTTAAAACTTTCCTTCTAAGGAATGCAATATGTGCCTATTTTAATTTCTATGTCCTCTGAAGTAACCAAATGATCAAACTTACATTCCATATATTTTGTCTTTGTTCTACTAAGTTGGAGGCCTTTGCTTTCTAATGTTTCTCTCCATAGTTCCAATTTTCTATTAACTTTTTCCTAAGACTCCTCCACTAATACAATGTCATCTGCAAATAACATACACCAAGGTACTTCATCTTGAATATGTTTTGTTAACTCACCCATCACCATTATAAATAAGTATGGGCTTAAAGTTGATCTTTGATGTAACCCAATATTAACTTCAAAGAAGTCTGTCGTTCCTTCATGAGTCCTCACACATGTTTTTGCACCATCACACATGTCTCTTATAAGGTTAATATATGTCAATGGGATACCTCTTTTTTTCAAAGTTCTCCAAAGAACCTCCTTCTGTACCCTATCATATGCTTTTTCTAGATCAATAAATATCATGTGAAGGTCTTTCTTTTTTGCTCTAAAATGTTCCATAAGACGTCTCAAAAGGTGAATCGCTTCAATAGTAGATCAGCCTGGCATGAACCCAAATTGGTTCTCTGTTGTACTTGATACTTGTCTTAACCTACGTTTGATAATTCTTTCCCATAATTTCATAGTATGACTCATTAACTTGATACCTCGATAATTCGCACAATTTTGAATGTCTCCCTTGTTCTTATATATGGGTATAAGTGTACTTGCTCTCCATTCCTCGGGCATCTTTTGGTTTTTCCATATTTCATTAAATAGTCTTGTGATCCAAGTGATTCCTATTTCTCCTAGTATTTTCCAAACTTCTATAGGAATATTATCTGGTCCTACCGATTTACCACCCTTCATATGTTTAAGAGCCTCTTTGACTTCATTCTTTTGAATACGTCTGTAGAAATTGTGGTTTATATACTTTTCTGAGTTGGCTAAATCTCCTAAACTAATACTAACATCTTTATTTTCATTAAAAAGATTATAAAAATAGTTTTTCCATCTATTTCTTATATCATCATTTGCCACTAGAATTTTTTCATCCTCGTCTTTTATGCATCTAACATAATTAAGATCTTTAGTTTTCTTATTTCTAGCCCTAGCTATCCTAAAAATATCTCTTTCACCCAAAGAGGGACATTTGTAAACACCCAAAAAAATTTAAATAAGACTTTTCTAAATACCAAAGCTTTTCAAAAATTCGAAATTTGGTCACAATCTCTTGATTTGCAAAATGATTTGAAAACTTGGTGATACTCGAAATAAATTTCAAAAGGAAATCTTGAGATCTTATCCAAAGCTAGATCAAGCAAGGAAAGGCCAAAACTAGAAACAGGCAACACACTCTAGAGGTGGATAAGGAAAGAATAAAAAAGGCAACCAGATCAAACAAGGAATCAACCTCAATTCAGGGTCAAGTTGCGAACTAGACTTCCATCCAACTCAAGTAACAAGACAAAGCCCGATCTAATCTAGGGTCAAACGAAGCTCAATTCAAGTTAAAGTCAAGTGGCTTCATCGACCTAGCCCAAGCCTAGCCAAGGTCAACCCCAAAATAAGCCAAGGGTGCATGCGACCAAGGATGAAGGTTTTGTTTAAGGCATATGTTTGGTCAAGATGAATCAAGACCAAGGAGCTCACTTATACCAAATCGAGTCACGAGCAAGACTAACACAAGAATCTAGTGGGCTAAATCAAGGGCCACAAACCATGGTTACACCAAGACAAGACTCACACCAAGCCACTTAGACTACACCAAGTAAAGATAGCGGGTTGAAGTGGCTAGACCACTCCTATCCATGACCAAGTAAAGGCCAACCATGTGGATTGCACCCTTGACCAAGAGGGGACCACTACAAGCCCCATGTAGACTCATGTGCATCCATGAGACCATAGTTTTCCATATTGGATCAAATCAAAGTGGGCCAAACATCAAGCTCCAAGCCCAAACCCGTGGAAGGTCCTAGAGACCCCCCTTGAAAGCTATAATTAGGGGCCTTGGGGTACTGTTTAGGGAGGAAAAATCAAAAGAAAGACCAACAAATAGAGAGAGAGAAAGAGAGGGAGGTGGATAGAGGAGAGGAGAGAAAGGAGGAGTTACCCCCTTCTCCAAGGAGCAACTGGCCAAGGTTCTTGCCATCCCATGCCCTCCAAGGTCTCCGACAAGGTAGAATTCTTACCTTCTCCTCCTCTTTCCTTCTTTAATGCTTTCAATTCCATTCAATTTGGGTTATAATTAAGGAGAATCTGACTCCAAAGCTTTGTAATATTTGAGGGGAGGTGCTACCAAAATTCATCCAAGAGAGTTGGTAAGATCGTCTATCAATTATTTGAATTGTTGTTACTTCTACTACAATATACATTGTACACCTTATACTCTCTCATCCCCCCCTCTATGCTTAAGTTATATACTAATTTTCCTTTATTATTGCACTTCCTCCTTCATGAAATTGCTTTGGATGAACATCTAACACTTTAAAAGTTGATCGGATGCATTCATTAGACTCTTAAAATAAAAAACTCTATTTTCAGCATATTGTATTCATCTAATTGTTGAATTTTTCAGGTCTGACCGACAATCGAAAAATTCTTAAAATTAGTCCACACATTCTTGAGACATACACCATAAAATTTTAAAGAATTTTAAGTGCATGTAAGGTCATAAATAAAATTATGCAAAACATAACAAAATCAGAATAAAACCTAACTGCACAATACATCCTGCAACAGAGCCTAGGTAAAAGCCCTTTAACTCTGTTTATATTGATCCAACTTTCTTGAAAATAGTCTCTGGAAAGCTGATTCGCATAGCTTTCCAATTTGACTAGTTTCATAAAATTCTAGTATATACGTGCACAAATATAAGCATTTCTTTAAGCCTTTGTATTTCTATCACAGGGTCTGTCCCAAGTTCCAAGGCTAAGAACTTCAATGATTTAATTTTGTACATTCACAAATCCAAAGCCAAAACAAAAATAGTTTAATAAACTCCATATCTAGGCCTATCTCAAGTAAAGTTTCCATGATTTTTGGAGATCTAAAAAACACCAAAACAAATTAGGAATATTTATTCCTGAAAACAAAACTAGTTTCTATTTTGAGGATCGAACCTGATTTTGTCAAGGGATTGATCACCCGATTTTGGAAAACTTGCTTTGATTGAAACTTGGTTTTGAAAACTTTTTGGATCCTAAAACAATTTTTCAAGTATCTAGGCTAACCCTTGAGTGTCTGTTCAAGAAAACCTATGGCAAGAAGAACTCACTTGTCCACAATTGCCAAGAAGTCTGTAAACACCCAAATAAAATTCAAAATAAAAAATTTCCATCTTTTAGAAATTTTGCTTTTTTTTTGCAACTTTGGGTCTTTTAAGAGTTTTTCAAATAAAAACAACTTAAACGAATTCATTTTCACCCCCAAATTTTGTAACAACGTCAAAATGATGATATATTGCATCCCTCTCAAAAAAATTCAATTTGGACAAAAGTGTATAAAAATAACTATTTTGCCCTCAAGACCAAATTGGCAGGATTCTGCCTTTTTAAATGATTGCCTTTAAAGAAATGATGATTTCAAACAATTTTCTTTTAAACAAATGAAAATGAAAACATTGGGAATCAAACCCAAAGATGTTTGTAAATTTCTAAATTTACAAAATTCTAAAAACCTTGAAATTCAAAATTATATTAAATTCAAATCATACCTCAAAAATTCACTCGGTCGAGAATAATCTTATTCTGAGACCTGATACCCAAGGGTTAAATTGGTTCGATACCCTATACTCATTAAAGTGGTTCGGTACCCTACACCCATTAAAGTGGTTTGATACCCTACACCTATTTAAAAGTGGTTAAATGGTCAAGGTGGTTAAAGACTGACTCACAGAGCGAAAGTAGGACACCCTTGCAAATAGAAACTGGTAATGAAACCCAGTTCTTTCTAAAAATAATATTTGAAGATTTTATTAAATTTGATGTTTTCAAATATAAAAATATTTTTGTATATAAAGTGTTTGAAACCATACCTGCCATATATGAAACTCAGACCAAAAGAAAGCAAATTCTTCGAAAAGAGGAGATTTTATAAACCAAAAAAGCAACGACTGAGTACCTGCCAATTTTAGCACTATTGGTCAAGGTAATCTATCATTTTTAGTTTTAGGTATTAGAAAGGAATGACGACATTAAAAAAGGAAAGTTGATGTTTAAGAAAGGAAAGCCAACGTTCAAGAAGGAAGGAAAGTCGATGCCTAGAAAGGAAGGTCGGCATCCAGAAAGAAAAGTCGGCATCATCCATGAAAAAGGAAAGTGATGCTCGATTTGGAAAGTTGTGATGTCTAATTTGGCAAGCTGTGATACTCAATTTAGCAAGCTGTGATGTTTAATTTGGTAAGCCACCAAGAGGAAACTTATCAGTTTCGGCATAAATGAATCATATGACCTACCATAGGTGACCATGATACATAATTTGGAAAGTCACCGAGGCATAAAAGGTTGGCCGGTTTCATCAATACTTTCCTGCCTAGTTTAGCATCAAAGGATTAAGCAACGTACCTTTCCTTGGCCTGATTTGGTAAGTCCTCAAAACAACAGCTTGGCCAAAATCATCATGTCCACCTACCTTTCACAGCAGCTTGGCCACGTACCATAGTAGGTGCTGGACAACTTTAGTAAGTAAAGACAGTTGTTGGAGCTCGGTTTGGAAGGTCACTACACTAACACTCAGATGGGTAGTGGTTATTTCCTTGGGTCAGATATCCAAGCAACATATTTTAGCTTCATTGAACACATAAATGGGCATCGAATCAAGCCTTCCATGGATGATTGGGACTGTTATGAATCCTTTATTTCATGCTGCTTATCTTAAAAAGGAGGGCCAAACAAAAGTTTCTCTAGTGGTCCCTTGGTCGTCGAAGAAAGATCAAGAACTGGTTTATCCAAATAATATTACTTTCAATTCTCCTATAAAGCAAGAAAAATATATAGGTTAGTGGCTTGAAGACAAAACTGGGTTTGCATCAGAATTTCACATATGCTTCTACCCAGGGAAATGTGTACCTCCCGAGGGATAAAAGTATGATATGGCTAAAGTAGCATGTTCAGAGCTCTGCTGACATGGACAACCTGAGATGCTCTAAGTTGCATATGGAGATTTTGTTAGTGTTTAATGGAGAAGTAAAGTGGAGCATTGCCAGCGCATAACATGGATTAGTCAAATATGCAACAAACCAATGTTTGATGGTCTTATCCTCTCCTGGATGTTTTCATGGAGAAAACAAAGTATATAGCCATTTTTACTACTGCAAGCCTTGCCGATGTCAGCCACTTACCAAATCGAATTCAATAAGTGGGCAGCAACAATGTTGAAGAAAACATCTTACCATTCAAGCCTCACTTGACTCCAACATGGAAGGAAAATGGAACCCAACTGCACTTACCTTAGCCGAACCTAACTCCACTTACCATATCAAATGGAGCAGATTTTAGCCAGAAGGGCCAGTAGCCACTTACCAAATGATAGCAGTAACTTAGACAGCAACCTACCTTTCTTGATTTCCAGCCCCCTTTGGAATTTTTTGAAGAAAAACCGAAAAAAGAAAGAGTTTTCAAGCTTCCAGTTGAGGACCATCAGTTCTCTGGTAGGTGAAAATCGAAAATGAACCTTGGGGTTCCTTTTTCTCATTCGGGTCCAGCTCAACACACGAAGCTCAGTCTTGACCAGGTGGCACTTCTAGTTTGACAATTAGAAATACAAATTATAAGCAAGTAATAAATTGCATATGAATGTGGGTTCGTGTACAGGCACACATGCATGTGTGTGTTGGAAGGAATTGAGCACAGAATGAGAGCATGAATTTCAGACGGCGCCTCATCATACCAAAGAATTGAAGTGATTAACACCCATTCTTGCCATTCTGTCCGCTACTTTGTTAGCTTCACGATAGCAGTGAGCTATCTTCACCTGCCATGAGAGCTTTAGCATCAATTTAATGAATTCTATCTTCTCATCGTTCTGTAGAGAAGCTTCCTTAGCATTGGTCAGACGTTTGACAATACAGAGATTGTCCAACCTTGCTTCTACATGCTTACATCCTTTTACTTGCCTTAAAAGTCTGGGACCTGGTCAACCAGAAACAACCCAGCACCCGATTCCAGCATGGTGACTAAATTCACCAAATGGGTAGGTCCATATGCAGCATCTTTCATATGCTAGCAGATTTTAGCAAGTGAGTGCTGCAGTTTTAGCCTGATTTGGAAGGCCATGTACAACACTCTCTTACCTAATTCTAGTAGAATTCTCAGCATGGTAAATTGTCACATTACATGGGCAGGTTACCTTACAAATAGCTACAGCCAATAGGCAACCCTTGTCCTATAAAAGGGAACTCAAGGGGGCTGCAATGAATCATCCAATCTCATATCATCCGAAAATCATTTCATCCCATCCACAAATCATCCAACCATCAGTCAAATTCGTGGCCAGCAAGAGGGAGAGGAAGAGAGAGGAAGAGAGAAAGAACAAAGAGAGGTTCGCCGCCACAAGCCGCCAGTTGATCCTTCCACCACAGGTCCACTCTTCACTTATTTTTTAATTATTATATATTCTTTTATTAATATTAATGGGGTTCTAATTAAGGAGCTCATGTCTCTATTATGATGTATTAATCAAGGTTCATATGCGGCCCCGTCTCTTTTTCATTCACGAATTGTCCGTTATATGTTTAAATTTTGATCATTTCTACTCTATAATATAATATAAGATCATATACCTCTAAATCCCCTCTATGTTATGATATAATTATAATTTTGTATATTTTGAAATCTTGTAGATTAAATTTTAATTCGGACGAAAACATATGCACAAATTTGAAAATCTGAAAACCTGTTTTTCTACACTCTATATATGTATGATGAATGAATTGTTTTCAATATTTCATGTTTTGAATGTTCCAAAACTTTGCACATATAATCCACACACACCAACATACTTTTAACAAAATTTTCAAGAATTTTAGACTTGTAAAACATTGTGAATAAAATAAATATATATAAAAAAAACTGGAATAGTTTCTGTAAAATCAGAAGTTTCTACAACCGAAGTTGGGTAATTATCCCATATCTTTGTACATAGTGAACCAATTTGATTTAGAATGGTCTCATTGGAAATTTAAAATCCACAGCTTTCCAACAAGACCAAATTCATAGAAATCAGAGCTTTGAGCATAAAGATACTGTCATTTTTCTAAATTCTGTTTTTCTAGCATATAATTGTCCTAAAATATGAGTGGGGTCTATTTTTGGATTTAAGTATATAAATCTATATATATATATATATAATAAATAAATAAATAGTTTCTGAATCTACACATCAAACTCTGTTTCCTGTATAAATTTTAGAATTTTTGAAAATTTAGAAGCTATTAAAAAAAATCAGAAACAAGCCTCTAAAATCAAAACCAGTTTCTGTTTTTCAAGACTTGAAATGTTTTTGAGTTGAGAATCAAAATCATGAATGATTTTCAAAGCATATAGGTTGACCCTTGAGCATCAGTTCAAGAAGGCCTACGTCGAAAAGAACTCACTTATTTATGATCGCTACACAAAGTTAGAAATCAACTTTGTTAGTTTGAGTAAACTAACTGGTACGCTCGCGCACACGACGTAGTTCACGAATTTAATTTCAAGTCTCTACATAGAATTCGAAATAAAAATTCACATCTACAGATTTGGTACGCTCGGTGGGACTTGAATCTTTGAAAATCAATCTTGTTTTTCCAAATACAAACTAATTTCAAATCATGATTTTAAACTTCTCTTCTTCTTTTTTAATTCCTTGTTTTGAGTTCAATTTCCAATAACTCAATAAAAACCAAGAGATCAAGGCATATCGTTCCCAGGAAAAATCTCGGGTATATAGGAAGAAGATGCATACTCGAAAAACCAAATTGAGACCAAAATCCGATGAAGGATATGAGGTCACAGATGAAGCAAGTGTTGAGATCAAATTATCTAACCTTGCTAATCATCCAAACACCCATTTGTCTATAGAAAAACCAAAAAAATTCTATGTTTGGAAAGACCAAAAAAAGTTGAAAAACCTTCAAAATTAAAATGATTTGAAAATCAAAAATTTGAAATTCAGAAAATTAAAGAAAAAGTTTACATCCCTAAGCGCACAAGTGGAATGGGGCATGAAAGTCACTTCACACAAATCACTCAAAATTTTTCAAAATCAGATGTTGTAATAGGTTCCATTCTAATAAGCACCATTTCATACATAAGGAAAAATGGGTGTTCCACACACATAGGCTTGGCGGATGAAATCCAAGACATTGAAAAGCAACGGGAGCTTGAAGTTATGCATGAGCTAAAACACCCTCAAGATGCCTACAAAGAAGCTTACTCTCACCATAGAAAGGTAAACAAGCTCAAAAAATGTATACTTTAAACTCACTCTCCCCAAAACTCTCTACTTGATCCTCCTCTTTGTTGTGTAGGGTAGGTAGATTATTCATACACATTTCATGTATCAAATTACACTCATGCACCCACAACCCCACCAAATATGCCAAAGGATGTGGATTTTCAAGGTGTACTGAATGCCTCGCACCGACAAAAATAATTTCAAAATAAAAAAGAAAAGAAAAAAAAAATCAAAACTTGGTAGACATGATTATTCCTAAGGCATGCATCGACATCCTAGGTATACATAACCCTACCACATATAAACAAATATTTTTGAACCTAGGTTTGTATCATAAACCCAAGCCTATAGCCATCACTTCCCCCAACATCCACAAACCCACCAAGGGACCGACTATGGTTTCCCTTGGAATCCATTTCTCTTCATTTTGCAAGGGATCAAACATGCTCTCCCTTAGCATCATTATAAACTCACATCGTCCATCCCTAAGGGTACATTAGGTTGCACTTAGGATCCCTCTCAATATCATCCACCTCTTAGGAGAACCCAAGTCGCATCCTTCCAAGGTCGTCCATCTCCTAGAGGAACCCAAATCACCCAAGTCTTTCACTCCTAGGATCGTGTGCACCTTGGAGGAGTCAAATCCTTCCACCCCTAAAACCATAGACCTCTTATGCTCACCCAATAAAATTCAAATGTATAACCATGTCCATGTCATGGATAATACATCATTCCAAGACTATCTTCTTTATCAAAACTTTTTAAAACTTAAAAATCCTTGAAATATGTTATTGAACATGGGGTATGCACCGTACTAGGGTCTAGGAGCCAAAAATCAAGGTAGATTAGAACTCATCATGCCTCTACCTAACATGACTCCATATAGCTAAGGGTACAACCCACCCATACCCCCTTAACCACCACCTAAGACCAATTGGGTAAAGGATACCCTAGAACCAGCTAAAATCTTAAAAAATTGAAAAGTCAAAAATCCCAAAAAGTTTGGTTTTTAAATTTAGGTATAAACTCAAGCATTGATTTTGACAAAATTCATATACATTCTCAAGCCCAAATTGTCTCATAATCCTTTTGTGTATAACCTTTCTCTTATGCATAATACTTCCCTTCAAATCAAAACACTTGAGAGTGATCAAAGCAAGAAGGAAGATCCCATCATCCATGAGGATGATCAAGCCTCTGAGCTGCCTGAATTTTATAAAATCCTTGACTTAGAAGAACCTTCAAATTCCGTAGGAGGGGATTTCCTAGAGGTAAATTTGGAGAGTGAACCTAACCCAAAATATAACAAAGGCTAGGATGATATCATGCAATGCCAAAAATCAAGATCGTGATGTGTAGGTCATTCAGATATCACATTGAAAATTATCACATGCCACAATATGGGTCGGCCATAGTGCATGAATGCTCATATCATCTCCTTCAAACTAGGGGCATGTAGAGTGTGTTTTCTAAACACCTTTTATGGAGGTTGAATACATTCATCATTTCATAAAACATGTATTTTCATCATATTATATACATTTTACATGTCATTTACATCAGTCACCCATAAGAGGCCCACATCCTCTTGGAAGGTGGTGACCCAAATCTAAATCATGGGTGGATGGAGTGAACAATGGAGTGAACAAATGTAGGATCTCTAGGGATCGAGTGCTCATAGTGGGGTCGATCCTTAGAGATGACCCTAAAGTGGAGAGGGCATCTGCTATGGTGTTGTCCTCTCTACCTATGTGAGTGAGTGTGCATGATTTCAAAGAATCAACCAACTGGGTGGCCAATTCATGGTATAGAATGATTTTTTCATTTTTGACTTGCCAAAATTTTGAAACTTGGTTTACAACAATCATAGAATCTCTAAAGACTTGGATACATGATGCCCCTAGATTTTTCAAAATTTTTAAGCCTCTTTTGAGTGCCTCATATTCAGTTAGAATGCTATTGGGATCTCTCCCTTCTCAAGAGATATGAGAATAATTTCCACGCCTACCCCTTATTGATTCTTTGTCCCATCAAAGTACATTTTCCATACTTGATCTTCATTACAACAATTTGATAAAACATGGTTTTTCAATTCATTTGTCAAGATGCCTTCATCAAGCATTTCATCAAGTATGGGATATGTATCTTCAAGGGGTAACTCGACCACATGATTGGCTAGGGCTTGTCCCTTAATGAAGTTTTGGTGATGGAATTTTAGATCATACTCTATTAAGAGGAACTGCCATTTACCCGTTATGATAGGTTTTTCAAAAAGGTGCTTGATAGGGTCAAGTTTAGACACTATCCAAATTTCATGATGTAGGAAATAATGTCTAAACTTTTGACAAGCCCATACCAAGGCAAAGCACATTTTCTCCATGGCTTGATAATTTCTTTCATATGCCAATAGAGTTTTTGAAATATAGTAAATAACATACTCTTTAAGACTATCATCCTCATATTGAGCAAGTAAAGTATCCAATACATTCGTATGAATGAAAATATAAAGCAATAAAGGTTTTCTTGGCTTTGGAGGTTTTAAAATTAGAGGATTTATCAAATAAGTTTTCAATCTTTCAAAAGCTTTTTGGCAATCGAAATCCCAATCAAATTTAACTCCTTTTCTCAAAAGCCTATTGAAAGGTTTGTATCTTGTTGCTAAGTTGAAGATAAATCTCCTAATCACTTAGAGTCGACCTTGGAGGCTTCATATTTGGGTCAAGTTGGAGGGTGGAGGCATGTCTATGATGGCTCGATATTTAGAGGGGTCAAACTCTATGCCCCTTTGGCTAGCCATGAACCCTAAAAAAATTCCCGATTCTACTTCAAAAACACATTTTTGAGGGTTTAGTTTCACTTTGTAAAGTCTAAGTCTTTCGAAAACCTTTTGCAAAGATTCTATGTGTGTGCATAGGGTTTTAGATTTTACCAAAAGATCATCCACATATACTTCTAAGAGCTCATGGAAAATGGTAGTCATGGCTCTTTGGTATGTAACACCGGTATTTTTCAAACTAAAAGGCATAATAGTATAACAGTATGTGACCTAAGGTATAGTAAAAGTAGTTTTAGCCTGATCTCTTAGTAATAGCCTTATTTGATTATAACCCAAGTAGTCATCCATGAAAGAAAACATTTCATTGAAGTGGAAAATTATCTTTTGGAGTGGCTTTGCTCAAATTTCTAAAATCAATGCAAATACTAATTTTCCCATTGGATTTTCTAACAACAATAATATTTGAAAGTCATTCAGAGTAAGCAATGGGTTTTATAAATCCAACTTTTAAAAGATCTTCTAAACCCTCTTTTACTTGGGAGTGGACATCGGGGTTGATTTTCTTAACCTTTTGTTTCACAAGTTTTGCATTTGGTTCTAGAGGTAAATGATGCTATATAATATTAAGGTCTAAATCAAGTATGTCTTCATAAGTCCAATCAAACACATCTACATATGATTTCAAAAATGTAATGAATGATGTGTTTTCATGCTCATGCAAACAAGTACCTATTTTAACATACTTTGGATTAGACTTGCTCTCCAAATTGACATCTAGGAAATCTCCTCCTATGAAATTTGAAGGTTTTTCCAAGTCAAGGATTTTATGAAATTAAGAAAGCTCGGAGGCTTGATTATCCTTATGGATGAGAGGATCTTCCTTCATGCTTTGATTACTCTCAAGTGCTTTGATTTCTAGAGAAGTATTATGCACAAGAGACAATTTGGGTTTGAGAATGTACATAGGTTTTATCAAAACCAATTTTTGAGTTTGTACACGGCTTTAAAGACTAAATTTTTTGAGATTTTTAACTTTTTCAATTTTTTTAGATTTTTCAAAACAAATGCTAGAAGAAAGAACATAAAAGACTTTCTTTAAGACAAGTGATCATGCCACGAGCTACATTAAGCCAAGAAGGGCCAAAGTCAAAGCTAAAAGGGCTAAGTCAAAGGCTCATTCATGCACCAAGTAGCAAATTGCAAGCCACATTAAGCACAAACCAAATCGAGCCAAGCAAAGGGGTGGGATGCATCATTCCTAGCTAAGGGTGAGCCACCAAACCGCACTAAGCATGGGTGGGCTACACCAAGGCTTATCCTTGACCAAAATGGAGATCATCCATGTGCTCCCATGTGAGCCATGTGACCAGCACCTTTTGAAAGTGGATTTGGATCAAAATTGGGTCAAACCACTTCCAAGCTCTAACCCATGGAAGGCCTTAGAGGCTCTCCTTAAAATCTATAAATAGGGACCTTGGGTCTGGTTTAGAGGAGGCAAAGTGAGAAAAACCCAAAGAAAAATTAAGAGAGAAAATTCAAGCAAAAAGAGAGAGAGAGAGAGGGGAGAGGAAGAAGAAGGAGTTCCCCAAGAGTGGAGGTGCCACCCCCAAGTCGTTGGTCTTCAAGCCATCTCAAAGTCTTCAATCAAGGTCGATTTTCTTTCCTTCTATTTTCTTTCTTCAATTCAATTCAATTTATGATGTAATTAAGGAGCATTTGTCTCCAAATCATTGTAATATTTGAAGGGAGATGCTGCAAAATTTCATCTAAGAGTAAAGGTAAAATCGCCTATCAATTGTTTAATTTGTAGCTACATGTAGCTCAATATACATTATATACCTTATACTCTCTCATCTCTTTTATGCTTAAGCTATATGATAACTTCTCTTCATTATTGCACTTCTTCTCTAATAAAATAAAGTCAACCAAAAATTATTCCGATGATTATATAAACCATTAAAGATCAATCAGATACATTCATTAGACTCTTAAAACAGAAAACTCTATTTTCAACATTTTATATCCTTCTGATCATTGATTTTTTTAGCCTGAATTTTTGAACATAAAATTCTAAAAATCAGTACATAGTTCAATCACACATAGGCCAACACTCTGTAAAATTTTTAAGAATTTTAGATATATTTAAGGTCATGAATAAAATTAGAAAATCCGAGACAAAACTTGTCTGCACTGCATATCCTACAATAGAACTTTGGTAAAAGTCTCTTTAACTCTGTTTGTAGTGATCTAAAATCTCTTAAAATAGTCTTGTTAGAAAGCTTATTTTCATAGCTTTCCAACGAGACCACTTTCATAAAATTTCAACACCACGTACAGAGATACAAGCATTTATTTAGGCTTCTATATTTCTATCACATAGTCTGTCCCGAGTTATAAGGCTATAACATTAATGGATTTAATTCAGTTCATCCTTAGAACCAAAAATAAAAAAAATTATTCCAATAAACTTCACATGTGAGCCTAACTCAGGTAAATGTTTCAAGATTTTTTGGAGATCCAAAAATACTAAAAAAATTAGAAGGTCTATTACTAGAAACAGAACTATTTCTGTTTTTCATATTTGAACTTGAATTTTTGTTAAGAGAAGACATCGCACAATTTTGAAAAGGCTTTTTTATTCAAGATTTGTTTTGAAAACTTATCAGATCATAAGACAATCTTTCAAGCGTCTAAGCTGACTCTTGAGCATCGATTCAAGAATGCCTATGTCGAAAAGAACTCACTTACCCACAATCACTCTAGAAGTCAGAAATCATCTTTGCTAGTTTAATTAAACTAGCTGGCACGCTTGCACACAACGTAGTTTGTAAATTTGATTTCAAGTCTCTACATAGACTTTGGAATAAAATTTCACATCTACAGTAAGCACACTTTGGTTTTAATCGAATTACACAAACGAAATTTCTAGTTTGGTTCGAGTTTATTAAATATCGAGTCGGGTTTAGTTTTGCATTCAAAATGTTTTAGGTCCATCTTCAGTTTTATGGGATCTAGAACCAGCCGCTGCCCTCTATGCCCTAATTAACCTGGTGTTGTGAGTTGACTCCCAACCCCCGGCCCCTCGTTTTACGAGAGCAATTGTTCTCATGGTTGGTTTTGTGTGATTGAGGTTATTGTCTTCTTCTTAGCTTCACCCAAAAACAGTCAATCAATTTTCTTTTTTGGCAATCCCCTCTTTCTCTTTGCAATATCGATGTTTCTATTCATCCACTGCCGGCCATTGAAGTCCCAAGTAAAGGTTCAAGGAGAGTAGTTTGATGATTTCAAAATCACCCTTTGTGATTGATAACAAAGCAATGGGAGGAGGACTTTGCTGGAGACCCACCATCGGCAATATAATGGACTCTTTTGGAGTGATACTCCATTATGATGTTATATGTGTTAATGTGTGCTCTTCTTAACATTTGAACTTATACATATAAACGTTGGATTCTTATATTTGATGGTTTAGGTTCACCCTATAGACTTAAGGCTATATTAATGTTAAAAGTTTTTCATTTTTTTTACAGGATGACTCTAGGAAGGCTTAAAAATTGGGCTTAAATGTGTCTTCTCCTACTGTCGTTGGGTCGCTTTCTGCACTTTACACATGGTGAGAAATGTGGCCTTCAGATTTCACATATCTTAAATTAACCTGCCAAATTTAGTGTATGCTATACTTGATATCTTGAATTATCACAACTTTATGTTTCCAACAATCCCCCTGAACAAGAAACTCTATAGTCTCACTTATATGTACCTAACCGCTAGTGCTCCAACAATGACATTCTCAACATTTTATGTACTCATGTAGGGATGTTCATGAGATGGGATGGAGCAGGACTGGGGATCAAAGATCCTACTCCCATCCCTGTTTCAGAACCTTGTCCCTCCATCTCCATGACGAGACAAAAAATGCCTCTATTCCCATTCCTGTATCCCCATGGGTCCTCACGAAGACCTATTGAGAAAAAATAGGATGCTTAAACATAGGTTAGAGCTCACTTTTAAACCTAACCTACATAAAACACATTTAAATTAGAACATATTATTACGGTTGAAATGTGGGGAATGACAATGAGTTCGGGAGCTCGAAAAAAGGATAACATTTTCTTTTATCTATTTTCTCTTATGATTTGTTCTATTTTAGATGAGACTGACTTTCTAAAATCAATTAGAAGAAGGCCAGGGTTCACGGGGCGGGGACCTGCTATCCCTATTCCAACCTTGATCTTCGTAAGGGATTTCCTGCTCTCCTCGTCCCATCTCCATCCTTATTTTTGCTCTCCAATTATGCCCTATCCGAAGCGGGTCTCCGCAAGGAACGGAAGATTGCCTCCCCATAAACATCCATACTCATATGTGGCCGTGTTCTTCTTCCTACTACTCATATATTATATCATTTTGTAATAGCTTGGTAATCGCATAGTTCCTGTATTTTTAGCTTATCCACCATTAAAATTTCTTTCACTCCAATCGACTTGCAAAGTATAAAATTGTCTTAGTTTTACCTGGTTTTCTCATCTCGAATGACTAGATGATAGTAGTTTATTTTCAGTCATAATGAAAATATAATGTGTTGAATATCTGAGATTTGTCCTGTGTATTCCTTCCACTGGAATGGATTGGCATGAATGCCATGCTTGCTTTTGTTTTGACAGCAGAAGGGATGTTTGAAGCATGTGGATACGGAGACTAAACCGAATAACGCTTCGGATTCGATTCACTCAAAGACATCCAATTCGGTTTTCGAATAATTCGATTAGTAAACTGATCCGACTCATGCACACACCCCTGCGTGGGGTGTCTATTCGGCTTCCTCCGCCTCTAGTATAAAAGGGAAAGAAAACCAGCGGGCAACTTAAAAACAGTTGGGGCCATCCGTGCTCTTTTCTCTGCTTCACAAAACTCAGGCTTCCTTCTTCTTGTTTGTGTACTCTCTGTGTTCACTCTTCTACCAGAGAGAGAGAGAGATGGGGTTGTCGACCTGTGGCGAGGAAGTGCCTCCCATGAAGGAAACGGTGCAGGCCTTGCTTGAGACATTGGTGTCCCCACTTCTCTCAAGGCGTGCTTCATATCTAACTCCTCCTTCTGGCTCGCACGAGCAGGCCGTCGGGAAACAGGTTTCCCTTCTCTCTCCCTCTTCTCTCCAGTCTAATCACGGTTCTCTGTAAAGCAACAGATTCCGCTGTTCTTTTTGATTTCTCGGTGAAAACGCACACTTTTGTTCGGATTGATTGATTTTCGGCGAAGTGGTCGTTCTTTTAAGGCCTGCATCACGAGTAAGGGAATGCCACGCTCAAAATTACAACTAGTGGGTCACTGTCCGTGAACATGTCGTCTTTATTTCTCGGACCAAACTCAAATTATTGACGTCAACGCTTTGATTTTTTGGGTTTACTTCTCGGTTTGCAGAGAGGGAGAGAAAAAGAGTCCTTTGCCGAAGTGTTTTGCCCTTGCTGGAGGGAGTCAGTTTGTTTAATATAGCTTGAATGATACTATTGCTCTGCCTTTTATATTGCTGCATTATGTAATTATATTCTCTAAAGATGTGCAACTTTCATGCATGCCCATCAATTTGATCTTTTTCATGTTTCTAATCGATTCCTTATGGAGTTTCTATTCAGATGCATGCAGCTGTGCTGCTGTACAACTACTTCCACAGGAAGCAATTCCCGAATGTCCAATTTCTGGACTTCAAAACTTTTTGCAAGGCTGCTGTTGTTGCAAAGCCAAACTTGTTAGCTTATACGTGCTACAAGAATAAGGGAGAAGAAACGACTATAACAGAGAAAATAGTTAGAGAGGCTTTTGATATTTGTGATGGATTAAGCTCCTTGACAAATCATCCGCACAAGGAGGGATGGCCAGTCTCAAAAGTTGCAGTTTTTCTTGTTGATTCTATGAGAAAGAACTGTCTGCTTGTGAGCGATTCAGTTACTAAAGGAGTTTGGTCATTGATTGAAAAGGAAGTTAGTTCGCCTGCTCAAAGAGAGTTGGTGCTAGATGACATAGAGAAGCAAAAGACAGCTGCCAAGAAGTATTTCAGAAGCACAACATATTCAAGGCATGCTTCTTGTTTAGCAACTACAGACGAGGCAGTACTTCTCCAAATTGCATATTCTGCTGTCAAAGAAAAAACTGGTACTTGCTCAAAATGAAATGTAGTTCTTCAACATCAAGAAGTACCATACTAAATGGGGTTGGCTAACAGATTTTTAGTCCCCATTTGGCTAGATTTTGAGTCATATTAGCATTTAATATTCCAAAAAAATAAGATTTTTTTTTTGTTTCCTTCCTACATTTTGGGTTGGTTAGAAACCTCAATATACAACAACAACTATGCCTTTTCCCATACTAGATGGGGTCAGCTACATGGATTATTTGTTTCCATAGAGCTCTATCATGTGCCATGCTAGCAATTAAATTAGTTATTCTAAAATCTTGCGCTTCTTGTATCATTACTTTGAACTATAAGTCATATTTCAAATCATCCATCGACCAACACTTGCTGCTCAGCATAACACAATTGCTTTTGTGTTACTTTTGTCAAACAGCTTATTAGGTTTCCAATTGCAATCATAGCAGAAGGGTGGATCAATAGTTTGCTTTTAACATATACAACTCTGGCATCTTTTATGTCTGCTACAGGCCTTGATTCTGCCAGTTTGGTGCATCACGAAAGTCACTATATGTACTCCTTGACTCAAGCTAGGTCGACTGCTCGATTTTACTTGATGCAGTGTTTAAAAGAAATTGATGGACAAGTAGTACCCATCAGTGATGCTATCAACAGGTTTGCCTCGGCATGGTAGAATTGTTTTCTCTCTTTCTCTCACCCCTCTATTGATGTGCATGTATGAATATATTTATGTATAACGTTATATATAAAAATATATATATGTATCAATGTATGTATGAATGTGTGTGTACATATCTATTTAATTTTATTGTATTTGTGTGGGTTTAATGTGCAGGTGCTGCTAATATACCTGACCTTTAGAGTATGCCATTAGTTTACTAAAGAAGTTTGGACTAAAAGGTCTTAAAAACTATATCGGCTTGCTGTTTGATTCTGGTACCAAGGTTATTTTGGTGCATTTGCTTGTAGACAATTAAAGTTCCTCTGGTTTGCATAACCTGAAGTGCTTTTCCAGGTTCACTGTTACTTGAACATTTAGAATCACATATATGCTAATTCATTTTGTATCAGAACAAAGTGTGGGCCTGTGAGGTCTGGTAAGAGCATCTTTAACCTTGACTTCCCGAGGAAAGTCTGTCACTAGTCTGTTGTATGGGGTCCTATGTTATCAATAGCGCGCTATTTAGTGGGTCTGAAAATGCTATAGCAGGCAACTCTTAGCGGGCGACCCGCTAGGGCCGCTATAGCGCAGGTGGCCTGCTATAGCGCTATTTGCGGACATATGAACTGGTTTGGATCAGGTCAATCCAGATCGACCTGATCCCAATGACATAAACCCTAAACCCTGTCCCGATGAAACCACACGACCTTCCAGTTCCCCACGATGCTCGCAGAGGTAATTCAGCACGTTAAGGAGTTGAAGCGCCAGACGTCGGAGATCATGAGGTGATCCCACTGCCCACTGAGAACGACGAGCTCACAATCGACGCCGATGACTCATCCGGTGATGGCAGGATGTTGATACGGGCATCCATCTGTTGCGAGGATCATTCTGGTCTTCTCACAAATCTCATAGACTCTCAAATCCCTTCACCTTTGCACTCTCAAAGCCGAGATCACTACCCTCAGTGGTCGTGTTAGGACCATCCTGTTGATCACCAATGAGGAATCTGTCGAACCCCACGACGAGAACTCTTCAGCCAATACTGCTAACCCCTCCATAGCGTGCATTCACGAAGCACTCAAAGCCGTAATGGAACGTCAGACTCCAAATGACTCCTCTGCAACCAGCGTTAAGAGAACGTATAAATCTTGCAATTTCAGGTCCTGTTTGAGATGATGAATCATGAGAATGTACAAATCTTGCAATTTTAGGTCCTGTTTGAGATGATGAATCATGAACAACAAATATATGAAAAAGGGAAGAGCAATGAGTTTTGTTTCTTGCTCCGACGGCGTTCTCTGTCACAGATTTGGATTTGGTTGTTAGTATCTTCTTTCTTTTTAGTCGGTGTGATATTTCATGGTGTGAAATATATGATACCCATATTCAGTTGTTTGTTGGTATTTAGCCTAGGTGGTTTATGTATTGGTCCTAATATATGCTTCTTCGAATGGGTAAAAGTATTTTGGTGCATAAATATTACGGATTAATTTTTATATCGCCATTGTTTTTCTTCTTCTATTCTTTGTTTACAATGGGAGGCGGAAGCCGGTATGCACGCCTTAGGAGTATTACTCGTGCTCAACCTTCACAGGAGTCGAGAGCCCTTTCAGGAGGGCTACCGCGGTCTGCCAGTGCTATTTTCCCAATGTTATTCTTGTATAAATTAGTCAAATCATAATATCATCATTCAAACTTAGTGTTTAATAAGTGCATAGTTTTTTGCCTTCACAGGCATGATCTTGAGACTATTTTAACTTCTAATATTTTTTCTTGGGTTTTTCGGTAGAATGCACCTTTGACAAGAATCCGTGAATCTAAAAGGTGAGTATATGGCATTCCTCCTTTACTACTTTTTCCTGTTCATTAGTGAGTGTTTTGCTCTTTCATTTATGAAAGAAGTGTTCAAGTTAGAAAACCCATTATATATATATATAATTTTTTAATTATAAATAAAAGTGTACTGCTAAATCCGCTATATCCCCGCTACCGCTATATCAGGGTCAACCACTAACAACCCGCTAACCACTATTGATAACATAGACGGGGTTAGCACATGTGAGGGCTGTTTTATGCATGAAGCATGTTATTCCATCGATGTGTAATGTGTATTTTCATCCCTCAACATAAACACAAGCTTTTAAATGGAGCACACCAATTTATACTGAAAGGAGCTCCCTGAGGTGTTGTCAGTGCCTTCCTTTTATATTTATCCGGGTGTTTTGTCATGTGAAGCATGCTCCCTGAAAGCTGACTCTACGAAGACCAATTCTGCAACTTATACATTCTTGTAGTAGTTGGGCAGGATAAGGTGCGGTCTTGTTCAACAATGCCACCTTAATGCATTGTGTAAGTCTTCTTCTACATGTCAAAGTTCGAATTTACTGTGGGTTGCTCTGCTGAGTAGATAAATGAGGCATTAGGACAGAAAAGCTTCTACTCTCAAATATATCAACAAATAATATGTTTCACCATGTGTTATGCAGATATTTTGTTTTGTCTTATCAGAACTATTTGTCAGCAACTCGGTATTGTTAACAGTTACCAAGATTTTTCAGATGAAGATATTCTTGGTGATTCTACTTGGGAAGTGGAGATGGAAATGTACTCTCAAGCTTCATTCTTGATGAATATAGAAAACAAGATGAGCAAGAGAAAGGGAACAAAATATGGAAATGAAATATCTCTTCTGGAGGGCAAGCATTTCCACTCCGTTTCATTGTTCAGCCACAAATTCCTTCTTACAAACTTATACCAGTAAAGAAGAAGTGAAGAATGTCAGTGACATCTTTGAAATCACAAACACCATGACACCTGACATGTTTCCTAATTTTCTATTTATGCAGTATTTGTGACATCCTTCTTCTTTCCAACAGCCTTTGTTTATACAATATTCCATATCATGTCGTGCAAAATTTCAGTTTCTTTTTTTTCTTGGATTTCTCTGATTTTGGTATTATTTTTATAGTTCTCATATGTTTTGCGACACCCAGAATTTTCAACTAGCAGGCCAAGACATTGCTGAGCTTGATAATCATGCATGTTTGGGTTCCTGGATGTGTATTTGCAGTTACGCATGTGCTTGCATCGAGGTATTTCATGTGCATGCCATGGTAACCCTGATAAAATTTCTTCAATGTACTGCATGCCTCTTCTCTATGCAGCCTTCAGGAACCTATAGTCACCAAGGTGTCAGATAGTTACGAAACTACTCAAGCTGTTGCCTTTTTCCACTTATTACCATATGAAGGGATCATTTCTGATTGGTTATCCAGGTAATTGTTATTTATTAAGAGCCATATTTGGTTGGAGCCTTGAGATGATGCTTGATTGATTTGTCATATCTGTGCTCTCTTCATCTATCATTATATGCTTGGCATATGAATGTTGTCTTTTTAAAGACAAAATCTCTTATTGAACAGATCCGAAAATAGTGATTCCAAGGCTCAAAGTAACAGTGGTACGCACAAAAGTGATTCTCACCATCTGAAGTACAGGACGCAGGATAAAATAATTCCATCTGTTGAAATTTCAGAAAGTTTGAAGGCCAACTCTGACCCTGCTACAACTGAGAATGATTACAGGAAAGTTCACAAGTCACAGGGCTCTGAAGTTCTCTTGGGAGTTCCGGATGAGCCTTTGCTAATTGGTTCTGAGGAAGTTCTTATCAAAGATCTATTTGCGACTACTGAAGATGAAGATCATGCTCAGCCTTGTTGCAAACAGAAGAAAATTCATGATCAGGACATATGTAATCCTTCAGAAAGTGGGAAAGACAAGGTATCATCGGAGTGTGAGGTTCCTTTGGTTTACTGGCATCTTATTCATTTCTCAGTGTTGGTATTGCAATGTAAATTTCTGTAGAAAAAGGCTGGTTCAGTTACTACTGTAAGTCAGTCGTGGAGTAAGAGTTTTGCTACTCTATAGCTCTATGATTCTTTTTCCTTCTCTTTTATTCTTTTTAAAGGAAATAAAATGATTCATTGTATTGAGTGAATTCATCCACGGCAACAACAGAAGAGTTTTTTCCACTCTACTCATTAGGTCTCAGTTTCTTACATTCCCCTTTGTTAATCTAAGGGGATTTCGACAACTTCCATTTATTTGTATGCTAGTTGCTTAATCCATAGTTGCAATGACAAATGTGCTAGTCAAATGGCTGCTATTCTAAATATGCCAGAGCAAAACTTGTATGTTGCTGATTCTGGTTCTGATTGGACTGTTTGCAACGTGAGTTTTGAATGAGGTACTTTTCTTTTATCTAATGAAGGGATAATCTATTGTGGATTTAGCATTTCAAGCATTGGATCTGTTCTTATGAGAACCTGAAAAGCTGTACTTTTATTATTAAAAATTCTCATGGATATATTTAAAGTTTGTATCACCATTTGTCCACTTACATGGTCATTTCTCTCTCTCAAGTTCTGGCCTTCAAACTTCTATCTTTTATATGATATTTCAGTGATAAATTTTCAAAGGGTATTGCTTGTATGATTTTATCTTTTATGATTAACACCAGTGCTATGCTGAGAATGCATAATACATTTTTTTGATTAATGATATTACATTACTGTCTTTACTAATTAAAGATGCTTTTGTCAGTTTGGAGCAACTACATTTGAAGCAAAACTACAAGAAAATGGAGATTTCAATGGAAAGTTTTTGGAGGAAGTCAGTATAGATGGTACTGCTCTTTGCAGTAAGAGTAATGTTACGAGAAACGAGCTCTCCGTTGTAGAATATGGAGCTGATACAAACGAGGTTGATAGCTTTGTCACAGTGTTATCATCTAAGCGGGGTGCATTGTTGCAGGCGGCTATGAGAGTCCTGGACAAGAGGCACGATGACTTAGTAAGCAAATGCCCATTTCTCTTTTTTGTTTGTTTATGTGTATTCCATATTTCATTTCGTTTTTTGCTTGTCTATAGTTACGTCAACGCCAGTTACTATTGATTCGGCAGAGACAACTTGAAGATGCAATTGCCATATGCAAAAAGAAAATAGACACTGTGAGGGCAGGTGAGGATTTCTGTTTCGGTAGCCATAACCATCTTATATTGTCTTTTCTATATGCAAGTACCTTCCGACTTCATTAAACTTCTTATGTTGTGTTTGTATATGCAAGTACCTTCTGACTTCATTTCTAATATGCTGCTTATTTAAATTGTTCTAGACAATATCTTGTTTATCATTGGACAGTTTTCTTGATCCTACATGTATCCATCTTAGTTTGGTTTTTAAGCTCTTTTTTCTACTAGAAAGCTTGGAAGCCTGTTAGGAAGATATCAACACTAAAGTTAACCCCATGATTGTCTGTGAGACCTTCGACAATATGGAGGACTTGCTAGGTTTGGCTTGACCGACCCTTTGTATTTCAGAGAGTTTGTCCTTAGGCATCCTTCAAGTGCTATGACTTAGGGGAGATCTCACCAACATGGTTCACATGTGATGAAAGTGACGATGTAGATGAGTGTATGGAGAATGAAGTGAAACAAAGGATGGGGATCGGGTTTTGGAGTGTGGAAGTGTAAAATTCATGGGATGGGGGATACCTAGGAAATTCCTACGGTATGGGAAATGACATAGAGCGAGAGCGAGAGAATTGGGAGGTTACTAGAGTTACATTAAAACATATTTCAAGATGCTTTGCACAAGAGCTAGGCGCCTTTATTTAAAAAGGAAAATCCATGAATTTATAATTGAAATAGAAATAGAAAGAAGTCTGTCAAATACTAGTTCTTCTAGAGGGCTCCGCATGATTTCTCAACTAATTTCAGATTGAGATTCTTGGGATGGAAAAACAAGTTTCATTGAACCAATCCCATGAGCTTACATAAAATGACATCCCATTGGTACTTTTAGCTTTAGGGATCTTGATACCCTCATTAATAAAATTAATTGCCATGGTAAAGCCTCTCAAGACGGTCAGTCCAGGTAGAGTTCTGCAAATTTCCCATTGATTCTTCCATATTCTTGGACTATGTGCTCCTTTCAACTTCAGCAATTGTCGCCTTTTCTTTCATGGTCTCTCTTTGTATTTGGTCATACAGGACATTTGAGATCATGTCTTGCCAAGTGTAATGCCAAGTGATCCTCATGTGTGACACTGTTACAAACCTCCATTTTACTCGCTTTGGCTCATGCGACGGTGGTTGCAACAAATGCTTGACCCACAGAAAGCAGCAGAACACAAAGAGGGGGAATAGGATTTTATTAAGCACCTGGGATGAGTACATGACACTCAAATCACTCACACAAGTGAACCCCTTTCATAATCCTGTCATCACCAACTGAGCGCACCCTTTAACTTGGCTCCCCCTAAAACCCAACTCTGTCTAGCTTCACCAACTTTTAGACACACTCCTGGAGTTTACACGTGAAAAGGGAGGGGTTGGTGAAAATGCCTTCCTGCGCCACCCAAGGCCCTTAAATAGGTTCTCGGGGGTTTATTCATGTGGAAGTCAATATTTGTTGATACGTGAATGTTGAATCGCAAGTCGCAAATCCTTAAGGTGTTGGTAGAATCGCCAAGATATCAAAGCATCCAAATATGGATGTCTCAAGTCAAGAATGCAACAAGAGTTAAGAGAGAGTCAAATAAAAAATCAAAAGTTGTACTAGACAACTTATTATTGTTATTGATTGAGACTATTTATAAAACATACATTACAACAAGTGAGAGAAGAAGAAGAAAGAAGAAGAGTCGTTGGAGGTTGTGGCCCTCCAATGACTATGGCAACGGGGCCTAGTGGCCCGTGCCATTTCAAACCAATGTACGGGCCCTAGTGGCCTGTACCAAACCTATTACAATTAACACCCCTAGTTGTATGTACTGCATAAGAAATATCAAGACGCGTAATAGTAAGATAGGTAAGAATACCTATGAGTTGTCTGTAGGGAGTGAGGTTTTCTAATTTTTCTCTATTAGTGGATCTTAACTTAGTACCAAAGACTTCAAGGAGTATCAATTGTCTTGTTGTCTTTGATACCAGATCTTTCAATTATATTATTTGCAAATTTAGTTTAAGACAAAATATATCGATTGTTTGTGACAATCTCAATACTCAAAAATAATTAAGAAAACCTAAATCTTTCATATTAAATTCTTGATATGAAGGTTATATTTAACCTCTACAATCCTTTCTTTATCACTCCCAGTAATGATCATGTCATCCACATACAAGAGTAAAATAACAATACGTGTGTACAAACTCAGTATAACAAGATATAAAGTTATGCGGATGCATGAATTTTTCAAATCGATCAAACCAAGCCTGAGAGGCTTGTTTCAAACCATACAATGCCTTTTTTAGTCTAAGAACATGATCTTGGGAAACGTCAAATCCGGGAGGAATCATATAAACATATTTAGTTAAATATCCATTCAAAAATGCATTTTTAACATCAAGTTGATACATATCCCAATTTTGAATAGCACTAAGGGTTATGAGATTTCTAATATTTGTCATTCAAGCAATCAGAGTAAAAGTTTCATCATAGTCAATTCCTCCTCCTGAGTATAACCCTTGGCTACCAGTCTGGCCTTATATCTTTCAATATTATCATTGCTATGAGTTTTGATTTTATAAATCCATCGACATCCAATAACCTTTTTGTCCTTAAGCTTTGGTACCGCAATCCAAGCTTGAGCTTTGTCTAAGGCTCTAAGTTTGTCACTCATAACAGCTTCCCATTCCGGAATACCTTTAGCTTAATGATAGAATTTAGGTTATTTTACTTAAAGAATAGTTACAATCAAGCTTTTATGTTGAGGTTCAAAATATTCATAGGAGACAAAACGTTACGATGTTTTGAAATTCTAGGTTTTAAACGGGTGTTATTAGACTCTTTATGACGTCTAGTATAATGTAAAATAAAGGGTTCTATAATTGGTTGTGTGTAAGAAGTTCCATCTAGGACATCAATTGTATTATGAGGAATATCATGATGAACTTATGAGTCACTATTATCGTCTTCCTCTAAATTAAAAAAATCTCGTGAAAAAGATGTTTCGTTATTTTTGAAAGATTTAGACTTATAGTAGTAATCATTTTTAAAGAATTTTACATCTTTAGAAACATACCATTTATCATTAATAGGATCAAAACATTTATAACCTTTTTTGTTAATTTCATAACTAAGAAATACACATTCAATGGCCCTAGAAGATAATTTATCTTTTTTTCCATATAAACAAATCATTTGCACCCAAAGACTCTAAGCCTTTCATAATAAGGAGAGAGATTATATAATTTTTTAAAAGGAGAAAGGTTTTAAAGGCTAGTTGAAGGCATCCTATTGATAAGGTATACAACAGTAAGAGTGGTTTCTGCCCTTAAAAACTTAAGAATATTACTAGCAATTAATAGAGTTCTATAAGTTTTTATAATGTGTATGTTTTCTTTCAGTCAAGCCATTTTGTTGAGGAGTTTTAGTGCAAGATTTTTATGTAAAATTCCATTAGTTTTAATAAATTTTTGAAAATCATTTGACAAGTATTCTCCTCCTGAATGAGACCTACAAATTTTAATGGTGGAATTAAATTGATTTTTGACCATATTACAAAATATTAAATTTTTTTAAATACCTCCAATTTATGTTTTAATAGATATATCCAAATAAAGCAACTAAAGTCATCTTATATAATATTGAACTCCTCCCTTGGAAACAACAAGGGTAGAACCCCAAACATCAGAATGTATTAGTTCAAACGCTTTGCTTGGTACATAATTTTTTTCTCAACATTTTTTCAAGGATACATTCTTTACATTCAAACTCCACCCATGTAAGGGATCACCCTTGCATTGTCGGTCCTAAGTTCGGATAAAGGAGGAGGGTTGTACTAGGCTTCCGACAGTCAGAATAAAACTTTGTTGGATTTTTATACTATGGATTACACAAATTATGAGCATTGTTTTGGGGCGTCCCCGCCTAACGATGCGCTGCAGAGCCCGAATGCAGTGTTAAGTAAGCAAGGGGCACTATATTTTCTCCCGAATGTAGTGAATCAATTGCAGAGAGGGTTCCCACATCATGAATGGGTATGGATAAAGAAGTTAGTCTCACTACATTGCCGCCCGAATGTAGTGAATAATTTACAGAGAGGGTCTTCACATTTTTAATATGAACGGATGCGGGGGGTAAGGAAACTAATCCTAGATAATAAGATTCATATTGGTTCTTGGAATATCGAAACATTATCCAGTAAGCTAATGGAGGTGGTAGATACTATGATTCAGAGAAAGATTCATATTCTATGTTTACAAGAGACAGTGGGTTGGAGAAAAAGCAAAGGAGATAGAGGATACTGGTTTTAAATTATGGTACTCGGGTAAGGAAAATGCTCGAGAAACGGAGTTGGTATTATCATAAATAAAGATTTAAAGGATAGTGTAGTAGACATACAACGATACGGTGACCGAATCATGACATTGAAATTAGTGTTAGGAGCATAGGTTTTGAATATAGTTTGTGCGCTTAGAAGATAGTATAAAGACAGCTTTTTGGGAAGAGTTAGACAAGGTGATTCAAAAGATTCTATAAAGGGAGATGATTTGTTTAGGAGGAGACTTAAATAGACATGTCGGTAAAGAGGCATTAGGATATTAAGGTATTCATGAAAACTTTGGTTTTGGGGATATAAATGAGGAAGGTAGGGAGATTTTAAATTTTGTTATGGTATTTGATCTCTTTATAGTCAATACAATCTTTAAAAAATGAGATGAACATTTAATTACTTATAAGAGTGGCTTATCACAAACACAAGTTGATTACTTTATTTATAGAAAAAAAGATAGAGCATGTTTTAAAGATTGTAAGGTAATTCCAGGAGAAAGTTTAACCATCCAACATCGACTTTTAGTTATGGATTTACAAATAAAAAAATGGACAAAGAAGAAAAGAGTACATCAAGTTATTCGAACTAAATGGCAGAACCTCAAAAGTGAGAAAGAAGATATATTTAAACAGAAAGTCCTTCAAGGAGATGCATAGAATTATGTTGGTACACCTTGTGACATGTGGAACAATATGGCTATACATATTAGGAAAGTGGCGAAAGATGTGTTAGGTGAATCTAAGGGAGGTGTACCAGCACAAAAAGAAGCTTGGTGGTGGAGTGAAGTAGTACAAAATAAAATCAAGGCAAAGAGGGCATGTTGCAAATTACACTGTGCTAAGAAAACTAGTGAAACTTTAGAGACTTATAAGAAAGAAAAGAAGGAAGCGAAAAAGGCTTTCAGTGAAGCAAATGTTAAAATTTGAGAGGATTTATATAAAAAAAGTCAACTCAAAAGAGGGTGAAAGAGATATTTTTAGGATAGTTAGGGCTAGAGATAAGAAAACTAAAGATTGACGAGAATGAAAAAATTCTAGTGGAAAATGATGATATAAGAAATAGATGAAAAACTATTTTTATAATCTTTTTAATGAAAATATAAATGTTAGTATTAGCTTAGGAGAGTTAGTCAAATCAAAAAAGTATATAAACCACAATTTCTACAGATGTATTCAAAAGAACGAAATTAAAGAAGCTCTTAAACATACGAAGGGTGGTAAATCGGTAGGACTAGACAATATTCCTATAGAAGTTTTGAAAATACTGGAGAAATAGGAATCACTTGGCTCATAAGACTATTTAATGAAATATGGAGAAAGCAAAAGATGCTCAAGGAATGGAGAGCGAGTACACTTATACCCATATATAAGAACAAGGGAGACATTTAAAATTGTATGAATTATCGAGGTATCAAGTTAATGAGCCATACTATGAAATTATGGGAAAGCATTATCGAACGTAGGTTAAGACAAGTATCGAGTACAATAAAGAACCAATTTGGATTCATGCCAGGCAGATCTACTGTAGAAGCGATTCACGTTTTGAGACGTCTTATGGAATATTTTAGAGCAAAAAAGAAAGATCTTCACATGATATTTATTGATATAGAAAAAGCTTACGATAGGGTACCGTGAGAGGTTTTTTGGAGAACCGTGGAAAAAGAGGTATCCCATTGACATACATTAACCTTATAAGAAATATGTACAATTGTGCAAAAACATGTACAAGGACTCATAATGGTGATTGATGAGTTAACAAAACATATTCAAGATGAAGTAGCTTGGTGTACGTTATTTGCATACAACATTGTGTTAGTTGAGGAGTATAAGGAAAAAGTTAATAGAAAATTGGAACGATGGAGAGAAACATTAGAAAGCAAAGGCCTCGACTTAGTAGAACAAAAACAGAATATATGGAACGTAAGTTTGATCATTTGGTTACTTCAAAGGAAATAGAAATTAAAATTGGCACACATTGTATCTCCCAAAAGGAAAGTTTTAGAGTGATGGAAGAATTGATGGAGAGATGTTACACAGAATTAATGATGGCCGGTTAAAATGGAGAGGAGCATCAGGTATTCTTTGTGATAAGAAGATACCATTAAAGTTAGAAGGTAAATATTATAGAGCATCAATTAGACATGCCATGCTTTATGGTTATGAGCGTTGGGCAGTTAACCATGAATAAGTATGTAGACACCGAAAATTTTCACTTGCGGGTTCTTAGGCCTGAAGTGAACCTTTTTGCAATCTACTTCGCTTTATGGGCGTGCCAGCTAGTTTACTTTAACTAGCAAAGTATGTTTTGAAAATAATCTGACTTTTGAAAGGCGATTGTAGGCAAGCGGGATTTTTACATCGCAGACCTTCTTGCACCGATGCGCAAGGGTCAGTCTGTACGCTTAGAGACTTCGTTTTGAAACAAGTTTAACTCAAAATATATTTTGAATGAAAAAGTGTTTTAAAACCTTTTGAAAACCATGCATTTGGGCGATTTTGACTTTTGTAAGGGTTGGACGACCCTAAGTCTTACACGATTTGATTCGGGTTTGTACGATTCTCAGATTTTAGATCACGTGGATTTGCACGTGCCTAAGTTTTTCTTTTTATCCCTTTATGGGCCACCTAGGTGTGTGTTATGAACACTCCACTACATGGGGCGAATTTGAGCGGGAGTACGGGGCTTGCTTCGATGCAATATGCGTCCTACCTCGTGGTATGGCGTAGATGCAATGCAAACTCACGCTACTCCAAAGGGAAAACCCGAAATTAAAAGACAATGCCGAAGGGAAATGACTTGTAAAGTAAATAGCCGAAGGGAAATGACTTGTAAAGTAAATAGCCGAAGGGGAAATATGGCTATATCTTAAGAGCGGAAAGGCTCAATTGTGTAAGTGTGTGTCGTGTATATATTGAAAGACAACGCACACGACTTGAACCTTAAAACCCGAATCTTAAAGACGTAGCCGAAAGAAATACTTTATATAGAGTATATGTAGGGGCCCTTACTTGGGTCTTGTAAATAAGAGCGAAGGCTCAATGTGTGTGCGTGCTTGAATTGAAAGACTTACACACACGACATGAAATGAAACCCAAATATAAATTGCAGTATGCCTTGACTAAGGTCTTGGGAGTAAGAGCGAAAGCTCAATGTGTGTGAGTGTAGAATTGAAGTACTACGCACACGACATAAATGAAACCCAAATATAACTGCAATAAGGCCTTTACTAAGGTCTTGGGAGTAAGAGCGAAGGCTCAATGTGTGTGCGTGTGGAAAATGGAAAGACAACACACACGACTTAATTAAAAACCCCCTTGACTTAAAATATATAAATATAACTATATATTAAGGGCTTGTTAGGCCCGTGTGTGTGCAAAAAGTGTACGACTAAGAGCGGAAAGGCTCAAGTGCGTGTGTGTGTGGGTGTGTCAAACCACGTTATTACAATCGGGGGGAGACGAAGCTCCTTTACTACAACCCCGTATCAAAATTTAATAAAACCCCAAATGTAAGGACTTACAACTCACCTAGCCCGCTATGTGGGGTGTGTCTAGGACGCGTACGCCTTGCGTGTGGAGCCCGGATCACATGAAAGTGGAACCGGCTAGCTTGGAGGTGTTTGAGAACCTTTGAGGACTTGGGAGAGGTGTTTTAGTAGGCTTTGTATGGGCCTGGTTTTTGGCTTGGTATGGGCCTGGTTTGGGATAACTCGAGTTGGGTCCTAGGGGAGCTTGGGGCAACTCGGGCTGTCTTGGTGCAGCCCGAGGTTTTGCCTTGCAAGGGGGTGCCTTAGGATGACTCGAGCCAAGGTGGTTCGAGTTATGTTTTTAGGGGAAACCCTAACTAGGTTAGGTTCAGTCAGTCAAGGCCAAGGCAGGCCGGCCAGGGCTGAGCTAGGGCTCGGCCTGGCTGGGTGGAGTTATGGCTAGAGGTAGGTGGGTTCAAGGAAACGGCCTGCCTTGTGGCAGGCCGGGGCTTTAGTGATGTGGATGATACACGGCCTGCACCAGCAGGCCGTGGGCTTGGGGGTGAAGGAAGGGACACGGCCTGCACTAGCAGGCCGTGGGGTTTCTAGGGAGAGGTGGCCTGCCGAGTGGCAGGCCCTGCCCTTGGTAAAGGAGGGGAAGCCCGGCCTGCACTAGCAGGCCGTGGGCTTGTAGGGAGAGGGCCTGCAGAGTGGCAGGCCTTTGCGGGTTTTTGGTAAGAAGTGACCTGCCGAGTGGTAGGCCCTGGCTGGGTTTGGATGAGGCACGGCCTGCACCAGCAGGCCGTGAGTTTACTAAAGGGAATGGCCTGCCAAGGAGCAGGCCATTGGGTTTGGTTTGGGGCAAGGGATGGTGGCGAAGTGGGTTTCGGTTAAAGGCAGGTTAGGGGCGGCGGTTTGTAGGTGGTGGTAGGCTAGTCGGGGTAGGTGAGGTGCAGGTGGAGTTGGGTGGTTAAGGGCAGGTGGTGGTAGGCTTAGGTAGTGCAGGTCAGGGTGGGTTTTGGTTGAGGCGGTGATAGGTAGGTTCGGCCAGGCTGCGGCCGGTGGTGGGGGCGGCGACTAAGGGATGTTGGTTGGTGGCGAGGTGGGGTTCGGCCAGCTAGGGCAGGTCGGTTGGGAAAGGGGTTTTGTGAAGTTCGGCCAGCACTTGGCTGGACTTACTTGGGGCGGTTTAGGGTCAGTTAGGTGTAGGTGGGTTCATATGGGTTAGGTTTAGAAGGATAAAGAGAAGGGCTAGGTTTAGTTTGAGGCTTACCTTAGGTGCAACCCACTAGGTCCAGCCACCTCCAATCGGTCCAGCCCACTTCCACGCCCGCGGTCCACCTCTTGGTGCAGCTAGGCTCGAGTTGGTGCAACCCCCTTGATCTAGCCTTGGCCAACATGGCTCAAGCCCACTTCACTCATGAGCCCACATGGCTAGGTTTATCACTCCCTCTCTCTCCTCCCAAGTATTTGCATGAACCCTTTACATGGACCCCCTCACCTCTATTTATAGAGATTTGAGGTGGGTCTTGGATTTGGGTTTGGGTTTGGGGTTTGGATCCATACCCAAATCCAAACACTATTTGGATCTGGATATTGGATCTCGGATATTTTGAGATCTGTATCCGATCCAAACCCAATATTTTTATGGATGTGGATCTGGATATTTTGATCCAGATCCGATCCAATCCAAACACTATTTGGATCCAATCCAAATCCAAACACTATTTGGATCGACCCAAACACTATTTGGATTGGCCCAAATCCAAACACTATTCATTACATGGATTTGGATCTGGATATATATGGTCCAGATCCAAATCAAAATTTCTTCGGACAGTCCTTCTTGGCTTCTCGAGGCGAACGATCTGTGCGGGCACTGGCTTCATCAGCGCTCCGTCTGGTGCTGGGTTTTCCCCAACTTTGTCGTCCGGACTTCGTCTCGCCGTTCTGGACTCCGTTGAGCTTTTCATCAAATGGGCTCTGCTTTCTTTTATCAGGGAGTGGCTTCTGAAGCTCTGGGCTTGAATCCTCTTCGGGCCTAGGGTCTTCTTTTGCCTTCTGTACCTGTTTTCACATTTCAAAACAGGTCGTCGTTTTGGTTCAAACGAGCTTTTTGGTGTTTTGAGAGTTTTTTGAAAAATAGAAGATTTGGGGTGTTTACAAAGTACAAAAGATGTTTCTGACAGAAATAAAGATGTTGAGATATATGAGTGGTAATACAAGAAAAGATTGTATACAAAATGAGGTTATTAGAAACAAATTAGGAGTGACACCAATAGAGGATAAAATGAGAGAATATTGTTTAAGATGGTTTGGACATATAGAAAGAAGATCTGAAGAAGAACCAGTAAGAAGGTATGAAAAACTAAATTTGGAAAGTATTAAAAGAGGTAGACTGGTAGAGGACGAAAGTGTTGGAAATAAACAATAAAGAATGATCTAGCTTATTGTGAGTTAACTGCTAACATGGTATATGATAGAGCTATGTGGAAACAAAGAATCTATGTAGCTTACCCTGTCTAGTATGGGAAAAATCTTAGTTGTTGTTGCTGACAGTCTTTACATTCAAAATTTTGTTTCCTAATTTTTTTCAACAAAGTAAAATTACATAGTTTATGTATATGAGTAAATCATGGGCTACATTACAAGATTCAAAATTTGGCTTAAATAAACAATCCATTTTGTATAGTCCACTTTCTCACCTTATAATCACCTTCTTCAATAGGTGATCCTGCACCACACAATGCTTGGACGAGAAAGTGACTATACAATTATTATCATAAATTTGAGCAACTGAAAGTAAGTTTAAATTGAGTTCATGTATAAAACTTATATTTTGAATTTTAAATTTGTTTTTTTTTAATTCTCAATTTTTCAATTTGAAGTTTTGTGTCATCGGCCGTAAACACATGTTTTTCAATGATATCTTGAGAATTGTTTAAAGATTTATCACAATGGGTCATATGAAAAGAAGCACTCGAGTCTAAGAATCAAGACATACCTTGAGAAGTGGAGAGAGCATTTCTGGAAATACTTGTCTTTTTTTTAACATTTCTTCTATATACGTTTTGATGTTGGTACGTAAAGCTCTTCCATACTTGTACTTCATGGCTCCCACGTTTCCATATTTTTTTCGAAGAAGAGGACAAGTGATTTTGATATTGCAACTTTTCTTTCAATAATGGTATATTGTGTCTTTGTTCAGTAATAGTCCCGTGGGCTTTTTGTTTTTTTCTTCTCTTTCTCTTTCGGAGTTTTTCACAGGAAGAGGCTTATATGTCTTCATATTTGCTCCCAGCTTAGAGGCGACAAAAATAACTTATTTTGCTACATTTATGTTTTTTAATCTAGTTTCCTCCATAACTAGATCGGCCAAAAAATAGTCTCCCTTTGCCCTAGGCTTTCTATGTATTAGATTGGATCTAATATTTTCAAATTCATCCCTTAATATGCTCATAAACAAAAAGAAATATTGGTTGTCTAAAAACTCTTGAAATTCATTTATTTTTTAAAGTTTTTCAAATTTATCAAAACTTCTAAGTTGAGTCCATACAACAACAACAACTAAGACTTTTCCCATACTAGACGGGGTCGGCTACATGGATTCTTTGTTTCCACATATCCCTATCGTGTGCCATGTTAGCTGTTAACTCCCAATAAGCTAGATCATTCTTTATGGTTTCTTTCCAACACTTTTGTGTTCGTCCTCTAGCTCTTTTAATACTTTCCAAATTTAGTTTTTCTAACCTTCTTAAAGGTTCTTCTTTTGATCTTCTTTCTATATGTCCAAACCATCTTAAACGATGTTCTCTCATTTTATCCTCTATTGGTGCCACTCCTAATTTGTTTCTAATAACCTCATTATGTATACGGTCTTTTCTTGTATGACCACTCATCCATCTCAACATCTTCATTTCTGTCACAGACATCTTTTGTACATGTTGATGATGATAAAATATGGTAGGCCTAATTGCTGCTCTATAATATTTACCTTTTAATTTTAATGGTATCTTCTTATCACAAAGAATACCTGATGCTCCTCTCCATTTTAACCAACCAGCATTAATTCTGTGTAACATCTCCATCAATTCTTCCATCACTTTGAAAAATTGACTATTTAAAACTTTCCTTTTGGGGAATGCAATGTGTGCCAATTTTAATTTCCATGTCCTCTGAAGTAACCAAATGATCAAACTTACATTCCATATATTCTGTCTTTGTTCTACTAAGTCGGAGACCTTTGCTTTCTAATGTTTCTCTCCATAGTTCCAATTTTCTATTAACTTTTTCCTTAGACTCCTCCACTAATGCAATGTCATATGCAAATAACATATACCAAGGTACTTCATCTTCAATATGTTTTGTTAACTCATCCATCACCATTATAAATAAGTATGGACTTAAAGTTGATCCTTGATGTAACCCAATATTAACTTTAAAGAAGTCTGTCATTCTTTCATGAGTTCTCACACATGTTTTTGCACCATCATACATGTCTCTTATAAGGTTAATATATGTCAATAGAATACCTCTTTTTTCCAAAGAACCTTCCTCGGTACCCTATCATAAGCTTTTTCTAGAGCAATAAATATCATGTGAAGGTCTTTCTTTTTTACTATAAAATGTTCCATAAGACGTCTCAAAAGGTGAATCGCTTCAATTGTAGATATACCTGGCATGAATGCAAATTGGTTCTCTGTTGTACATGATACTTGTTTTAACTTACGTTCGATCATTCTTTCCCATAATTTCATAGTATGACTCATTAACTTGATACCTCGATAATTCGCACAATTTTGAATGTCTCCCTTGTTCTTATATATGGGTATAAGTGTACTTGCTCTCCATTCCTCGGGCATCTTTTGGTTTTTCCATATTTCATTAAATAGTCTTGTGAGCCAAGTGATTATTATTTCTCCTAGTATTTTCCAAATTTCTATAGGAATATTATCTCGTCCTACCGATTTACCACCCTTCATATGTTTAAGAGCCTCTTTGACTTCATTCTTTTGAGTACGTCTTAAGCTTTCTCCTGGAATTACCTTACAATCTTTACAACACGCTCTATCTTTTTTTCTACAAATAAAGTAATCAATTTGTGTTTGTAATAAGCCACTCTTATAAGTAATTAAATGTTCATCTCATTTTTTGAAGATTGTATTTACTATAAAGAGATCAAATGCCATAGCAAAATTTAAAATCTCCCTACCTTCCTCGTTTATATCCCCAAAACCAAAGTTTTCATGAATCCCTTTATATCCTAATGCCTCTTTACCGACATGTCCATTTAAATCTCTTCCTAAACAAATCATCTCCCTTTGTGGAATCTTTTGAAACACCATATCTAACTCTTCCCAAAAAATTGTCTTTATACTATCTTCTAGTCCTACTTGAGGTGCGTAAGCACAAACTATATTTAAAACCTCTGCTCCTAACACTAATTTCAACGTCATGATTCGGTCACTATATCGTTCTATGTCTACTACACTCTCCTTTAAATCTTTATTTATGATAATACCAACTCCGTTTCGAGCCTTTTCTTTACTTGAGTACCATAATTTAAAACCTGTAGCCTCTATCTCCTTTGCTTTTTCTCCAACCCATTTTGTCTCTTGTAAACATAGAATATGAATCTTTCTTCGAATCATAGTATCTACCACCTCCATTAGCTTACCCGATAATGTTTCGATATTCCAAGAACCAATGCGAATCTTATTATCTAAGACTAGCCTCCTTACCCCTCGCATCCGTCAATAATCAAAATGTGAAGACCCTTTCTGAAAATTTTTCACTACATTCGGGCGGCAATGTAGCGGGACTAACTTCTTTACCCACACCCATCCATGATGTGGAACCCTCTATGCAATTGATTCACTACATTCGGGCGAAAATGTAGTGACCCTTGCTTCTTTCTGCATTCGGGCTCTGCAGCACGTCGCTAGGCGGGGACACCCCAAAACAATACTCATAATTTTTGTAATCCATGTTATAAAAATCTGACAAAGTTTTACGCTGGCTGTCAGAAGCCTAACACAACCCTCCTCCTTTATCCGGGCTTGGAACCGGCAATGCAAGGGTGATCCTTACATGGGCGGAGTTTTCTAAGTTGAGTCCATAATTCCAAAAATTCATTGTGATATTCTTTAATACTTAAATTTCTTTGTTTAAGTATTATCATTCTTTCCATTAAATCAATTTAAAAAACAAAATCATCTTGAGAATGAATTTTTTTCAAATACTCTCAAGTTTTTAAAATACTAGGAGACATAGGAATCACTTGGCCCAAGGAATGGAGAGCAAGTACACTTATACCCATATATAAGAACAAGGGAGACATTCAAAATTGTGTAAATTATCGAGGTATCAAGTTAATGAGCCATACTATGAAATTATGGGAAATAATTATCGAACGTAGGTTAAGACAAGTATCAAGTACAACAGAGAACCAATTTGGATTCATGCCAGGCAGATCTACTATTGAAGCTATTCACCTTTTGAGACGTCTTATGGAACATTTTAGAGCAAAAAAGAAAAACCTTCACATGATATTTATTGATCTAGAAAAAGCTTATAATAGGATACTGAAGAAGGTTCTTTGGAGAACTTTGGAAAAAAGAGGTATCCCATTGACATACATTAACCTTATAAGACATGTATGATGGTGCAAAAACATGTGTGAGGACTCGTGAAGGAATGACAAACTTCTCTGAAGTTAATATTGGGTTACATCAAGGATCAACTTTAAGCCCATACTTATTTATAATGGTGATGGGTGAGTTAACAAAACATATTCAAGATGAAGTACCTTGGTGTATGTTATTTGCAGATGACATTGTATTAGTGGAGGAGTCTTAGGAAAAAGTTAATAGAAAATTGGAACTATGGAGAGAAACATTAGAAAGCAAAGGCCTCCGACTTAGTAGAACAAGGACAGAATATATGGAGTGTAAGTTTGATCATTTGGTTACTTTAGAGGACATAGAAATTAAAATAGGCACATATTGCATTCCTCAGAAGGAAAGTTTTAAATACCTAGGGTCAATTTTTCAGAGTGATGGAAGAATTGATGGAGATGTTACGCATAGAATTAATACTGATTGGTTAAAATGGAGAGGAGCATCGGGTATTCTTTGTGATAAGAAGATACCATTAAAATTAAAAGGTAAATATTATAGAGCAGCAATTAGGCCTGCAATGTTTTATGTTTATGAGTGTTGGGCAGTTAATCATCAACATGTACAAAAGATGTCTATGACAGAAATGAAGATGTTGAGATGGATGAGTGGTCATACAAGAAAAGACCGTATACATAATGAGGTTATTAGAAACAAAATAGGAGTGGCACCAATAGAGGATAAAATGAGAGAAAATCGTTTAAGATGGTTTGGACATATAGATAGAAGATCAAAAGAAGAACCCGTAAGAAGGTTAGAAAAACTAAATGTGGAAAGTATTAAAAGAGCTAGAGGACGACCACAAAAGTGTTAGAAAGAAACAATAAAAAATGATCTAGCTTATTGTGAGTTATCTGCTAACATGGCACACGATAGGGATTTGTGGAAACAAAGAATCCATGTAGTCGACCCCGTCTAGTATGGGAAAAGGCTTAGTTGTTATTGTACTCCCAAGTTTTCAAAAGTATTTTCGAAAACACTAATGCTATTTCTATGTTTTTCATCCACATTTTGACAAATTATCAAAATTATTTTTGTATTAATTTTTCCTAAGTTTTTAAATCTTGCTTGTATTTTTATTGGGCTTTAAAAGTATCATCATCATCTAAATCTTCAATGTCTAAGATAGATTCTTGAATTGTCCCGTCAATGTAATCTCAAAAGTCTTTTGACAAAAAGTATTTTTTCATAGTTCTTGTCCAACTTTGATAGCATTTTGGGTAAGAATACATTTAAAAGACTTAAGTTTGGAGTGATTTTATGAACTTTGCAATCTTGGCAGAGTTCTTGATGTGCGCAAATTATTCGAAATGTGGTTCTGATACCATGTAAATATTTGTTGGTACGTGAATGTTGAATCGGCTAAGTCACAAATCGTAAGGTGTTGGTAGAATCATCAAGATATCCAAGCATCTAAATATTGATGTCTGAAGTTAAGAATGCAACAAAAGTTAAGAGAGAGTTAGATCACAAATCAAAGGTTGTATTAAATAGCTTATTATTGTTATTGATTGAGGTTCTATTTATAGAACATACATTACAACAAGTGAGAGAAAAAGAATGAAGAATAAGGGCAAGTGTTGGCCGGCCAGCACTAGCTGTTGGAGGCTATGGCTACGGGCCCTGGTGGCCCGTTCCATATCAAACCAGTGTATGGGCCCTAGTGACCCGTGCCAAACCTATTACATTTAATAATCACCTCCTTCTTGCTATGTTATCAATAGCGGTTAGCGGGTTGTTAGCAGTCGACCCTGATATAGTGGTAGCGGGGATATAACGGATTTAGCGGTACACTTTTATTTATGATTATATATATATATAATTACCATGAATAGATTGTTAGAAGTTCTAAGGCCAAAGTTAACAATTACCATGAATATATAACGATTCACCTATAACAACTAATCAAGCACCTACCAACAGTCTTGAATGTTGGGGCTTGCATGTGCGTCAAGGCGTATTTGTACATATCATTTGCCAAACTTGAATACTAAACCGTTAATAACTAAAACATACCTGCCATCTGGATTAGCGTTAACGTCCAAATTGGAAATGGTTGTGGTCTGACCTGAAAATGAACTCTTGACAAAGAAGTGACCAGAAATAAACTCTTCTAACTATATAATACAAAGTTACAAACTCACGGTTTATGACCTGAATGCATCACGTGACAAAGATAAAGCAGATAATATATCAAGTACCTCAGTGTTACAACAATAACAAAATATGCTAAATCCTTGTTTATATCCTTTACGTAATATTTGCATAAAAGAAAAGAATGACAAGTCAAAAAGATAAGGGTGAAAAATTACCTAGAACAAGAAAGACAACCAAATTCAACAATAAGACGTGTGCTTCATACTCTAATTCTATAACATTTGGGCTAGCCAAAAAGAAGAACGACTCTGCTGCCAGTCCAAAGTCAAACAAAAAACATTTATTTAAACCAACAGTTGCTCTACAAGAATCGATGCACTTAAAATGTTACAAACCAAATTTGGGCTAGCCAAAAAGAACGACTCTGCTGCCAGTCCAAAGTCAAACAAAAAACATTTATTTAAACCAACAGTTGCTCTACAAGAATCGATGCACTTAAAATGTTACAAACCAAAAAACTTCTCAAAGAATTTTACGATGACTAAAGGTATTCAGTTAAACTTTCTTTATGAAAGCAGCCAATCGATACAACAACAACAACAACTAAGCCTTTTCCCATACTAGACGAGGTCGGCTACATGGATTCTTTGTTTCCACAGATCTCTATCGTGTGCCATGTTAGCAGTTAACTCCCAATAAGCTAGATCATTCTTTATTGTTTCTTTCCAACACTTTTGTGGTCGTCCTCTACCTCTTTTAATACTTTCCAAATTTAGTTTTTCTAACCTTCTTACAGGTTCTTCTTTTGATCTTCTTTCTATATGTCCAAACCATCTTAAACGATGTTCTCTCATTTTATCCTCTATTGGTGCCACTCCTAATTTGTTTCTAATAACCTCATTATGTATACGGTCTTTTCTTGTATGACCACTCATCCATCTCAACATCTTCATTTCTGTCACAGACATCTTTTGTACATGTTGATGATTAACTGCCCAACACTCAGAACCATAAAACATGGCAGGCCTAACAGCTGCTCTATAATATTTACCTTTTAATTTTAATGGTATCTTCTTATCACAAAGAATACCTGATGCTCCTCTCCATTTTAACCAACTAGCATTAATTCTATGTGTAACATCTCCATCAATTCTTCCATCACTTTGAAAAATTGACCCTAGGTATTTAAAACTTTCCTTTTGGGGAATGTAATGTGTGCCAATTTTAATTTCTGTGTCCTCTGAAGTAGCCAAATGATCAAACTTACATTCCATATATTCTGTCTTTGTTCTACTAAGTCGGAGGCCTTTGTTTTCTAATGTTTCTCTCCATAGTTCCAATTTTCTATTAACTTTTTCCTTAGATTCCTCCACTAATACAATGTCATCTGCAAATAACATACACCAAGGTACTTCATCTTGAATATGTTTTGTTAACTCATCCATCACCATTATAAATAAGTATGGACTTAAAGTTGATCCTTGATGTAACCCAATATTAACTTCAAAGAAGTCTGTCGTTCCTTCATGAGTCCTCACATATATTTTTGCACCATCATACATGCCTCTTATAAGGTTAATATATGTCAATGGGATACCTCTTTTTTCCAAAGTTCTCCAAAGAACCTCCCTTGGTACCCTATCATAAGCTTTTTCTAGATCAATAAATATCATGTGAAGGTCTTTCTTTTTTGCTCTAAAATGTTCCATAAGACGTCTCAAAAGGTGAATCGCTTCAATAGTAGATCTACCTGGCATAAATCCAAATTGGTTCTCTGTTGTACTTGATACTTGTTTTAACCTACGTTCGATAATTCTTTCCCATAATTTCATAGTATGACTCATTAACTTGATACCTCGATAATTCGCACAATTTTGAATGTCTCCCTTGTTCTTATATACGGGTATAAGTGTACTTGCTCTCCATTCCTCGGGCATCTTTTGGTTTTTCCATATTTCATTAAATAGTCTTGTGAGCCAAGTGATTCCTATTTCTCCTACTATTTTCCAAACTTCTATAGGAATATTATCTGGTCCTACCGATTTACCACTCTTCATATGTTTAAGAGCCTCTTTGACTTCATTCTTTTGAATACGTCGGTAGAAATTGTGGTTTATATACTTTTCTGACTTGGCTAAATCTCCTAAACTAATACTAACATCTTTATTTTCATTAAAAAGATTATAAAAATAGTTTTTCCATCTATTTCTTATATCATCATTTGCCACTAGAATTTTTTCATCCTCGTCTTTTATGCATCTAACATAATTAAGATCTTTAGTTTTCTTATCTCTAGCCCTAGCTATCCTAAAAATATCTCTTTCACCCTCTTTTGAGTTGAGTTTTTTATATAAGTCCTCCCAAATCTTAGCTTTTGCTTCACTAACGGCCTTTTTTGCTTCCTTTTTTGCTTTCTTATAAGCTTCTAAAGTTTCACTAGTTTTCTTAGCATAATGTAATTTGTAACATGCCCTCTTTGCCTTGATTTTATTTTGTACTACTTCACTCCACCACCAAGCTTCTTTTTGTGCCGGTACACCTCCCTTAGATACCTCTAACACATCTTCGCCACTTTCCTAATATGTATAGCCATATTGTTCCACATATCACAGGGTGTGCCAACATAATTCCAAACATCTCCTTGAAGGACTTTCTGTTTAAATATATCTTCTTTCTCGCTTTTGAGGTTCCACCATTTAGTCCGAATAGCTCGATGCACTCTTTTCTTCTTTGTCCATTTTTTTATTTGTAAATCCATAACTAAAAGTCGATGTTGGGTGGTTAAGCTTTCTCCTGGAATTACCTTACAATCTTTACAACACGCTCTATCTTTTTTTCTACAAATAAAGTAATCAATTTGTGTTTGTGATAAGCCACTCTTATAAGTAATTAAATGTTCATCTCGTTTTTTGAAGATTGTATTGACTATAAAGAGATCAAATGACAAAGCAAAATTTAAAATCTCCCTACCTTCCTCGTTTATATCCCCATAACCAAAGTTTCCATGAATCCCTTGATATCCTAATGCCTCTTTACCGACATGTCCATTTAAATCTCCTCCTAAACAAATCATCTCCCTTTGTGGAATCTTTTGAAACACCTTATCTAACTCTTCCCAAAAAACTGTCTTTATACTATCTTCTAGTCCTACTTGGGGTGCGTAAGCACAAACTATATTCAAAACCTCTACTCCTAACACTAATTTCAATGTCATGATTCGGTCACCATATCGTTGTATGTCTACTACACTCTCCTTTAAATCTTTATTTATGATAATACCAACTCCGTTTCGGGCCTTTTCTTTACCTGAGTACCATAATTTAAAACCTGTATCCTCTATCTCCTTTGCTTTTTCTCCAACCCATTTTGTCTCTTGTAAACATAGAATATGAATCTTTCTCCGAATCATAGTATCTACCACCTCCATTAGCTTACCCGATAATGTTCCGATATTCCAAGAACCAATACGAATCTTATTATCTAGGACTAGCTTCCTTACCCCCCGCATCCGTCCATAATCAAAATACGGAGACCCTCTCTGAAAATTTTTCACTACATTCGGGCGGCAATGTAGCGGGACTAACTTCTTTACCCACACCCGTCCATGATGTGAGAACCCTCTCTGCAATTGATTCACTACATTCGGGCGAAAATGTAGTGGCCCTTGCTTACTTCTTACTGCATTCGGGCTCTGCAGCACGTCGCTAGGCGGGGACGCCCCAAAGCAATGCTCATAATTTTTGTAATCCATGTTGTAGAAATCCGACGAAGTTTTACGCTGGCTGTCGGAAGCCTAACACAACCCTCCTCCTTTATCCGGGCTTGGGACCGGCAATGCAAGGGTGATCCCTTACATGGGCGGAGTTGAAAGCAGCCAATCGATGATCAAGCAAATACCAGTTTGCCATAAAGTACAGTGCAGACATGCCATCACACTCTTGGATCAAGCAAATTTTGCTGAAAAGCAGTGCATATGTTTGAGTAAATGAGCTTTAGATAAACAAAATTATGTTTCATATAGACATATACGTCGTCACACTTCTTTTCCTATAAAAGCCAAAAGAGATGGATAAGCTGCAAAGAAGTTCAGAATTAGATGTCAAGAATATTTTGATAAGACGAGGATGTTATCATCTGCAAAGTGCAAACTGCAGTAACTAAAGTTCATATATAAAGTCAGACTTCGCAGCATTTTACTCCTTATTAAGCAAAGTACTTCTATGGAAGGAAAGGAAGTAAACGTATCATTATCACCAACTTTAAACAATATTAGCTCTTGATGTCAGAAAGGGGTCATGAAAAATAAGGGTAATGCTTTGAGGATTGAGGCGTGCGCAACTACTCGAGCATCACCCTTATTTTTCACAACCCCTTAAGATAACATCAAGAGCTAATTCGCCTTGTGTTGGTCCACTCAATGATCACCGATTCACCTACAACAGAAGATAATAATGAATGTGCCATCAGTTTATAAACAACACGATCACTATTTTGATCATACTTACCCACTAATCAAAGACAATGACAATTTCATTGAACAATAATTTGCAATAAAGTAGGGAAAGTAGCCTTAGAAAGCATATTTAAAGTTTGTACATAACTTCCATCAAAAGTATACAAATGCCAATAAGCTAATTCAAAAGTACATAACATCCATCAAAATTCTATTACAAATTTACAATCAGTATCACACTTAATTGTTTAGGTTATGTTCACTCATTTTCAGAAAAAGATCCTTATTCTTCTATTTCTTTTTCCTCTTCATCTGTTTCTTCAAAATTAAATTCTTCTTCATCTTCCATAGGCATCTTATCCTTTCCTTTGCTTTACCTTCTGTTGTTTTCGTGTCCTCGACCTTTATAAACAGCAGTAGCACACGCTCTTGATGTTTCGGATGCCATATCGATATTTCGCTAAGTAAGGGAATCATTGTCACCAACGAACTCATCATTAGTAGGATATTCATCGTGATCTTCAACCGATGCCAACATGATGGGGTCAAAATTTGCTCCATTAGATTTCCTCTCTTCATACCTTCTTCTGAGTTTTTCGTTATATTGCACAAAAGCTAAATCGTTAAGCTTTTGATGCAATAATCTATTCATTTTCTTCGTATGAATCTAAGATAAGAGAAAGAATTTAGGTAAGTTGTTAACTCAATAAAAAAAACTTTTATTTATTTATAATGTAAATAAAAAGCATAATTCTTAATTTCTTACCATTTCAAAGGTACTCCAGTTGTGCTCACACGGGGTAGCACTATAAGTAAGGCTCAAAACCCGTATAGCAAAACTTTGCAATTCAGGGCATCCATAACCAAAGGTCATCCACCATTCAACTATTACAAAAAGTTAAAAATCATGTGTAAACAATAAGTTAATCATATTCAAAAACCTTAAATCATATCTTAATAATGAAATAATTAAGAAAGCAAAGTTGCTTGAATTAATTACTTGGTGCACATATTTTCCTCGAACTTATAGCTAATTCTAGTCCAAAACAACTTGATGCACTTCGATAACTTATAAGTTGATGATTCACTTGTTTTTCTTCCTTACTTCGTACAAGTATAGCTATAACCTGCAACAAACCACATTTAATCTCAACATTAGATTCTATCCCATCATAATCATAATACAACCCTAGATTCACATACAATGCAGCAGCATGTAATGGCTTATGCATTTGCTTGTCCCATCTTTTGTTTATGATCTCCCAAATAAAAGCATACAACTCTTCTTTGTTTTTCATATTAACCTATAAAACAAGTTAAATGTTATTAATTTATAAGATTAATAAGTAAAGATTAACAAATAACGTATAAAATTAAAATATTTATGCACCTTTATTTGTTCCTTTACACGATTCATCTTCTCATAGATGTAGCCCATGGCTGGTTTCTCATCACTGTCGACCATACGTAAAACATCTACCAAATGACCCATTGCTCTAAGTGAAAAACTAATGCCCTTCCAAAATCTAAGTTGTAAAATTATTGCCTTAGATTGCTTTCCTTCAATACTATCTGATAAAGGACATTTCTCCCATTGTTCAGAAATAATCATCGATCTTAGAGCTTCTTTTGACTGCCACAAGCTGTTCAGAGTTAAGAATCTAGTAACAACACGGGTCATAGCCGATCTATGTATGTCTTTTTCTCCTGTAAAATGTCTCATCATATGCAATATCTGACCATGAGCATACATAAATGTCACTACCTTCTTTGCCTTACTGAAGATGCCTTTTAGTCTTTTTGTCTCTCCAATATCTTCAAGCATCAAATCTATACAGTGTGCATCACATGGTGTCCAAAACAAATGATTAAATTCAGCAATCAACATTCTACCAGCTGCAACATAATTTGCTGCATTATCTGTAACCACCTGCACAACATTTTTCTCTCCAACCTCTAAGATTACTTCTTTTAACAATGTATACAATTTATTTGCATCCTTTACTTCATGGGATGCATCAATGGACTTAAGAAAAACTGTACCTTGAGGACAATGCACTAAAAAATTTATTAGTGTTCTCTGTTTTCTATCTGTCCATCCATCTGACATAATAGAACATCCATAAGTAGCCCAATGCTTTCTAAATCCATTTGTAAACTCTCTTACTCTTCCCACTTCCTTCTCCAAGAATGTTTTCCTTACTTCATGGTATGATGGAGCCTTCATTTCAGGTCCAAACTGTCCTATATCATTTACCATCGCTTGAAAACTAGGGGATCTCACATCATTAAAAGGGATTCCATTTTGATACATCCACCTGCTAATGGATATGCATACTTATTCTCTTTCTTCTTTCTTATATCGATTTTCTCATGTAGCTTGTTGTAGTGAGTCTGGCGATGAATGCACAAATGAATCCATGGGTCCTTTCGAAAGCGGTGGTCGTGAGCCAAATAACGATGAAGATGATGAACATTGGGTGCTTGTCACTATGTTACCTTCCATACTAGAAAGTTCTCCTTGATATGGAAATGAAATCTTTTCGGCCTTCTTCTTAGATGTACTGTGCACATAATCATAAATTATTTTCTTTATTTCTTCAGTTGCATTCTTGCAAGCTGCCACATTTCTGCTTCTTCCCATTAAATGGTCCTTGTACCTTGTTATTCCACTAGTAGAAATATGACCACATAATGTACAAAATACTTACATATTATCCGTCTTACATTTTATCAAACCCCAATTCTATCCTGAATCCTTCGAATTTGGGGGTCTATACTTGTATGCTGGATTAGAAAACCTAATACCAGTTGTTCTACTAATGCTTGTGCCACAACTACCACTGCCACTACCACTTTGAGAACAAGCAGCTGCACTTGTTGATGATTCCATACTCACTACAAAAAAATAAGAATAACGACTCAGCTTGAGTTTTCCAACCTTATACAAGAAATAGAACATTAAATAATTAACATTCATTGGTATCATTAGACAATCCTAAATGTATCATTGTGAAGCATGAGTTAATTTAAATAGCAGTATGTAACTTCAAACTCATTGTGAAGCATAAACCATCACTATCCAATATCTTTAAATATTTTATAAAACCTAAATGTATCATATTAAAGAAATACGTTATAGTTGCCACTTAAGAAATTGAATTTTTCAAAGGTATATTGATATCCCCAAACAGAAAAACAAGAATGACAAATGAGGGAGAAAACACATAGATACAACATTATCTATGTCCACATGCGTGGTTGAAATTTTGCTATCACGACTGACCATTTCAGTCATGACTTTATCATCACTATAAGAAGACACCGTTAAAGTTGAAAGATAAATATTATAAAGCAATAATTAGACCTACAATATTTTATTGTTCTGAGTGTTGGGCACTTAATCATCAACATCTACAAAAGATGTATATAGCAGAAATAATGTTGAGATGGATGAGTGGTCACACAAGGAAAGACCGTATACATAATGAGGTTATTAGAAATAAATTGGGAATAGCACCGATAGAGGATAAAATAAAAGGAAAACTCATTTAAAATGGTTTGAACACGTAGAAAGGCAACCCAAGGATGTTTTCGTAAGAAGATATGAAAAACTAGATTGTGAAAATGTTAAAAGTGGAAGAGGACGACTACAAAATGTTGGAAAGAAACAATAAAGAATGATCTAGTTTATATTGAGTTAAATACTAGCATGGCACATGATAGGGCGATGTGGAAACAAAGAATCCATATAGCCAACCCCATCTAGTATGGGGAAAGGCTTGTTGTTGTTGTACGAACCGCTCAAGACTAGGTTGCAACATGAATCGCATCAACCTCGTTAAATAGTTCAAGGCAAATAGACAGGACATATTGAGGCTTTATCAAAGTTAAGGAGGGTGACACTGCTAAGCTTATACAATAAGCGGTTGGGGAATGGAACTTTTAGAGTTACAAATGACAGTCCGGTCAGTTGAAAAACTATCAATTAACAACAAGAATTCTTAAGATTCAGGAAAAACTTAAGATGGTAAGAGACATATATTGTACGAACTTATTTGTACAAGAAGGAACTTAAGCCCAATCATGGCTAGATGCATTGCTCATGAAGGTCTCAAAATGATTAGGGACTTAACTAATTATTTCACTGCAACTTCTGGTATACAACTAAGCTTTAACCCCTCTACTTCAAGAAGGACAAACTAAGTGATTATAGCCGAGGAAGGCACTTAATTACTTTATGTCACTTGGGAAGAACGAATTTGATATTACTCAAATTTCCTAGCAAGCTTTGTTTCTGGATGGAACATGATAGAGAAAAAGTAAAGTCAGTTGGTCAAGCAAAGTGAGGTCAAACCAAAATCATCAAGAAGCAAAGCCAACACCTAGTGTCTGAGGCCCTTAAAATCTTAATCCATCACTTTAATGGTGATGGATTAAGATTTTTGCCCAACAGAGGCACGAAGGAGGAGAAGAAAGAAAGAGGGAGAGATTAAGGTGTAGGAGGGTTCCTGGAGATGGTGGCGACGAGAGGTGGGAGCAGCTGGAGATGGTGGCGGCTAGAGGCGGGAGCGGCCCGAACGATTGGATGGAGAGGGAGAGGCGAGCGCTCACAAGGATTACAACATTGGATTAGGGTTTTGAGTATAACCCTTTATATAATTTGGGTCGGGTCGATCCATATCGACCCGACCCAATTGGATCTTAAGGGATGTTCGCTTACAGCGTTATAGCGGACCGCTATAGCGCTGTAAGCGGCGCTAACTTCGTCTTGGCGGGTTGCTCGCTATAGCAGTTTTTGTTTCGCTAAAACGATATAGCGCGCTATTGATAACATAGCGTCCTTGAATTCCCTCATGGGCTACCATCTCATGAAACTCAGTCCTCGTGGGTGGGATGGCAGTTCTACACCAAGTGTATTTCTAAGGTACCTCTAGCCAAGGCAGGTGTCCAAATTTGGGCGTACGAGAATTGGTATTGGAGCCGAGTCTAGCTGTTTTAAGCACATGAATAGCGAGCAGGAAGAGCCACTAACACAAGAGTTACCTCTTAAAATGCATTTTCAAGTCCCTTTACTAGTGTATTCACTTTTATTCTATTGAATGATAATCGAGGGAAAACGTATATTGATATGTCCATTGGTCTAATTACATACATGAGTCTGTTTCCAAGTGGGAGTTGGTGTGCACACGTCAGCTCTTTACCTACAGGACCTATATAGAGACTTGGATCCATTGGTTCATTCTAGCTTATTGTCTTGCAGTGGGACGATTTAGACACTGTCATCGGCAAAGTTGTAAAAACCGTATTGGTGCCCATATTGCACGGGGCACCGATACGGCTGTATTGTACCATATCGTATGGTATGGTATAGTATGATACATTTTTTTTTTAATTCATAAAATTCAAAAATTAAAATTAATGAACAAAACATGTATAACACAATGAATAAGCATTCATACTATAACAAAAACATCTCCATAACAAGGGTACAAGCATTCATAAATATAATTCCATTTTCCATGAATCCATAATCCATGATTCCATATTCCATAATCCATAGAATCCATACCATTAGTCATTAACTATTAGGATCATAATCATCAAAGTTACAACTTACAAGTACAACTTACAATCATCAAAGATGAGAATGTTATAAACTTACAAATAAAAGTTAAAACAAATTATAATCATCCACAACGTGAATTGTATAATCAACAAAAGCATTATAATCAACATAGTTAGGATCATCACCATCATCATCTCCTCCCTCTTCTTCCTCCATAATAGGATCTGCCCATCCAACAACTTTGGCTTCATTTTCATCGATCTCCAACTCTAAGTTATGCTTCGGCTTGGAGTGTCCTCCAATTTTCATCTTCTAAAATGATAGGAGGCTCCTCTTCAACCCAATCGTCAAGAATATCAATATTTTCGTAACTCAACGAATCATATGGCACCTTCCTTGTCCGCCTTGCATCTTTTTGCATTTGCGAGTAAAAAAAAATATTCAAATTATAAAGAATATCAAATGCAATATAGCCACATCAAGCATTCATTATTAATAAGATTAAGAAATAAGTCAAGAACTACGCAACAACAAACAATATATATTTTCTAATTATTACCTTTGCCTTAACTTCGTGTTATAGACAACGTATATCAAATCATGGAGTCGAGCATGCTTTAGTCTGTTTCACTTTTTCGTATGAATGCGTTCGAAAAAGCTTTAATTCCTCTCGCACTCACTCGAACTACATGTTTGGCTCAATATATGTTGAGTAAACCTTGTTAAATTTGGTGAATCTACACCAAAACGAGTCCACCATTCATATTAATAAGAAACACAAGAAGTCAATCAATTAATAACTTAAATGAATATCAATAAAAATACAATACCTGATCGCATCTGGGAGCGGAGTTGGATTGCAATTGGCCTTTCAAAATCTCCAACACTCTCTATATGCTTGCTTAACTCTAAATAAATATTACAACGAGTAGATGAATTTTCAATAAGGTCAATTGCATTTAAGATACCTCTTTTCACTTCTTCATCCTCCACAAAGTTAGGAGAAAATCGAAAAGAAGGGTTAAGAAAATATGTAGCAGCATGTAAATCATGATGCATTTGACGGTTTCAACTTCCAAACTTTCTTTAGAAATGACCGCTTGCAGGTAAGGTTTGCTTGTATTTCCAATTTGGCCTTATCCATAACATCATATATATATATATATAAGGCATAATAGGTCTATCTTCATTGTCCACTGTCCTTATTACATTAATTAAAGGTACAATCATCCTCAAAAATTTGTTGTAACTTTGCCAAAAATCAGCATTGAAAACAATATCTACCACAATAATCTCCTCCCTCTTTCTAGACCAACTAATAGAGCCCCATTCATCAGATGCAAATAATTTTTTCAATGCATTTTTATGTATGACAAGACTTTGCACAATAATGACATTTATAACAAATCTTGTCAATGAAGGCCTAATCAATTCCCTTCCAACTAAATGAATTCGCATCAAATGCAATACAGAAGAATGATTATAAATAAACTTTATAATATTTCTACATGATCTATAGTCTCTCTTATTTCATCCATTGCACTCAAATCTTCAAGCATTAAGTCTATGCAATGTGCAACACATGGAGTCCATACTAAGGATGGATGACTTGCCTCAAGCATGTTACCAGCTGCTCTAAATTTTGCAGCATTATAAGTAATGAATGAACATTTGAAACACCGACTTCCTCAACAACTTCTTTAAAAATAGGAAGTAAATTATATGCAGTTTTATCAATATGAGACGAGTCATATGATTTTAAAAATAATGTACCTTTGGGACAATAAACTAGGATGTTTACCAAAGACCTATGCGGACCATCTGTCCAACCATCAGCCATAACAGAACATCTTGTATCCTTCCACGACTCCCTAAATTCAGAACTCCATGCGGTAACAATATCAACCCATTTCAGTAATAATGTGCCTCTCAAATCATGATAAGTAGAAACTCTATACCCCGATCCCACACTGGCAATAGCATCCGCCATACTTTAAAAATAAAATGAGTTTGTAACATTAAAAGGGAGACAATTTTCATAAAAAAATTCAGGACACTTTAAATCTACTTTCTCAATTACCTCCTTTAAAGTGATAGATGATCTAATACCTGGTTGAGTTGTACGTGGGGAAAAAATGAAGGCATCCCACTAGAGCTACTACTTGCTCTTGCTCCTCTAGTACCCCTCATAGGCATTCGAGTAGGAGCTCTTTTAGTGGAACAAGGGTCAACTTCACTTCTACTACCACCAGAACCTATACTTTTTCTCTTTTTTCGCCTTTTTCTCTCCTCTTGAGTCATCTTTTCTTCCATCTTAGTTGCACCATAGAATTCATCACCACTATGACCATAGTCACCATACATCCCCTGAGCAGTAGCATCTTCAAATGGTTGAGACATATCTCAACCACCTATTCTGCTCTCTGTCACCCTTAATCTCTTCTTCTCTTTCGAAGCCTCTAATACCTGCTCAATCTCATACTTCAGTGTTACAAGAACCCGAGGGCATGCACTAGCATCCTTCTTGGTTCTCGCAAGGTGATGTTTCATACGAGAAATACCACAATCTTTTAAAGTATTACAAAACATGCACTTGTTCATAAATTTATTCCCTTCATACATAGGAGTGCAATATTTCCAGGTCAGATCGACTTGATTGGAAGCCATTAAGACAAGAATGGACAATCAATAATAAGGAAAAGACTTTTTAGGGGTTAAGAATCATGAAATCTGCAAAACCCTTAAATTTTTCAAGTGAAAAATCGGGTAGAATAACAAAGGAAAGAGGTATGACACAGATTTAACAAAAACCCTAGAGATGGGGAGTTGGATTGGGTAAAATACTTGAGAATCTTGTGAATAAACTACGAAATCAACAAGAACAAGGTAAGAAGAAGATCTGGAAGCAAAGAAATGACATGAAAAAGGGTTTGGGAAAAAACAGAAATAAAATCCGCAAGTTTCGGATTGTCAGAATTTATAATAAGAAAATCGACATCGACTCGTACGATATGAGGTGTATCATACGATACGGTGCGATATACTCCTGTATCGTATAATATGGTACGATACGACACAATAAATCGCAATAAGCGATACATGTTCCTATCGTACCATATCTTCATATGATACGCGATAAAATACGATATGATTTTTATAACATTGGTAATCGGCAAGGACCTTGTTAATATGGTTCAAGTTGAGGGAGTTGACCTTAACTGCAAATTACATCTACGGATGAGAGATGGTGTGTTTTACACCACGTAGAAGGATTTGTTACACAAGAGAATGGGTACTTCTCTCCCTGGATAGTCACTAACATCTTCTGCCTAAGGCGTGGAGAAACGTTTGTCAATATTTGGTATGAGATGACGATTACAGTGGTCTGAGCCCAATTATGGCAAGGTGCTTAGAGGCCTTGGGGCGACGCACAAAAAATGAAGCAAGGATCTCAATTTAGGGATCCAAAGAACATATATAACTAGTTTGAAGCATAATACATATCTGTATATATGCAGGGAAATCAACGATTATGAAAAGAAAATGACATAAAGAAAAATGAAGAAGAAGAAGAAAACATAATAGAGAAGAAAATGAAGAAATGAGGAAGAAAGAATGCAGTGGAAAGGAAACCGATAAAGAAGAATGGAGGGAAAAAATAGAAAAGGAAGAAAGGGAAAAGAAAGAGAATAAGAAAGAAGAAAGAAATGTGTTAGAAGAAAAAGGAATAAGAAGAAAGAAGGGGATGAAGAAAGTGAATAGAAAACGAAAAGAAGAAAAAGTAAGAAAATTGAAAAAGAAAAACGGAAAAGTTGCACCTGGCGCGGCTGTAGCCGGAGTTCTTCATAGCTGCCACCTTGAATTCTTCCCCTGGAGTTCTTTGCTGTCTCCAGACATGGATGGTTTCCACACTTTACGCAAAGTGTATGTTCACACAAACACACGTGTGTGGGGGGTTGTTTTTATAGGGGACCTAAATCATTTGGATTGGATTGGGTCGACCCAAATAAGGTTTGTTTTGGGTTGACCCACTGTCCGCATTGCTATATTGTATATAGTGGTCATTGTGCGGTTTTCTTGGCTCACTGCCTAATGACTCTCATATATCGGTCTAGGGGTTCAGTTAAAAGCTATAGCATGCTATCAATAACGTACTGAGAACTTGGCAGGAACTGGTTGGCATTAGGTGGCCAGAGCGGTTGTAGAGACCTACAGTTGATTGGTGGTTGGAGGCTGCAATTTGGTGGGTGGTGCACTTGCAGTCAGTTCCATAAAGGTGGGGATTGGCACTCCTGTAGGTGCACCAGTTGCCTCTCTAACCTGTATCGGTTGATCATCATTGTCCACGGGCATAACATAAGTGCCTATTGTTGACGTCACATGATCTCTGCTGTACATGTGTCTCCCTTGCATTGACCATGTCAGCAAACCGTTATCACTCGCTGGCATAATAGCAAGGGTTGATGTCATGCTACTACAGTTGTGCGTTTGTCTCCTGTGCACTGATCTTGTATTTGCAATCCATGTAGGTCATGTATGGTCTTCGGCCTGCATGTCTTGGTATTGTCCCCTGTCCACCACCCAAGTTTCTGGACAGCCGCCATTTTGTCAAAGCATGTCCTTAGCAGTTGCTTTTGTGCTATGTCACATGGGTGCGGGTGCGGGATACGATTAATTTCAAAAATTTTGGGTGCGGCAACACGGCTAGGGTATATAATATTATATATTATATATAATATTCAAGCTACATAAATCAATCATAATACAACTAGTATTTGCTAATTTTGGGTGCACGTAGGTATCATTTAGCAAGTTCCCTCATAATGATCTGAAACTGACAATGATTTTACGAGCTGCAAAATATCAAAGTTATGGATTCAAAGAGTTTCGAGATCTTTTGTAGGATATAACATATACTAATATTTGTGCTAGGATCCACTAGTGATGTCATACTCTTCTGTTCTATTGACCTGGCAATGTTCCTGGTCTTTAAATGTGTTTGGTGACATAGATTATTCTGTGCAAAGGCATACAGTATGTAGTCAAGAATCTAATCAGATTGAGTAATAAGAAACCAATTGTTCGCACCCAAAATCATTCAAGCAGCTTTATATTGTATAAAGCTATAATAGTAAGTACACAACTTTATATTAAAGCAAAACATATAAATGGTAAACAACTACTAATTTCATCATAATACACAAATCAATCTTCATTATCCGGACCCATTTATCCGTGAGTTACAAAAAAAAATTGCAAAATTTTTTTTTTTGGACATGCGGCACCGACACGGTGTCGGTGTTGCACCAGTGTCAGGGTCGACACTCCACCCTTAGAAGTGTCCGTGTGACTTAGCTTTTGTGTGCCTGTTCCTATAGCTAATGGCTATAACTATTCCCACCTTGCAACTTACTGCTAGTTTTGTAGTTACTGCAACTGTTCTAGTGTTTGCTTCTCTACTAGTGGCCAGTTACCTAACCGTCCACAAAACAGTAAAGGGTTAACGTCTAACCTCCTTGATCATGCCAGCTGCCTGATATGTGTATGGTGGTTTGATGCTTATGTATTCATTAGGTGATAAATCCCTTATTTGTCCCTTTTCTTTTTCCAATAATCAATCCAGTGCCTTTACTTAGTAGGTCTTTTTGCTTTTGTATATGGATTAAGATTGCTGTATCTCTTCTCATCGTATTAACATACTTTTCCATCTCTGAACTAGTCCATAATGTCCATTACCATTTGGATTCATGGAATTTGAGTTTACACCATATTATGAATTTTTATCTCTATCTTACTAACTCTTTCTTGCCCTTTATGATGTTATGGTATGTAATATTTAATAACCTATGATGATGGCAAAACTTTTTAGTTTGACATGATGCTTCAAGAAATAGTTTGACCTGTTCTTACTGCTTTTTAGAAATATGCATCTCTTTTGGTCATTTTTCAGGTGGAGATGATGCATCGTCTGTGATGATTGAGACTGTAATTGAAGCATGTGATGTCGCATCTTCAAAAGGAGGTGTAGTATTTTATGAGGCATATGCTGGTTCTGAAGATAAATCTACAGTTTGTGGCACTAAAAGGAAAATGTTGTCTCAGGCGATTCTTAGTTTGCATAATCCATGTGAGGCAAGTAATCATTGCCAAGACAGATCTTCTATTAAGAGTTACTTTACTTTTTCTCAACTATTGTTCATGGATGATATTAATAAAACTTGTACACACTTTGGCCCCACACTAATGAAACCTGGATTACTTTTTTTATCATAACATTAGAGATTCACATTCAAGATGTAATACCTTGGTGTATGTTATTTGTAGATGACATTGTGTTAGTGGATGAGTCTAAGAAAAATGTTAAATGAAAATTTAACTATATAGAGGAATATTAGAAAGTAAAGGGTTCAAACTTAGTAGAATAAAGACAACATATATAGAATGCAAGTTTGATCATTTGGCTACTTTTGGTGCAGAAATTAAGATTGACACACATTGCATCCCTCTTAAGGGAAATTTTAAACAACTAGGGTTAGTATTTTTGAGCAACAGGAAAATCGTGGGAGATATTATTCTTAGAATTGATGCAGGTTGGTTAAAATGGAGAGATGAATAAGCTATTCTATGGGATAAGAAGATACTATTAAAGTTGAAAGGTAAATATTATAAATCAACAATTAGATTCACTATATTATATGGTTCTTAGCAGTTAATCATTAATATGTGCAAAAGATATCCATAATAGAAATGAAAATATTGAGATGGATGAGTGGTCATACAAGGAAAGACCTTATACATAATGAGGTTATTAGAAACAAATTGGGCTGACACCAATAGATGATAAAATGAGAAAAAATCCTTTAAGATGGTTTGCATACATTGAAAGATGACTAAAGGAACTCTTGTAAGAAGTTATGAGAAACTATATTGTAAAAGTATTAAAAGAAGAGAAATGCCACAAAAGTGTTGGAAAGAAACAATAAAGAATTATCTAGCTTATGTTGAGTTAATTGTGAGTATGTCACATGATCGGGCTATATGAAAACAAAGAATCATGTAGCCGGCCCCATCTAATATGAAAAAAGGCTTAGTTGTTGTTGTTGTTGTTGTTTTAACACTGAAGATTCATATGGTAAGAAATTTCCATGTGAAACGGAAATGACTTACTAATTGAATTAACTTAAAACAATATGGAAACTTAAAAAGAGTTGCAAATATCATATGAAACTCCAACTTTCACTTGCACACATAACACTGGATCTCAACTATGCGACTGTTTGATTGAGGTTGACAAGTGGAACATGAGCTCAACCACTTTGACATATGCGCAGGTAGCCCGACTGAGTAGAGTCTAGACCATTTCTTTTGATAAGCAAACAGAGTAGACGCTTCTTCACCCAGATATTTTAACATTTTGCTTATGTTGAAATATGTTTTAGACCAACCAAACCTTATCATTCCATACACATATGTACATAGCATGTGTATATTACTGTTGGGAGTCAAACAAAAAAAGCAATGAAAAATTGTAAAAACTATTACACAAGCCACAAGACAAGATTTTTGTTGTTTGGAGAAGGGAATTTCTCATTCACTCACTTTCTCAACTGCTGCAGAGAAAATTCCACTATACAATTGTCATTGTACAACTTGGAACCCTCAACCAAAAGGATGTATTCAGGATTTCCCACTAAAAATATTGCTATAATACCTTTCAATAGTTTGGATTGGGTAGGGTCAGTAATCCAAGGTAGAGCTGATGCTCCTGAACCTCTTGGGCAAGGCAGCTACAAATTCACTACGGACTTGGATCCACAAAAGGACCGGTTATTGGATCAGGCTCCAGATCAACCTCCAACATTTGTTAGACTGTGCTCCAATAAGTTTTTATGAGATTTTCACAATATTTCAAGCTTTTTCCTTATTTTTATTCTATGAAATAACTTTGTAAGAGAAAGAACTGCTTTTTGTTTCATTATTCTAGGTGTCAGTCACAATATAAAACTGGTACTAGTGATCTTCAACTACAAATCTTTGGGTGCAAATGCTTTGCATTTTTCAATAAAGGTGATAACCATTTAATGTGTTTCTTGGGCTGTAGGTGTTAAGACCCTAAAGGTGCTTATATTGCGAAAGATGTTCGATTTGTTGAGGATGAGTTTTGTTTTCAAAATGATGTTTCTGCCTCTTCCTTTGATTCTAGACATTCTTCCTTAATTGCTTAAGAACAATGAAGATCAAGAAGAAAATTTAGCAGATCAAAGTGAAGATAGTCAAATCATACATTCAAGAGACATCTAAACTTGTTATTTTAAGAAAATCTAGTAGAGTCAAGACCACCCGATTAGGTTTGTTTCTGATAAAAACTTTTTGTCCTCAATGTGGAGCTCTCTTAGCCTCCATTGCATTCTTTATTGAGCCTAAAACTTTTGCGGAAGCCAAAGCTTCTCAAGATTGGCTATATGCCATAAAAAGAGGAATTAACTGTCCTAGAAAAGGCTCCAATATGAAGATTTATTAGATAACCTGAAAACAAGAAAATCATAGGATATAGATGGGTATACAAAATAAGGACCATAAATGATTTTCCTATACAAAGATATGAAGCTCATGTAGTGGCAAAAGGTTATAAACAAGAATATGGAATAGATTATGAGAAAACCTTTTCTTTATCATGTTAGGGCTCATTTTGATATTTATGCCATCAAAAACTATCTTTCAAATAGTTGTAAAAATTGCTCTTTTAGATGGATGGTTGAGGGAAGAGGTTTATATAGAACCTCCTTTAGGTTTTACTGTTCGTAAAAATCATGATTTTGCAATTTCTTACACTACACTACTTTATTTGTAAGGAAATCTATTGTAAGTATAGTAGTATTGTCCTTGTATGTAGATACGATAATTACAAACAACGATGATATAACTCTAAAACACATTAAGCAAGAATTAAGTTGAGAGTTTGAAAGAAAAAATCATGGACATTTGAAATACTTTCTCGGTATTGAGGTTACTTAGTCTAACAGAGGTTACTTATCTCAAACAGAACTTGAAAATCATATTGTTGCTATATTAGGTTAACAAATGACAAGAAGGTTACCATAGGTTCTTAATCAAAACTTGCAACTTAAAGATGGGGAACTGTTAAATAGTCCCATACCTTGCTAACAAATGGTAGGTGCTATAACATATCTTACTATTGCTTGCACTGATATCACTTTGCTGTTTAGACAGTTCATTCCAGCATCATCCGTCATAGTGCATATGGGTGATGTTATAAGGATAGCAAGGTACAACAAACACTAGTGACTTGGGGGTTTTCTTACCTTCTTCTTCTCTGTTTAACTTAGTTGCATATGTTGATACTGATTGGGGTTGTCTTGTTAATGATAGGTATTGCAACATAGGATATTGCATATTTCTTGATTAGTATTGTAGGTAGTGCATCATAACGTGTATCATTTTTGGTCATGGTATAATACAAGTGTATCGTATCATAACTTTGAAAATCTTAAAATTATAAAAAGATCATGAAAAATCAGGAAAAATGAAAAACATCCTAAATAATTATTAAGAATCAAAACAAGTCGGACAAACATTGGTAAACAACGGAGTATTATGATTTAATAAGTTAACAATTTAAGAAACTATGCTAACTAATAATAAGTTAATAATGTAGAAATCATCTTTAGTGGGGATACTCCACTATTCATGTATGTCACAGAAATTACATTTACTCTTAGCCTACATCCCACTTAAGTACACACCATTGCCATCATGGGTCATCAAAACATCCCCCAGATTGAGAAGGCCTCCTTATCTATCCTCCACAATAAACTCAAATGCCTGACATGATGAAAACCAAAGATGCATGCATCATTACAACAAAAAAATTGAAGAAATAAAGAAAAATAAGTTCATCATGCCTCAAATGCAATAAAAATCGGAAGAAACATGAAAAAAATCAGTATGACACGGCCAAAAGTTCCAAATGACCAAGAAGCCTAAGAAGTTTGAAGAAATGGGAAGAATCAATATCACAAGGCCAAAAATGTTTTAGTTGACCAAGAAACCAGTAAAGTCTCCTCCTATGTGTGTGTTGACGAGTGTGAAATAAAGGAAAAGAATAATTCATACATGAAATACAATAAAACCATGAAAAACAACAAAAAATGAAAGTTTATATCTCAAGACATGAAGGAATCACATCACACGGCTAATAAAGCTTTTATTTCACAAGAAATTTGGCAAAATATCCTCCTTACATGAATACAGAGTAGAGGAATGAAGCAAGAAGAGCTTTAAAAGCCCCAACCTGAACTGATACGGGCAATACACCTTGGACAAGTTGAAGGGGAATTGAATGATTTATTAGCTGTTGAGACGATCTTCTGGTTTCAAATATTGAGAGTTGAAGGGTTACACATGGTGATCATGACAAAGTATTACCACACAAAGACTGTTTTAGGTAGATGCAGAAAGTCTAATGACACTGTTGATGTTGCGGGATGATGAAAAAAGTAACAACAGGATGGGGATATTATAAGAGGGTTAGTGGTCAGTTTCTCCCAAAGCCTGTTTATGGAGGACCATCCTACCTCACCTTATGGTGGTAGCATTGCATAATACAGGCCGATACAGTGGCCTGGCCCGACATGGGCCCTGTATTTTGTTGAAAATCCCTGTGAAACGATACATATTGGTTCGTACATACCACAAGAGCTGAAACAAATAACACTGTTCTTGGTGACTTGCTTGTTTCTTGGAGGTGTAAAAGAGAACACAGTGTCACTATCATCTTACTGATATAGAGCCATGACTACCACCACTACTGAAATGGTTCGGTTAAGAATACTACTTGAGGACCTGGATGCCAACATTAGTACTACCACAATGTTTTGTGATGACAAGATTGCTATGTATATCATCAATAAGAACACATTCCATGAGCAGATGATTTGTGATAACAAGAGTGCGATGTGTATTACCAATAACAATTAACAACACATTCCACAAGTGGATGAAACATAAAGAGATAGACCTTCAGTATGTTTGGGAAGAACACTTGAAAGTTCACGTAGATATCTAATATGTTTGTTCAGAATATCAACTTGTAGATGTGTTTACCATGTCACTTCCCACTTAACATGCTGAACTATGTCAACAAATTGTGTTTTACCTGCATAAATGTACTTTTTATTCTTGGAATGTATTTAGGAATGGGTCTAATTCTTCTCCCTTTTTCTTTTGGTTGTTTACTTGTAGTTCAGCTAGCATAGCCCCCCCCCCCTGTATGCCATGGCTAGACAATTAATCTAGCGGTTGCAACTACTAGTTGTTTAGGTATTGCTCTCTTGTGCTGGTTGGTAATGCACTATATAAGGGCAGTTTTGCTGTATATTCTCTATGCCTTTTGACATGTATAATGAGAATCTCCTCAAGTACTGTTCAGCTTGGTTTTGCCTTCACTTAGTGTTGTTAAGTGCTATTGTTGTGCTGTCTTAGGGGACTGATTTCAGTCACTAAGGATTAGATTTCATCCCTTGGAGTGTGTACTGTGGCCACTACCGATATCAAAGATTACGGGGAGACTTCATTACATGAGGTTTCTCTAGTGAGGACCTATAAGATACAGCATATGCGTGGTTCACCTGCACCCTCTCAAAAGTGTGTTTGTGCACGTGTATGTATGCATGCATGTATACTTATTTGGGTTCCATTGCACACTTTGATATGCCTGAAAATATAAAGAATGTTCTGCATATGATAGATATGCTATTGGTTGTAGTTAGTCTCTTCCAAGGTGAAAATACTTTTTTCTTTCTGCTGAAATCGAGAAATGCTGGTGCACTTGGATCTGCTATTTTACTTGGACTGCTGGAAAGACATGCTCAAACTGTGGAATTTTTCAGTAGCATGGGTTGGCCATCCCTAGAACAGTAGGTCAGTGATAGATTGCAGTTAGGTCTATAAAGATCAAAAAATAACTACACCTTGTTACACTTCGAGGTATATTGTTGTATGTTCTTGGTTTTGCTGAAGATCATACAAATAGAGTTGGAAAGGCAGGTTGTTTTTTATGTGAGTTCTTTTTTCTGGAGTATATTTTCTTTTTACAACTGCTTTTCCACTGTTCCGTATCATGTCAATCAAATTCCCTTCTCTTTTTTTTTCCTGAAATAAATATCAATGTCACTATTTCACATGTAGGAGTTGGATGAGATATGCCGGCAGAATAATTGGGTGATGCCAACGTATACTGTCAGTCCATCTAAAGGTACTTGTTTACTCTTGCTGGAAAGGGATATCTGGTCTGTTGTGTGTAGCCTTTCAGATGATGTAATTGTCAATTTGCAGGGTGCTACATTCGAAGCCTTTTTGGGTAATTATGATGGATATTTTGCCACATCTTATTTCCTTGAGAATTAGCCGACCCCGTCTAGTATGGGAAAAGGCTTAGTTGTTGTTGGTTATTTCCTTGAGAAAGTTGTCATCCTCCTATTCTTACACGTGTAAAAATTGTGTATTTTCTTTCCAAGACAAAACTAGAGACACTAAAAACAAGGTGGAACTAATTCTAGGAAAATCTATTAGATGCCGGGTTGTACTGTCCATTAAAAATGTGTTAAACTGATTGCTGGGGGGAAATAACTTTTACATGTATCCACCTGCCTTTGTGGTTGTCAGTTTTCCTTTGTCAGGATTGCGTGTAATTTCTCTCCCTCTCTCTCTCCATTCTCCATTATTTATTTGAAGTTTCTGTAGATAATGATTAGTTGCTGTTTTGTTTTGAAGTGTTTTTGATAGTCATATAAATAACCTTTGGAGCAAATTGAAGATTGGCATTTGCAAATAAACTTTTCTAGGTGTTGTCCTTGATTCAAGCCAGTGTTGTCTGACGCGTATCATATCGCGTATCATTGAGCTCCACGATACGGGCATATCGTAGTGTAGCGTATCATATCGTATCATACTTTAATATTAAAAAAATAGAAAAAATATTTAAAAAATAAAAAAAATAGTAAAAGAAAATCAGAAAAAATCTGGTAATTGCTTTGAATTCATATAATGAAAAGTTTAGTACATATTGAGCATTCAACATTGAACAATTGCATCCAAATTTACATATTTTGAAGCAAAAAAATGAAATACATTTATATTTACATATTGTAATCAGGATCATCAACAAAATAATCTTCATCTTCTCCTTGCTGAAGATCCTCATCATCATTACCAACTTTTGCTTGAAAATCAAAATCTTCATCTCCTTGATAATGTTGTTGCGCTCCTTCCAAATTAATCAATGCAATGTCTTCTTCAGTTAGGAGGGCATTTTCTTCGTTATCTTCCATAATCCAATCTTCTAATATATCAAAATTATCTAAACTTATTGGATCAAATTGGCTTTCTTCTCTATACAAGAAAGAAAGATAAGAACTAGAAGTTAGTAAATCACATTAACAATTGAAGTCAAACAATATATTGAATTGAATTTTTCAGTACTAAGTAGTAAGTAATACAAGATTACCTTTGGCGAAGCCGCATGTTACAACGTATGAAAACTAAGTGATTGAGCCGCTTATGTTTCAACCTGGTGCTTTTTTTGTATGGATGTGTTCAAAGACACTCAAATTCCTTTCACAACCCGTTGTACTACAGGTTTGGCTCAGAACTCTTACTGCAAAATCCCTAAGGTTTGGGCAATCACTTCCAAACCTATTCCACCAAACATGTGTAAAAAAAGGCAAACCATTAGAGACATAATCCATAATAATATAAGATTTATTGATTTAAGAAACTTAAATACGAAGATAAACCTGGATGCATAGTAGTGTGGTTGCGAATTGCTATAGGCAAACTCATCAAGTGAAGGGCATTATCATAGATCTCCATCTCTCGATGTATAGCATCTGTTGTACTTTCATTATGGACTAATTTGTATATACAATCAATGATGCCTTGATTAACCTCACCATCCCTTTTGAAGCTTATTGAGAACCTTAATGATGGGTTTGGATAATATGTTGTTTCATGAATAGGTTGATGCAATTGTTTGATCCATCTATTATCTATAATTTTCCACACGGGCAAATAATCCCTTTTTTCATTAAAATGATTTCTAATGGCTTCTTTTGACCTATCCATGGCTTCATAAAGGTAGCTCATAGATGGTTTCTCCTCGCTATCAGCTAATCTCAAAACTTTCACTAAAGGAAATGTAATCTTCAACAATCTAACACATACATTCCAAAATGTACTCCTGAAAACTGTCTCTGAAATCTCATTAACTTTCTGTTTTTTCTATTTTGAGGTAACTATGTAAATTATTGTCACTCATCTGAGAAGAACATTATCTTCAATGCTTGCTTTTATCTCACAATACTCTGTACAGATAAGAAGTTAGTTGCAAACCGAGTTGCAGTTGTACGAAGAAGCTCTACACCATGTGTATATTTCCTGATCATACACAATACAAATGCATGGTTGTAGATGAATTTAGTGATATCTTAACAACACTCATTTGTTGTCTTTATCTCATCCATCTCACCAATATCCTCAAGGATAAGATCTAAACAATGGGTTGCGCATGGTGTCCAATAGAAAGTCTCATAAGTATCTGTTAACTCCTTCCTAGCTACTTTATAGTTAGTTGCATTATTTGTAATCAATTGGACTATATTATCTAGGCCAACTTCGCATATCACCTTATCAAACTCTTGTCTTAGGATCTCTAATGTGTGTCTCTCCTCTAACATGTCTAGAGATCTCAAAAACATGTCATTTAAGACAGTAGACAAGAAAGTTTAACAAGGTCATTCCTCGCCTATCTGTCCATCCATCTGCCATGATAGTGCATCCTGTCTCCTTCCATGACTCTCTCAAAGTCGAACAATATTCTTATACTTCAATGATGGTCTTATCTAATATATTTTCTCTCAACTTCTGATAAGAGGGCATCTTGTATCCTGGACCAATATTAGCAATTGCATCTGTCATTGCTTGAAAATGAAAATTGTTTACTGCATTAAATGGAATGCATGTATCATAAAACCATCTGCCCACTGCAAGGTCTGCCTGATCATGCAATTGTTCTAAAGCCATAACAACACGAATTCCAGGTTGAGCACCAGGTGTAGTGCTAGGAGAAAAAAATGAATGTATGCTAGAAGCAGCTCTTCCTCTACTCCTTGAGCTTCCTCTTCTACCACTTTCAAAATCTTCAGCAATCCTCTTTGCCTTGTTTGGTGGTTGAGAACTGCTAATATCAATCTTTGTTCTGGCATTTGAAGGAATACTATCAGTGAATCCAATAGCATCATCATCATCTTCATGAAACATCTCTAAATCATCCTTTTGTTGTCTCTTCTCTTGTATGCTCTCAATCATCTGAAGATATTGTCATTTAATGCCTTCTGGTAAACTTCTAACTATACCCGTGCAAGGAGCAACTTCTTTCTTAGCCCCTACTAGATTGTATTTTAACCGTGAAATTTCACCACTAACCACCCTCTCGTAAAAAAAATATCTTATCTTTAATCTAGAACCCTCAACTGGTGTACCCCACTGCCATGCCGGATCATCAGACCGAGAATGGGAGTCTCTAACACCCCTTCCTACCATCTCAAATGAGCACTTCAATTGAATCAATAACCTCAAAATAAAAACACTTCATAAATCCCCAATCTTCACATAACACTCAAATAGAGTGTCTCACACTTAAAATGTAATAAAAATCATATTCACGCACTTAATAACTTCATATTTTGTCATTCAAAAAAAGAAAAACATAAATAACACCAAAAAACAACAAATACAAAGAAATTTTTTTTAAAAAGCACTCCAAATATACCACAATTCGAGTTAGAAGGTTTACACGGATACCGTAGAGCACTTTTTTGGGAGTCTTCAACATCAAGGAATCGGAAAGTCCAAATTTCACAATGTTGAGTATTCTTTGCATGAGATCTTGATCCTTAGCTTATCTTTGGCGTTGCTTTAGGTGGTTTTGTGGCCAGTGTGACAGTTCATGGCTTGGACTTTAACTGTTCTGCTGGTGGTGATGCGCAAACCAAGCCATTGGAGGCAAGAGAGTCTGCTGCAACATGCATGTTGAACAAATTGCGCAGAATGGTTAATAGGGTTTAATTTTCTGAAATCACAGTTGGTCAGTCTGCCCTTCTGCGCATTGTGCATTTTGTGTATATAAGCCAGCATATCTGGTCTCACCCACTTTTTAATTTTAGTTTGTAATTTAACTAATTTTTAGATTATTTTTGCATTTGTTATTGCGTGGAGTTTATAAATTCAAGACCGACTGCATTTGGTACAGAAAAATGCATGTAGAGCGTGGAAATTTGATCATGTGGAAAGGTGGTTACCTTGGTTATGTTGGGTTGGGTGGGATTACTATCTGAGGAAAGTACAAAAACTTAAAAACAAATGGAGATGCGATTACATATTTGAAGCAAAATATTTTTAAGGTACCATCTTTTTAGTTAAAAGATTTAAAAATAATTAGTTTATTGCGTCAGGCATTGGAAAGTATTATTGTCGGGTGTTGGTGCGTTCAACAAGAGTAACCCATTATAAGTGGTCTTACAGACTTATAAAGGACCAGTTTAAAGACCAACTAAGGCTGTTTAAAACTGCCACATCTTCTGTATCTGGACCTGATCTTGGATCAGTCTAGAATACTTTGATGATCTGATGCAATTCTTATCAATATGCACGCTACGGACATGCAAACCCCTTGGTTGCAAAGCATCCAAGTATTTGACTGTGCAATTCATCGATTGGAGTAAATCTGAACAAATTGCACAGCGTGGTGAAGAGGGTGTACTTTACAAAGTCGAAGCTAAATTGGTCTCTGTTGCCAATGTGTGTGTCGAACGTCAATACTTCCACTTAATTTTTTGATGTTAAGTTATTCACACATTTCTTATATCATGGAGAGGCTAACCCGGAGACAATGACTGCATGATACACAAAACTATGAGAAGTGTTGTGTGCTATGAGAAGTGGGTTACATGCGTGAATGATGAGGATGAAGGCCAATTAAGGATGTTCAAGTTTACCGTGTTATCGTTCGAAATCTCTTCTCACATGTATCGGCAGAAAGCAAAAGCCATGTGCGCTGGTACAATAAAAATAGAGAAGCCCTAAAAAAAAGCGGATTGTAGAGCTCAACAAATCATGTGTGCAACTAGTGGGTCCACCAAGGACACTGTAGGCTAGGGCACCATGAGAGCCTTGTATAATTGCATGAGACAGTTTAGCTGGCGCACTCACCAACCATAGGGGCCTTTGAAATTAACCTGCACCTAGAAAAGTCTCCATAGATTGTACCCCAAGCAGAAGATGACAATAGATCCCAGTGCAGCATGTTGATATGAAATTCTAAGTCGAGAGGATTCTAGTTAAGCAAAAATCGTAGCAACGAATTTTGTACTTAAGCTTTGCAATAAAAAAGAAGAGCAGTTAATACTGGTTGGTGTGTTCGTGGAGCTCAAACAAAAGAGGCACTCATTAAACCTGAAGCTACAATATGCACACACTCTTTAATTTGGGCTCACCAATGCATCACACACTCACACATGGAACTAGCTAAACACGTTTTGAGTGGGTTCACTGATAAGCGGATTCACATACGCTTACTGATTTTCCTTACTCACATGCACACGGTCTGCCACATGATAGATATGACTCACCAAAGTGATAAAGATCGACTCACTCGCCACCGATTAAGGATAAGAGAGAGATTTGAAGCAAATGCTGGAACCAACCGAATGAAATTTCCTTAGCCAAGATCCTATTTATACTCAAGACAACCCCTCAGCTAGGTTCTAGGCATATTAATTGTTATAAAGACTCTCCTAGGAAATAGACAATCACCTAGTAAAATGTTGGCTCAGCTGTCTTTGAGCTTGCTATAAAGATTTTCCTAGGAAATAGATAACCACCTAGTAAAATGCTTATACAAGTTCAATTATCTATAAGCTTACTATAATTGTTGTCTTGGTAATTGCTAAGGTCGCTAAATGAACATTAAATTCAAATTGTCTATCCCCAAGATTAGCCAATTGGAGCTGTTGAATTTAAGAGATGTTGAGAATCTTCTAGCAGGCTCGAATGTGGCTTTACTCTTGAATGACCTCCTACTTGAGTAAACAAACAACCTTGAGTTTGCTGAAGTCATTAATGCTCCATTCACCCAATAATGTTTTGGGTTCGAACCAGATTTGGTTGTTGGTTCCACTTTGGGCATGAGTAAGAGGTTCCTAATACCGATCGGTGAGCCCTTCTGACCAGGCTAGATCATTAGTGCTCGGTCCTTCATCATCCTCCTGGGGTTGGTGAGGATTTGTCCTCAAATCTGGGTTCTCAGTATCTTCCTTGTAAGGAATAAGATCCTTAATGTTGAAAGAATTAGAAACATTGAGCCCCTCTCATAGATCTATCTTATAAGCATTATCATTTATCTTCTTCAAAATCTTAAATGGCTTATCGGCTCGGGGCATGAGTTTAGATCGACACTTGTGTGAGAACCTAGCTTTGTTGAGATTTATCCAAAGAAGGTCCCTAGGGGCAACGATAATGGATTTTCACCTTTTGTTAGCTTGTTTGGCATAGGCTGTTGTTTTTTCTCTATCTATTTCTTTACTTGTTGTATAAAGCTTTGATGGATTCAGCTTGATTTACTCCTTTAGAATCTGCTTCAACATGCTCAAGTATGAGTACCAAGTTTAAGGAGCTTGTGGGATTAACCCCATAAACTATTTAAAAGGGAGAATGGCCCGTAGTGTTGTGAATTGAGCTATTCGCAGGCAAATTCCACCCAACATGCTCAAGCTGGTAAAATCCATCTATCTCTCTTTTCTGGCCAACCGAACCGATGGGTGGGAAGTTTGGGTTCTTTAGGACTTCCAATCCCATCATGCAGGTTTCGAGAACAGTGATCTGCGAATATCTTCGTGATAGAGCATCAACTAACTATGCTAGATTTCTCTTTTTTGTACCGAATGGTGTAGGAAAAGGATTATAGGAATTTGACGCATTTGTCATATCTTCTATTTAATCTCCCTTGTTCTTGAAGATGTTTAAGAGGTTTATGATCAATATGGATCACGAATTATTTAGGCCACACATAATGCTTTCATGTCTGCAATTCTCAGATTAATGTGTAGAATTCTATGTCATAAGTAGAGTAGTGCAAACTGGGTTCTCTTAATTTTTTATTAAAAAATGCAATGAGTCATTGCTCCTGCATCAACATGACTCTAATTCCTACTCCTAAAGCATCACATTCAACTTCAAAAGTTTTGTTGAAGTCAAAAAGAGCCAAAGTTGGTGCACCACTCATCTAGACTTTTATTTCATCAAAGCCATGCTTGCATGCGGCAGTCAACCAAAATTCTTGATTTTTCTTGATGCAATCAGTTAATGGTATTGTAATACTACTGAAATTGCTGATGAATCTTCTATAGAATGAGGTCAACCCGTGAAAACTGCGTACCTTGACACGTTGGTTGATTTTGGCTAGTCTTCGATGACTTTTACTTTTCATGATCAGCCTTAACTCTATGCTTAGAGATGATGAAACCCAAGAACTATACCTGCGATTAACAAAACTGTTACTTTTTAAGGTTATCATAGAGTCGCCAATGACACAGGACCTCTAGAACCTTCTAAATGTGGATAATATGTTTATCTACTTCATGACTATAAATCAAGATGTAAAAATATACAATAAGGAATTTGCCATTAAATTCTCACAATACATGGTTCATGAGTCTCTGTTGGGTGCATTAGATAGGCTGAATGGCATCACGAGACATTCGAATAGCCCTAACTTCGTTTTGAAGGCCATTTTTCATTCATCATCCTTCTTGATTCGAATCTGAGGGTAACCACTCTTGAGATCAATCTTTGAAAACAGTCTTGACCTCTTGAGTTCATCCAGCATGTTGTCCAACCGTGGAATGGGATAGCAATATCGGATATTTATTTTTTTGATGGCTCGACTGCCAATACACATTCATAATGATTTATCTTTCTTGGGTACAAGAAGAGTTGGTACTGCACATAGACTCATGGACTCCCCATGAAGCCTTTAGCGACTAGTTCTTTGATTTAGCATTGCAACTCATTAGTCTCATTGGGGTTGCAATGATAGGCTGACTTATTTGGAAGAGCCACACTAGTTAGCAGATTAATGTGGTGCTCAATACCATGAATTGGAGCCAAACTATTGGGAAGCTCGTAAGGAAATACATGGGTGAATTCCCTTGATAGCTTAGCTAGTAGAGGATGCTCCTGTGTTGGCATGCCAATGTCCATTTCCTTAGCTACAACCAAGTATACCATGACAGCTTGTGCGATGGCTAGCTCGGCCTCTCTTATGGTGAGTATCAAACTTTCTTTGGTCTACAACTCCGTGGTAGTTGATGTTGTGGTGTTAACAGGGCTAAGATGATTTTCTTTTCATCATTTGTAAATGTGTATGTGTTCTTATAGCCATTATGAAAGACTCGCCAGTCAAACTGCCATGGTTAGCCCAGTAAGAGATGACTTGCATTCATTGGAACCACGTCACATACAATGAAGTCCCAGTAAGTTTTACTATTAGATATTGGTCGTTGAACCAAAATTTTCCCTTGATTGTCGAGCTAGTGCAACTTATAAGGATCTTGGTGAGCTATGATAGGTAGGCTCAACTTCTTGATTAATTCTATAGAGGCCACATTAGTACAACTATCGCCATCAATAATGAGCAAGCAAACTTTATCGAGAATTGTGCAGTGAGAATGAAATAGGTTCTCATGCTGCTCCTGTTTAGAAGCGGCTTGAGAGCTCAAGATCCTACGTATTACCAAAAGTTTCTCTTCGTCTGCAACTTCAATAGTTCCAGTCTCAGCATCTTCAGGAGTTTGTTCGTCCTCGCTATGTAGTAATTTAGAAGACTCGTGTAACACCATCACTCGCTTGTTGGGGCATTGGGATGCGATATGCCTGTGGCCGAGATATTTAAGACATTTAATGTCATGGCTTCGATGGTTAGCATGAGGGTTTTCAAGAACCACATTTTCATTTCGGCCTGATTCTGATGTAGTAGCAAATCCAGCTTTCTTGATTTCTTTGGAAGTGCTTGTTGTACTTGAGAAAGCCTTGTTTTGGGTTTGCTTAGAAATTGGATATCTAAGGAAAGGGGTCCTTCTACATTGTCTTTCGACCTTAATGGCAAGTTGAAAAACATCCTCAACGAATGAATATGGTTGTAATTCCACAGCAACAACTAGTTCTTTGTTTAGCAATCTGGCAATAGTTTGCTCCCGTGGTTCTTGTACTTAGCAACGCAACATCAAGGTGTCAAATTCTTTGACGTAGTCCTCCACGCTGAGCCCAACTTGTCGCAGGCTTTACAATCAATGGTAGAGCTCTTTCTGATAGTAGTCGGGAACAAATCTCTTACACATGATCCGTTTCATCAAGCCCCAACTCATTATGGACCCATCTCCTTCTCTGCATCGCCGATCTTTAAGTTTGCTCCACCAGAGATTAGCATAGTTGGTGAACTCCAAAGCAGCCTGATGATATTTTCTTTCTTCATAGTATTGACAATACTCAAAGATCTTATCCACCCTATGCTCCCAACTAAGGAACTCTTTAGGTGAACTTGACCTGGAGAAAGAGAACTTTTTTATTCGAACTTGGTAATCCACATCTCTTCGATCTGTTCTTGCTTCCTAGTGCATTCGTACAGTTGAGGCCAACTCGGGGAGTTTGGGTTCATATAGTGGTGACTAGTGTTGGATCGTTTAGGAGACGGAGCTCTTTTTTTACAGCAAATCCTTAGGGCATTGGGTCAACTGTGCTACCTGGGTTGCGAGTGCCTCCTGTCAATGTTACAATGTCATGATATGAGCTTGGTCAACAAACATACCTCGTGATACTGGAGGGGCATCAAAATCTTGTCATGTCATCCTCTCAATCTCAATGAAAGCACCAAATGATAGAAAACTTGAGCTGAGAGGATTCACTCACGCTTACTAATTTTCCTCACTCACATGGGCACGGTTTGTCACATGATGGATATGACTTACGAAAGTGATAAAGACCGACTCACTCGCTACCGGTTAAGGATAAAAGAGAGTTTTGAAGCAAACGTTGGAAACAACCAAATGAAATTTTCTTAGTCCTGATCCTATTTATACTCAGGACAACTCCCTAAGCTAGGATCCAATATATTAACTGCTATAAAGACTCTCCTAGGAAATTGACAATCACCTAGTGAAATGTTGATAAAGGCTCAACTATCTATGAGCTTGCTATAAAGATCTTCCTAGGAAATAGATAACCACCTAGTAAAATGATGATACAAGTTCAACAATCTATGAGCTTGCTATAATTGTTGTCTTGGTAATTGCTATACTAGAAGAGAAATGCTACCAAAGGGCAACACACAAGAGTTTAAAATGACTTATCATAAAGGCACATAGGATATCACTGGTTGTACTTGTAGTTGCGGGCATACTTAGAGATCGTATGCTATCATAATTTTTCATTTTACAATTTGAAGATTGTAAACACCCTAAATCAAATTTTTCTTCAAACACTCCCAATTTCGAAAGTCCAAATGATTTAAAACCTTTTGCTTTAAAATGAAGATTTTAAATCTTTTAAAAGGTTTCAAATTCAAGGTTTTAAATTAAAGTTAAAAGGATAAAGCCCGGAGGATATGCACGAATCAGGCGAACAGGTGGGACCCACTTCAAGCAAGGATCGAGCTCACGAAGGATAAAGCCTGAAAGCAAGGGAGTGGACCATGTCAAAACCATATCTTTACCAAAATCAAATCAAATGGGCCAACTCTCACAAGGCAACTCGAGTGCTTATCTTATCGAATCAAAGTATATTCGATAATGTATTAATGGAGCTTTGTCTCCCCACATGATGTAATAGAAGTAGATGTTGTTGAAATTTTCCTTTCTTTTGATTATGCACTCTATGTGTTTGAGTTCTTGATTCTACCTCTCTATATTCTATAAATACTCTATATTCTCTAATCCCCTCTATGCTTAAGCTATTAAGTATATTTCAATTCATTTCTCTTCAATAATTTAATTCGTGATGTTGTGTTGTTGCATTTCAATTCGTGTGATTTGCATCACATATGTTTTAAAAACCCGAAATTTGGTTTTCATCATCTCTTTATATGTGGATTACTTGTTTTTTAATTCACGAACCTCTACTCCAATTGTTTTGAAACTTTCCACACTTCTTCTACACACATAAGTCCACTTCTAATAAAATTTATAATAATTTTAGGGCCGTGCAACATCATAATTAAAATTGTGTAAAATCAGGAAAATTTTTGTAAACTATCCGTCCAACGAGTTTTCCTACAATAGAGCCTGGGTATTCATCCCATAATTCTGTTTGTGGGTATCCAAAATTGATGATTTCTGGTTTAATGGAAAGCTGACTTCCATAGATTTCTAGCAAAACTAAATTCATTAAATCTAGAACTCCGAGTACCAAGATACAGACTCATCTTTGAGTCTTTGTATTTCTATGACAGAATAGTTCTGGGTGACTGAGCAAAGGCGCTTCCCAGATTTAATTTTACAACAATATAACTCTGAATCACAGTCTAAAAGATGTCCCAGACTCTCCACATCTCAGTCTTAGTTCTCTAAAATTTTGATGATTTTTGGAGGTCTATAAGACATTTAAAAAGATTTGGAAAATAAGTCCTAAAAACAGAGTTTTCTGTTTTTCAGAACTTGTTCATTTTGAAACTTGAAATCAAGTGCACTTGTTTTTCATTCTCAACACCTTTGTTTTTCACGTGAATTTGGAAGTCTCACCTATTTAGTTGGAATCCCTAAGCGCTTAAACTGACTCTTGAGTATCGGTTCAAGAAAGTCTAATGCGAAAAGAGCCCGCTAAGCCACAATTGCCCGCCAGATTTAATTTTTGCTAGTTTTTAAAAAACTAGCTGACACGCTTACGCATCAAGTAGAGTTTAGAGTTTTATTGCAAGTCTCTACATACGCTTGGAGTGAAAATTTCACGTCTACAAAGATATGCATGCATTATTAGTAGTAGATATATCTTACAAAAACGGACAAGAAAAGCAAAAATGGCTCAATAAATTGTTTCTGTTCATAACAAGTCATATCAAATTCATATAATTTATTAATCATTAAGAAATATCTTTTACATTTAAAATTATTTATAAGCTTGCTACCAAAGCATTGAAGTGTGATGAAACACTTGATGATACAATAGTTTAGGTTGATCAATGGGTAGGGAGAGTATAAAGTAGGAACGGAGAGGTGAATAAGAAAAATGAAGTTTTTTAGTGTTGAAAGATCTAACTCTACTTAACAAGGTTTGGATGAGAATGCATATTGATCTACTGGTGTTCATCTGTACATGCTATAGTTATCAAGGATGGCTTACCACTCAAACGAAAGAGAGTGGTAAAAGATTATTATTTGCTTTTGAAGAAGAGCTAAGAGCTAAGAGCTAAGGTGTGACACTCTTGTCATAAGCTTGGGCATGACTCGCACACGTGAACTCAGCACTACATCAAAGCAATCGGTTTTTATTATTTTTTGACATGTCTAATAATTTATGTGCATTGTTTGGATAATTTGTTTTTTATTTAAATGTATAGTAACATTGGTGAATCTTCATACCTGTCCGATGTAGGGGAGAGGCACGGTGGGGCAACATCGATATCCGTGAAGCGAGTAGGAATTGTCATCCTTAGACGATTATTGTTATGAGATAGGTTATTTATCTAATCACATTTCTTTCGTTTTCTCAATTGAATAGTCCTTGATTGAGAACGTGGTAAATATAATATAATCACTCCGTCCTTGTAAATGAAAAACTACTACCGACGCCAGGTAAGCACGCCTCAGGACATTGAACTCACGGCCTTTACGTGAATGAACAAACCTGCAAGGCGAGCCAACACTCCTGAGGTGCTAGAAAGTTCGCCCGACGAATCGAACTCACGGCCTGTTGTTATTGTTCTCACGAAAAACATGTTATTTTTCAAATAGCAGTATTTTATGTCAAAATGATGTGTCCAAATGCGTAAAGTTCGTATTGAAATTTGTGGGAGCAGTCGCAAAGGGAAAGGATTAACGGCCTGGGCGGTGGGGTGGGGAAAAATACTCGCTGCATTGTCGAACCCTTACATTCGATTATTTGGGGAGTGTCGGGGCACCATCATGGCAGCAAGCCATCTATTCAATTTAGGCACGAAGATCGTCGCCGTTGGCAGAAACTACGCAGCTCATGCTAAAGAGCTCGGGAATGCCGTTCCCAAGGTCTGTCATCTAACACCATCCAACTTCTCCTTCCTTGCGACTTTACTTCGTTTTCAAAGTTAACGCTTAAATACTGCCCCATTTTAGAATAGCGCCTGAAACGAAAGTATGTTGGATTTCTGGACTTGATAGCTCGAAAAAGTCGGAAGCAAGCCTGGTGTTTCCGGTCACATCCTTCCTGGTGATCATTTGCTCCAACAGAAATCCTTAAGTAAATGAAATTATAAGTTTTTAAAGCGAAACTTGGTAGTAATTTTGCACTCGTGCCTTCATGGGGAAAAGAGGAACGCCTCTGATTGTTCTTTTCATTTTTCTCTTATCGTACATGGTATTGATGATTGTGCCTGCTTCTTTGATTCTATGCTATGAATGGCCTTCATGTCGGGAAATTTAGCGCAGCCAGGTTAAGCAGCGGTTCTAACGACACAACTGAATAATGCCATGGTGGCTCCAAGATCCATACTTCTGCAATAAAATAACCATGATACTTTCAGCTGATCATGCTCACAATTAAAAGAACCATGATAATAGCACATACGTCTGCAATAAGAGAACCAGGATGATGCCATAATACTGTCCTCCCAATTCTCGATTTTTAATTTCAGACCTCCTATTTTGGAAAGTGAGATAGACCCTTTGAAACTAGCTGATGCCTTTTGAAATGGGTGAGTTGATATTAGCGCATTCTTAGGATCCACATCATATTCATATAATTTTCTTACAATCTTTTGTTACTCTTGCAATTAGGAGCCAGTATTGTTCTTGAAGCCTACATCATCTTATTTGCAAAATGGAGGTACCATTGAAGTGCCTCATCCATTAGAGTCATTAGATCATGAGGTGGAGTTGGCAGTTGTTATTGGGAAAAAGGCTCGTGACGTTGCCAATGGCTCTGCAATGGATTATGTGGCAGGTATGCAGGTGCTTATAAGTCTTTGTATTCATATGTTGTAACTTAGTCAAAGGTACCTGTTTGCTTTTGTGTCATCTAGGTGTCACTCCGTCCTTCCTGGTGCAATTAGAACTGCTATAATTTCAGTATTGCTTGCGATCTTTAACCTTCATAATGAGGCACGACCTGTCATGTTACTCTCTATTTATTTATTGCGAAGGCTTTGACAATATAATGCACTCTAGCGAAAAGAATGAGACTGCAGATTGCTTTTCCCTCAAAACCGACTATAGTTTCTGGCCAGGGTGCCCGAACCAAAACATGTCCTTGATGGTCATGGTTCATGATGGCAAAACTTTAACGTTGTTAGGATGTAACACGTCCTTGATGGTCGACTAGAAAATGTGGTCTTGCTCTTCCGTTGATTGCTGACTGATGCCGACTAAGCTTCACTCTTCTCGAAACTGGATTTCTCATTTTTCCACCCCCCAAGATGCAACACATAATTCCTCTTCTGGTCCTTTTCTTGCCGGCTGTTTAACTCCGGCTGACTAGGCTTGGCATTTTATCATTGCTAACGGGACGTTTATTGCTTCTGACAATGTTTTTCTCTCTTTTTGTTATCTCTTAAAATAACTCTTCTCTTTATGTTTGCATAGTTCTTTCCGAACATTCATGAAATTATGATGTTGTTTTCTGTCTCCCTATCTTACCAATGTCTTTTCGTATCCTTTTGCCCCGATTTTCTTCATGCACAATGAACATTAAGTTGCTAATTCATTCAATGCTTGATCTTGGATAAAGAAAAACAAAAGAGGAGCTTGATACAGTTTATTGAGAAGTAAATTTTTACAGCTATTCTTCATCAAGTTTGACAGAATTTGTTAGTTGATCTTGTATAACTTCATGTTGCTGGATTGCCAGTCTGGTGTTGCTTGAAATTTAAAATCTAGTATAACACAACCATAGTACACAAATCTGACAGTATGATCAACCACAAATGTTTCAGGTTATGCTCTTGCTCTGGATATGACAGCTAGGGAGATCCAGGCTTCTGCTAAGGTGCATAAAGAAATTTCCTTTTTCTCAAGAAATATATTTCTGTCTGCTTACTTTCTCTCTTTGATTTCCATTTTTTTGGTTGGTTTCTTTCTATGTTGCATGGATACGGGTACGGTACTGGTACCCGGTATGGGTACGGGTACGGGGTATGCAATTTTATAAAAAACTAAGGTACGGGTACGCCACTATTAAAAAATTAAAAAAAATTATATATATATATACACACATAATTATATAGAGCATTCTATATTTTAAAGAGCATTCTAGTGTTTGAGAATAATTGTATTCTAACTATGACTATGAGAATGCCATTTATATTCTTCTTCAAAGTAAGAACAATTAAACAACAAACACATACCATAAGTCGTCACTTGAATTTGCAAGGAAAGATCTGAAACCAGCATAAAAGGCGATCCCCATCATTGCAGTGCTTACCATAAGAGAATCAAGAGTTACTGAAGAAGCATCATTTCACGAATATCATAAATCAGAATAATGAAGTCAACAACATATAAGCAAGACCAACATATGTAAAAAGAATTAATGAAGAGATAGAGAGACCTTTATCACAGCATTAAATGAACCAGATTTAAAGCTATGCATATCTCGAACATCCATCTTAACATATAAGCAACAACCAATAAAGGATCTTGGCTTGTCGTTGCTGCAATCATGATATTGTACCTAGTCTAATAGATCAAACTCCAATACAAATAAGAATTAAGATCAATACATAGCAAGTTCATCATATAACAGTTTCAGTTTCATATATATAACTTTAACATATAAAACATAACATCTTAAAACATTTGCAATTTTGGAGTTTGATCTATTAGACAGACTATACATAATCCTACTAAAGCAAAAAGTCGGTACAAAAACACTTAATGTACTGGAATTATAGCACAGTTTGAAAAGGGAAGCACCACGTACAAGAATATATCCATCAATGCTCTCACTAACAAGGAGAACGTGACAACACTACAGAACTTTTCAATGTATACTTAAAACATAGAACATGCCCAGAGCGAATATAATACCAAGCTATTAAAAGGCTGAATGATGAAAGTGAAACCATCTGTTTGATTTGAATCATTTGATGTTCACTCACATGAACCCATCTCCGTGTAATACGAATGGCCAATAAGCTACAACCTTGCAATGAAACTCTAATAGACTAATACAGAAAACCGTTCAACAATAATGAAGAAACCAAGAGATATCCATGTGGTTTTCATGCATCAAATCATGATTAGTAAGATCAATGGACATTCATAAGGGAAATGGACAGACTCGAGACTGCAGTCGCCCCTTTTTCTCTGGCCGCCAGTCCCTGCTGCTCCTTTTTTATTAATCCATCTCTTTACAAAATGGTAACCCTAATCAGTATTTATACTAAGTACTGTTTTAACTTAAAAGACGATAATACCCCTACTTAAAGTACACGGTTCCTAATGAATCCAATCTGATTCATTAGGACCCAGACACTAGATTAGACCCAGACTTCTTAACTATTATATAATAAACTCAACAAACACAAAATCTACTACATCTACTTGAAGACGAGACTTGAACTTCCAATACGCCCCCTCAAGTGGAGTCTTGAAGGGTTGTGATTCCTATCTTGGCAAGAAGTTTTTTGAAAGCATTAACTTGCAATGGCTTAGTGAGAATATCCGCTATCTGATCTTCTGAGCGCACATGAACCAGATTGAATAAACCTTGAGAAATTTTCTCTTTGATAAAGTGACAGTCAATCTCTATATGCTTGGTCCTCTCATGGAATACAGGATTTAGAGCTATTTGGAGAGCAGCTTTACTATCAGTAAAGAAATTAATAGGCATATTTCCTTTGAGACCAATCTCTTCCAAAAGTGAAATAATCCATCAGCCTTCACACATTCCAAGAGCAATAGCACGATACTCAGTCTCAGCACTTGATCTAGCTACCACACTTTGCTTCTTACTTTTCCAAGAGACTATATTTCCACCTAAACATACCATATACCCGGAGGTAGATTTTCTATCGGTTTTGGAACCTGCCCAATCAGCATCGGTATAAATTTCCAGATTCATTGATGAGTGTGGAGCATATAGTATCCCATAGGTGAGAGAAGATTTCAAATATCTAATTATATGGAATACAATGTTCATGTGATGTTTGGACGGGTTGTGCATCCACCTACTAACATATCCCACTGCAAAGCTGATGTCAGGTCGAGTTATAGTTATATATATCAGTGGTCCTACCAGCCTTTGGTACTTACCGATGTCTTCATAAGATGTAGACTTACTGTCTACTTCGTGTGTCACATCCATAGGTGTAGAGCATATTCTGCAGTCTTCCATTTTGGTTTCCTTTAGTAAATCAAGAATGTACTTTCTTTGACTTAGAAATAAACCATTATCTTTACGAATCACCTCAATTCCCAAGAAATAATGTAATCTGCCTAGATCCTTCAGGTCAAACATGGTATTTAATTGTTTCTTTAATGCAACTATACCATCTGCATCATCACCTGTAATAATTATATCATCCACATAGACTAAAAGTATGATAGTCTTCTGACCAGGCTTGATGAACAATGTATTATCATTGGTGCATTTACTGAAGCTCAACTTTATAATGCCATCACTAAATTTCTCAAACCATGCTCGTGGAGACTGTTTCAAGCCATAAATTGATTTCTTCAATTTACATACTTTGTTTTGCTTCTGATTCTGAGGATATCCTGGAGGTACATCCATATAAATATCTTTCATAAGGTCTCCCTGTAAGAATGCATTCTTAACATCCAATTGCCATAACTCCCAACCTTTATTAATTGCCACACTTAAAATTATCCGAATGGTATTCATTTTCGCAACTGGAGCAAAGGTTTCAGTGTAGTCAATGCCATAAGTTTGACTATAACCTTTAGCTACTAATCTGGCTTTGTATCTTTCAATATTGCCATCAGCTCTATACTTCACGGAGAACACCCATTTACACCCTACTGATTTCCTTCCTGATGGTAAGTCAACCAGTTCCCAAGTGTTGTTTCTGACTAGTGCAATAATTTCTTCTTCCATCGCTTTCTTCCATTCTGGCATTTGTTCATCTTCCTTAAATGTTTTCGGAATGAAAGTAGTATCAGTATTCATTGCGAAGATCTGGTATTCAAGGGGATAGTTGGAGTAGGATACAAATTTCTGCAATGAGTATTGAGCTACTCCCCTTTTTCCTTTTCGAATTGCAATCGGAAGATCAGTATCTAAATTATTGGAGGTTACCTGAATTGTAGATGAGTTTGAGCTGGAGTGACTGCCTAGGTCTGGTAAGAACGCCTCTCTATTACCTCTGGAATACACTTGCCAGAGTAGGTATAATCTCTTTATCTTCCCTCTCATGCTGCACCTGATTTTCTATTGGAGGAATAGGTAACACATTTGAAGCATCTGTTGCAGACGATGAATCTTCCTGAAAATTATAAAACGGTATATCCTCATGGAACGTAACATCCATAGTAACATATAATTTTTTGTTGCTAGGATCATAACAACCTTTCTGAGTAGAGGAATATCCCATAAAGATGCATTTTCTTGATCGTGCATCTAATTTGTCTTTAAGACCATGATGAAGGTGAATGAAACAGGTGCATCCAAAAATTCGCGGAAGTAAATGAAATTGCTTCTGACGGGGGCACTATAAGTGAAAGGGAGTATTACCATCGAGGACTCTGCTTGGCATGCGGTTTATGAGAAAGACTGCTGTTAACACTGCTTCACCCCAATAGTATTTATGAGCATTACTTCCAATCAATAAGGTTCTAGCCACTTCCAGAATATGTCTGTTCTTTCTTTCAGAAATCCCATTCTGTTGAGGAGAATATGTACATGAAGTCTGATGTAGTATCCCGTGTTCTAAGAAGTATGTATGAAGTGATGTGGACATAAATTCTCCACCATTATCACTGCGAAAAATTTTGATAGAACTTTGGAATTGAGTACGTACAAATTTACAATAAATAGGTATAATATTCTTTACTTCATCTCTAGTTTTCATGAGGTATATCATCGTAAATCTAGTGCAATCATCTATGAAGGTTATAAAGTATTTAAAACCATGCAGAGAAGTAGTAGCACAAGGTCCCCAAATATCAGAATGAACAATTTCAAACGGAACTGATGATTTTTGTTCATTCAAAGGAAAAGAAGCACGGTGATGTTTTGCCTTCTAGCAAGTCTCACAATTTAAATTCAAATTATTACATAAACTGAATTCAGGCAATAATATTCTAATTTTAGATAAAGGCAAGTGTCCCAATCGTTGATGCTAGCGAGATATAGCCCCTTGTTTCTCTGTGATGCTGATAGACTGCATAGCTGCTCCATTCTTTTTTTCATAGATGTAGAGACCTCTCCTTGCACTACCCTGACCATAGATCTTCCCCGTCCTCAGGTCCTGAAATACACATCCAGTAGAATAAAAAATTATTCGACATTTCAGATCTTGGGATAAGGCAGAGACTGATAATAAATTAACTGATAGACTGGGAACATGTAAAACATTCTTTAGTACACCAACAGAAGTAATAATATTTCCTTTTCCCATTATAGGAGAATGTGATCCATCTGCCAAACGGATGTTGACTCGTTCTTGAATCGCCTCATAACTATCAAACAGTTTCTTCCTACTGACCATATGATCAGTAGCTCCTGAATCAATAACCCATATTTGAGAGTAAAGAGTCTTTGAATTACCCTTGACCAAGAATGAAAAAGGATAAGCCATAGTAGCGTGAGCTTCATTGGTGGAAGATGTAGATGGAGTTTGTGAATCAGCTAATCGGGCCTTGAGTAACTCAATCTCCTTCTTCATGTCTGCTAGAGAATTTGTAGGGTCTTCAGTGGTTTGTTTGTCAGTCTTATCACTTGTAAAATACGCATTGTTCGATCTGTTTTGAAATTGAGGAGGTCTTCCAATTAATTCCCAGCATGTCTCCTTTGTGTGTCAGGTTTTACCACAGTGAGAGCATGTGAATTTTACTCGTTCATCAGAAGTAGGTACAAATCTGCCTCTACCACGACCATATCCTCCTCTGCCACGGGAAAAAGACGAATTTGATGAGTTCCTTCCAACGAATGCAGTTGTATCAGTATTGATTTTTGTCTCCTTTTTCAAGTGTTTTCTGTCTTCCTCCCGAAGTAGAAGTGAGTAGACTGTGCTTAAAGCTGGTAGTTCTTCTCTGCTCAAAATGTTATTTTTTACTGCTTCATACTCGGAAGAGATACCCCATAAAAGATCAAATACCTTTCTTTCTTCAAGTTCTTCGTTCCTCTCTTGGGTACAATTTTGACACTTGGTTTTGGAATAAAGTTGTAGCTCTTCTCAGAAACCACGGAGTCATAATATTCACTAATTGATCTGTTTCCTTGTCTGCATCTTCTAATCTTTTCAATAATATCATATTTCTTGGCTACGTTTTTCCTTTGGGCATACGCATCATGCACTGCTAACCAAATGTTTCGAGCAGTCTTTAGAAACATGAAGGTGCTGGCAATTGATGGAGACATAGACTGGAGGAGCCAGGCACTCACTAGTGCATTCTCTCTACGCCACTTGTGTAAAAAGGATCATTTTCTGAAGGTGGAACTGCATCGCCAGTCAGATACTCCCAGCGCCCCCTGGCCATCACTGCTAGCTCTATGGATCTGGCCCACTGAAGAAAATTTTTCCCATCTAACTTGAGGTTTGTTATCTAAAATCCCTCACTTTTATCTGCAGAATAACTCTCAGTTGTATCACCCATTTTGTTTTTTTCCATCAATCACTGGAGTACAATATACCACACGATCTAAACTGAACCAAGACTTGAATAATAACACAATTTGAACTGAACTGAACCTGATGGTTGCTTCTTCTTTTTCCTGTTTTTTTTTTCTTTCAAGATTGAAACTCGCCTTTCAAGGCTCACCAACCTATATACCAATCAAATGCTTAATCCTTCAATCCACGTTGCAAAAGAAACTGCATTTCACAAGGAATGCACAGTTGCCGATTTCATGAATATACTGTTCAGCTGATTCCTTCAAAGTCAGATAAACGAATCTTCACTTCCTTTAATAGCAGTTGGTAAATGAAATAGTGCAAATCAACCCTTTCAAAACCAACAAGATTCTGCTGTGAATGTATCCAGCAAAGAACTAGAGTCTTTTGTCGTATTTGAATAAAACGTGAGCCAAACGATAGGTTATACTTACAGATTTTCCACCAAACGACAATTAATGGCCTGTTAATGATCTACCATGGCCAAAAACGTGAGTTTAGGCTCTGATACCATGTGGTTTTCATGCATCAAATCATGATTAGTAAGATCAATGGACATTCATAAGGGAAATGGACAGACTCGAGGCTGCAGTCGCCCCTTTTTCTCTTGCTGCCAGTCCCTGCTGCTCCTTTTTTATTAATCCATCTCTTTACAAAATGGTAACCCTAATCAGTATTTATACTAAGTACTGTTTTAACTTAAAAGACGATAATACCCCTACTTAAAGTACACGATTCCTAATGAATCCAATCTGATTCATTAGGACCCAGACACTAGATTAGACCCAGACTTCTTAACTATTATATAATAAACTCAACAAACACAAAATCTACTACATCTACTTGAAGACGAGACTTGAACTTCCAATAATCCATACGTATCAAACAACATTTTTTATAGAAATGAGCGAAGGGAAGTTATCTTTCCATCAAAAGGAAGACAAAAGCTCTGAGCGTTCTCATACTCTTCCTGTCGAAGATGCCGCGTTCTACCTAACGTGCCGAATGATGGATCCGTACTCTGCCTTGTTGTGGATTGGATGCCACGGGATTCGAGATAGCTTGAAAGCGGAGCAAAGGATGCTGGAGATAAGAAGGGGGAGCGGAAGATGTGGGTGAAGAATAGGGCCTTGGCAGAGAGAGAGAGGACCGTCACTACAGTTGCGGGGGGGCGGCTAGGAAGACGCAGATGGTGGTGGCGGAGACGGAGGCCCTCTGGAGAGGATTCACAAACGTCGAACGAATTAGGGGCCTAGGGCTTTTTATGTTGTTATGAATCGGGTTGACCCATATCCGAATGTGTCAATCCGATCCAAGAAGTACCTGGTATGGGTACGTGGCGTACCCAAATCTGGGTACGCGTACCTGTATTCAAATCAGTGTTATCCGTATCGTGGGAAGCCACGATACGATACGGCCCGTATCGTACGATACGGCCCGTATCGTACGATACGGCCCGTATCGTACGATACGGGCGATACGCCCAAAATTTTTTTTTTTTCAAAATTTTTTTTTTCAAAATTTTTTTTTCAAAAAATTTTTTTTTTCAAATTTTTTTTGCATGTTTCTGCCCTCTCTTTCCCTCTCTTCACTTCCCTTAAAGGCATCCTCCAATATGCTTATAATTTGGGTTTATAATTTCATTTATTTAATAAAAATAATGTATAAAAAAAAATATGACAAAATCATTTCCCTTTCTGTTACAACTTTTAGGTATATTTTTGCTAACAGTTTCTAATTTCATAAGATCGTAAACAATTAAAAACATTTAATTCTCTCGGTTCATTGAGTAGGGATTTCACAACTTCACTATTTTAAGGTTCACGTTACATGACTTCCATTGAGTTGAACATGATCAATGTGTGTGAGGCTTAACTCAGTCTGTGAAGTGAGAAATGAAGCTCATGCATTAGTTAAAAAGCTAGTCTCCAATAAGAGAAAAAGGGGACATTATCAAGTAATAATATAACATCATTAAGGTGTCATAGACTCAATAATCAAAGAAATGGAGCTCTTTGTTTTGCTCACATATGAAAATTAGCAAATATGACTACATGTACAAAGATAGCAGTTTGTTAATTTTGATATATTACATGAGTGAATTATGGAAGATAACGAAGAAAATGCACTCCTAAGTCCTAACTGAAGAAGACATTGCATGAATTAATTTGAAGTACAACAACATCATCAAGGAGAAGATGAAGATTATTTAGTTAATGATCCTGATACAAATTTACAATATGTAAAATATAAATGTATTTCATTTTTTGATTCAAAATATATAATTTTGGATGTAATTGTTCAATATTAAATGTTCAATTTGTGCTAAACTTTGCATTATATGAATTTAAAGCAATTACCAGATTTTTTCAAAATTTTCCAGAATTTTCTTGATTTTTTTCGGATTTTTACTAATTTTATTGATTTTTTAAATAATTTTTATAGTTTTTTAATATTAAAGTACGATACGATACGATACGCCCTTATCGTGGAGCCCAGCGATACGCGATACGATACGCGTCGGACAACACTGATTCAAATACACATACGGGTACGCCATTCGGTGTATGGGTACGTACCAGACGTACCCATATGCATACCCATACCTGGTACGTACCGGATACGGGTACGACGCCAATATTGGCGTACCCGTGCAACATAGGTTTCTTTCTTTATTCAGGTAGGTATTAAATATCTCATGATTTATGTGTCATTTCATGCTTTGATTCTGTTTTCCATCCTTTTATAAGGTTCATATTGTTGTGCATGTCATGACTTGGGGTCACTGGGAGGAAATACTACAGAAGTAACATAAGCTCTATGTGTTTAATTTGATTACTATTTATAGGGCTTGTGTTTTTTCTGATATAGATCTGGCATTAGATATTTCACAATTCATGTATTATGGAATGATTGTGTCACTTGTGCAACATGATGAGTTGCCTGCTTATCTGGATGTTCATTCTGTTTTTCTGGTACTGATTTATTGACATTGTTGTGCATTCCACTATGTCCATAACTGATTGATGGTTTAATTGACAGCCCCTGGAGGGAAGCACTAGAGAAGTGGTGTAGTAGGCATGTCAGGGCTTTTCGGTTTATGAAAAGGGAGAAGCTATGTATTATGGGGTGACTTAGGAGCATTAAAAAGCATGGGGAGAATGAATTAGTGTCTTTTCCTAAGTGCAGTAGTCAAAAGTTCAAAATATTTGGAAGCTCTTATAATACATGCCATTGGATTAGGTAAATTTAGGACGTATGTCACAGATACTGGGGCTCTAACTATGCATAATTTCTATCACAAGCCCTGTACAGCGACTTTGTTGTGATACATCATCCATGTGAAATATTTGATGTTTCATTCTAAGACACTACCACTAGGACAGAGAATTATAACCGTTAGGACATTTCTTGCTCCTACTTTTATATTATATAAACTGAAGTGATGTATGAACAACAACCACATAATTTGGTATGTAATAAGAACTTTTACGTAATTCAAACTTATATGAATATATAAGTCAATTTGAGTACAAATGTATATTGATAATATGCATTTCAGTATGTTTTTGTCCTCCAATTAGTGTAAAGTGTTCACTGTTTCATCCTTTCTTTTGGACAGAATGGGGAGCAAAATATAAGGCCTGTGAGGAATAACCTTATGCTGGTGTCTTGTATTTGTCAACTACTGCCATTTAAAGCTTTTATACCTGATGCCTTCTGTTGTGACCTGGATCCTACCTCAAGATCTAGATCAGATTTGCAATCAATGAAGAAGCAATGCTAATCATGCAGAAGAAGAAATTGGAAATCGGGTTGAACTCCTTTTTGAACATGCGGCTCTCCTTTCTTTCTTTTATTTTCTTGTGATCGGTTGACCACTAGGCTTATAATACAACATATAAAGGAAAAAGATGACATTGCCCCCCTAATAAGTGACTCCTAATTTAAAGAACGTTTTAAAACATTTTAACGCACTAGCTTAATACATTGCCTGTAACGTCTAACACAAACTCTATTCTAACATTCTTCCTTAAGTTGGGACAAAGATACTTTGAGTTCCCAACTTAATAAAGAGTTTCTCAAGTCTTCACTTTCCTAGAGATTTGATTAACAAATCACCACACTGTTCTTCTGATCATATATTCTGATCATATATATATATATATCATCTGAATAATTCTTGACTTTACTTCATCTCTTATGAAGTGACAATCTATTTCAATGTGCTTAGTTCTCTCATGATACACTGGATTCATAGCTATTTGAAATTTGAATTGTTGCTTGATTGTTACAATAAAATAACATTGGCTCTTTGGTGTGTGTACCGAGTTCTTGTAGTAGAGATTTTAGCGAGATAGCTTCATAGGCTCCAACTGCAGCCTGCTCTGTACTCTACTTTTGTCGATGACCTTGCCACTACAATTTACATTTTACTTTTCAAGCAACTATGTTATCCCCCACCATCGTTAGATACCCTGAAGTTGACCTTCTATCATCATCAGATCCTACCCAATCAACATATGTATATACCTCCACATTTAGATGATCATGAACTGAATACACTAAACCTTTTCTAGGAGTGTATTTCAAGCATCTCAATATTTGTCTCATTCATATGATATTGAGTAGGGCAATGCATAAACCAACTTGTCATACTTACATCATACGAGATATCTGGACATGTGATCGTTAAATATATGTGTAGCCCCACTAACCTTTGATATTCACCAGCCTCCTGCAACTGTTCATCAATATTGACACTTAATTTTAAGTTGCTATCCATAGGCACATTTGCTGGTTTACACTCTAACATGTGAGTATCCTTCAGTAGGTTCATAGTATATTTCCTTTGAGTTAGGAATATACTCCTTGAGTTTCTCAATACTTTACAACAACAACTAAGCCTTTTCCCATGCTAGATGTGGTCGACTACATGGATTCTTTGTTTTCACATAGCTCTATCATAATTTTTAGAATCCATGATAGATAAGTCCAACAAAGTTTTACGCGGGTTGCCGAAAACCTAACGCATGAAGTGTGTGGATATGATTTTATTGTATTTGTGAAGTGGGAGATTTATGAAGTGCTTTTATTTTTAAGTTTTTTATTAGATTAAAGTGTTCAATTGAGATGATAGGAAAGGGTGTTAGGGACTCCCAATCTCGGCCCGACAATTTGACATGACAATGGAGAACACCAGTTGAGGGAAAGAGATTGAAGATAAAATATTTGTTTTCGAAGAAGGTGATTAGTGGTGAAATTTCACAATTAAAACATCACCTAATAGGGAGTAGAAAAGAAATTGCTTCTTGCACGGGCGGATGTAGGAAATTGTCAGAAGTCATTAAATGACAATGTCTACATATAATTGAGAGTATACTTAAGAGGAGACAACAAAAGGATTATTTAAAGATGTTTTAGAAAGAGGATGACGATGTTGTTGGATTAGGTGATAGTATTTCCTTTAATGGGAGGACAAAAATTGGTAGTAGTAGTTTTCGACCACCAACCAGAGGAAAGAGGGTTGTTGAAGATGTTGCAAGTGAAAATGGTAGAAGGAGTAGAGGAAGAGCTTCCTCTGACATACAACCATTTTTCCTCCTACCATTACACATTGTGATCAACCTAGAATTCACGTTGTTATGGTTTCAAAGCAATTGCACGAGCAAGCAAACCTTGTAGTGGGCAGATGGTTTTATGATGCATGCATTCTATTTAATACCAAACAATTTTTATTTTTAAGCACAGATGCAATTGCTAACATTGGACCAAGGTATAAGATGTTTTCTTATCAAAAGTTAAAAAGAAAATTATTAGATAAGATTGTTTTTTAAGTTCAAAAGTATTGTTCCACTTTAAGAGTCATGAAAGGAGGCAAGATGTACTATTATAGCAGACCGATGGATATATAGATGGGAAAGAACTTTATTAAACTTTCTTGTTGATAAGAACTTATGTTTTTGAGATCCCTATATATGTCAGAGGAGAGGCATATTGTAAAGGTCTTCATGCAAGAGTTTGATAAGGTAATATCCAAGGTTGGGCTAGAGAACATAGTCCAATTAATTACTAATAATGCAACTAACTTTAAAGCAGCTGGAAGGAGTTAAGATACTTATAGTTCTTTCTATTAGATACTATATGTAGTCATTGTTTAGTTCTCATCCTTAAGGATATTGGTGAGATGGATGAGATAAAGGCAACAATTGAGTTGCCAAGATATCACCAAATTTATCCAGAATGATTCATTTGTATTATGTATTAATGAGGAGATATACAGATGGTGCAAAGCTCCTTCATAAAGTTACAACTCGATTTGCAACTATTTATTATCTGTATGGAGCATTGTCAAACAAAAACAAGCCTTAAAGAGAGTGTTCTCCTCATATCAGTGACAACAATTTGCAGAATTGCCTCAAAATAGATTAACTAAAAAGTTAAATAAGATTTCATAGACAGTCTTTAGGAGTACGTTTTAGAATGTTTGTGTTAGACTATTGAGCATTACATGTCTTTTAGTGAAAGTTTTGAGATTGTCTGATACCGAAGAGAAACCATTTCCAAATCTAATTTTACAAATTAATTAATGGCTGTGAAGAATCTAGACAAGTGCAGAAGTCTCAATGCATGACCATCTCGCAAGTTATATATCTCTTCGGAGGCCATATGAGTGTTAATCACCAGAGTACATACCAAGTTGAATTTAATGGCAGCTCCTTTGATCTCTAAATCCATGAAGGAGCTGTTGTATTTCATTATCGAAGTCATTTCAGTTACAAGAAACTAAACAAAAAATTCATTCCTGACCAGAACCTTTAGTTGAACAGACCCTTTTGTTTATTAAAATATAGTATACTCTACACGAGAAATGAAATTAGACATTTCAAAATATAGAATTGGCTTACTTTCTTTTTCAACTGCAAGTAAGTTGAGATCTTTCAATTTGGATTGTTGGCTTTCAGAGAAATTGTTGGTTGAGAGAAAGAATAACCTCAGAAAAGTAGCCCATAACAAGTTAAGATTACAAGAAGCTTACATGAAAATCTATTCAGACCAAGAAAGTAGTTCCTTCCAAAATGCTTTCTCCTTACGTGGAAAACAGGGTCTAGTGCATAAGACTTTCAAAGACATGAATTGTAGTTTGAAGTTTGAACAATGCATTTCACAACTGAATGCTTGTAATTACTTTATTGTAACGTAATTGATATATATATGCTTAAACAAAACTTGTTTTAAGTTCTTTAAAGGATGTATTTTATTAAGACAGGTATTATAAATTACTCATTTATAATACCATTTCAAGAAGTGTTAAACTTGCTTCTTATGAAGAGAAAAATAAGGATATATACGTTTGGACGAGCTTATTCTATGAGTTTCCATCTGTGTATCTTTGAGGAACAACTTTTCTCTATTTAGATATCCCAAAAGTGCTTCTTAAACAAGAAAACAAGTTTATGTCAACCATGATAGCATCACAGACTCTCCATACATGTGAATACAAGGAAAAATTCCTAAATTTGTGCTTAATCATGTCCTGTTCGTTTGGAAGTATCCAGTTCATATGGGTCTCAAAGGCCCTCTTTTCTCACTTATGAACTACCACCTTGTTTCTAAATTTCATTACCACATCATCAACCGAAGCTTTTTACTGAACAACATGACAAAACTTTCAAAAGAAATAAGATAAATTAACATAGGATAGAACATTGTAGATAAGAAAGGCAATGACTCAGACTTCTTCCATTCTTATAAAACTTTCCCCTTCATTTTTGAAAGAGAAATTTAATAAAGCAATCAAAGAAGTGAGGGGGAAAGGATGAATATTCATCGCTCAAAATCAATTAAAATGGAAAATGAAGAAGCCACTTCAACCCAACCCATAATTTAAAACCATAGTCACCATTCTTGTTCTCTTAACTATAGCTTTTTCTTGGAGAGATTTCCAAAGTGTTGTATTTCTCATGAGATCCTCAGAAACATCTCAGATAGCTTAAACAGAAGAAGCGAAAATATAAGACAGAGAGGATCTGAAGACCATCTTTCTTCTGAATTTACATAAAATAGTTAAAAAAAAAGGATTATAAATATATATATATATATATTAAATAGGTTTAAAATAAATAAGTTTTCTGAAAGTATGTTACGTTATGAACTTATGATGACAATTTCTATGCATAATTAGAAAATAGTGTTATGTTTTCCCCATATTAAGGACCTTTAAATTTTTTGATACCACTAATGTGTTATAAAGAAAACTTTATTGATATGAATATGTCCCGTACATGAAGTAGGATTGCCTTTTAAGAGGTCGTCCTCTCATCAGCCACGCACACCTTGTGGCTACTTTCTTCTGTCTTGTTTTTTTAGATTTTCTTAATCACAACTTATATAAGAGTGTTCTAACTTGAAAGACTAATCTACCCTTAACACTAACAATACAATTAACAAGTTACACTAAAGAGCTAATAATAGGATCAGGGATGCAGGAACTGATCCACCATTACATTTCAACATAAAGTTCTATAATACATGATAAAGAATCACACTGAGTTTATGTTGGCCTTTGGCAAACTAATGCAATGGGGCGAACCTTATCCATGTTTAAAACCTTGGATCATGGTAGCAGATGTCAAGCATACACACAAAGCCAAGGAATATAAAATGGGAATCAAAAGAATATATTTTCATGAAGAAATTATTCTGTGACATACAAGAAGCTAAAACAATGCACTTTTCTAAGATATATAGGTTCAAGCTAAACAACATGCAGTGGTGGACTTCGATGATTGTGCTGATTACTGAGAAAAATGTGTCTGAAAACCTACAAATGATACTCCCAACAGGAAAACACTTGGGCTGATTCCACAAGGTGATTCAAATTAGAAACAGCAAGCTTAAATCAAAGAAGTTAAGAAACTGACCTTTTTAACTCCTTGGTTTTATTATCATGATCTCCAGTGATAATCATATCATCTCCATAAACCACTAGTATGCAAATACGTTATCTTTTCATACAAACATAGTATGATCACTTACACTTCTTGTAAATCAAAGACTGATAATAACACCATCACTGAAACGTTCAAACCATACTCTAGGTGATTATTTCAATCCATATTTGGCCTTCCTGAGTTTGCATACCTTGCCATCTCTATATCCATCACAAGAGCCAGGCGTTAAGACTATATAAATTTCTTCATTCAGGTACCCTTGAAGAAATGCATTTTTAACATCAAGTTGCCAGAGTTCTTACCATTTATTAGTAGCTATACTAATAATGACTCTGATGGTAGTCATTTTTGCTACCGATGCGAAAATCTTTGTATAGTCTAAACCATAGGCTTAACTATAACCTTTTTTAACTAATCGTGCTTTGTATCTCTCAATACTACCATCAACTCTATACTTGATAGTGTAGACCCACTTGCATCCCATTGCTTTTCTTTCAAGAGGTAGTTTCACAATCTCTCACGTGTTGTTTTTCTCCAAGGCTTAAATCTTAGTTTCCATCACTTCTTTCTAGTGTTTAGAGTCCTTGGCCTCCTCACAATTTCGTGGTACCTAGATAAGATAAAAATTTAGAACAAATATATTGAAGCTGTTTGAAGTATCATGACAAGAGGTATTGAGATATAAGATAGGTGCAAGATCTCTTCCCTTTTCTTAACACAATGGAAACATTCAATTCATTGTTAACGGGTAATATGGCGGACTGTTCTGGCACAAAATCAGCTAAATGCAGATCGAAGGGAAGATCCTCTTCTTGGGGCACGGTAAGTTGCAGAGTTTCCCTTAAAGTTTCCTTTTGCCTTCTTGCAGTTTACGCCTATTCTGATTATCTGGTTCCAACTCTTTTTGTTATGGTTTAACCTCACTTCCTTCTTCTAACTCATGACTGATTGGCATAATGAATAAATTTGGATTTTTTATGAGTAGTTTATTCCCGTTGCTATCATATTAGGTAAAATCTTCAAAGAAAGTTACATCCATTAACATATGTACTCTCCTCCTACTGGGGTTATAACAGACATACCCTTTTTGTGTAGAGGAATATCTAAGAAATATACATTTATTAGTTTTTCAATCTAGTTTATCTTTATGTTTAGAGTGATCATGAACATATCAAATATACCCAAATATTCTAAGAGAAATATTGTTTCTTGTTGGGTATTAGTACCTTAAGTGAGATTCTTTCTTGTAATGGATGAGGGAATTCTGTTTATAAGGTAAATAGCCATCAAAACTGCATAGCTCAAAAATGCCGTAGGAGCGTTACTTACGATTAGTAGGGCTCTAGGTGTCCCTAAAATGTGATGATTTTTCCTCTCTGTCTTTCCATTTTACTCAGGTGTATATGTAGTTTGATGGATGATACCGTGATTTCTGAGATAATGTTTTAAAAAAGTTTTACTGAATTCTCTACCATTATCTGATCTAATACACTTAACAAAACACTGAAACTGAGTTGCCACAAACTTGTGAAACATAAAAAATATAGTTGAAGCTTCATTTTTATTCTTAATTAAGTAAACCATTGTGAATCTTGTATAATCATCTACGAAAGTAATAAAGTATCTTATCCAAACATAGCAACCACAAGACTAAGACCCCACACATCTGAGTGAATAAGCTTAAATGGGTTTATTTTTCTAGTCTCACTATTAGGAAAGCTAGTTCTATAATGCTTAGCTTTCTAACAAGTATCATGTTCAAGTAATAAATGACCTAGTCTAATTTTCTTGACACTTGCATCCACAATTCCTTTATTCATGGTCACTTGTGACTGAACTCCATCTAACATATAATCCACCTTTTTCTCTACCATGCTCAATGATCCTCCCTGTCCTCTCATCTTGAAAGACAACCATTTTCATCAAATATGAGTAAACACTCTAATTCTTTAGTAATAACTTAGACAAACAAAAGGTTGGTAGAAAATTTAGGGGGAGACTTCCAATTGATGTTTTCACTTTTCCTTTTCCTTGGATTTGAATGTGAGAATCATATGCAAGTTTTATACTACTACTCACTTTCATACATTCATAAGAATTTAAAATATTCCTATTACTAGCCGTATGATGAATAGCTTCTCAATTAATGATCCAAGAAGTACAAGAAAACAAACCAGTAGAGTTCATGGAATTAAAGTTGATGCATGAACCAAGAAAGCTTGCAGGTCTGAAGTGGATTCCTGTTCCTCTCTAGATTTTCTCAAATCATCTAATCGTTTTAATATTTATGAAAGTATATTATTTTTTGCTTCCACTTTATCTTAAGAGCTCGCATGATAGGCTTTATTCTTGAAGTATGTTGGTTTTTCAATAAGATCACAGCATAACTCTTTAGTATGTCTCGACTTCCCATGATAGGAGTACTTCAACTTGTCTTTCTCATCAAGATGTGAGGATCCACACCCACGTCCATAACCACTCGTGGAAGTACCTCCTCTTCTATGACTACTTTCATACTGCATAAGACTTATAAAAACTATTTTTTCTCCTGTTTGTACTTCTTTCTCTAAGTTCTTCTTGGCTTTCTCTCGTATAAGCAAAGAATATAGTATACAAAAAGATTAAAAGTTTCACAATCTCCTTGAGTATAATGTTGCAATTCATCCCATAGGCTTCTCAGTTTTGTACTCACTGATAGAGGGGTTTCCTTATAAACACTTCCTGATTTTCGACTATATTTTATACTTTTTCGCAATTTTGATTTTCCTCGAATAAGCATTTATAATAGTTGCCCAAATTTCACATGTATTCACGTATATAAATGTGTTGCCGATACTTGGTATCATAGAGTTAATCAACCACGAGACCGCAATAACATTCTCCTTTCTTCATTTTGAATATCTAGGATATGAAGAATGTGGCTAGAGAACTTCTCCCGTGATAAATTCCCATTTTCCTCTTGTAGTTTGAGCAAATTCAAGTGCCCTAGACTAAACTTTATAATTTTTTCCATCAAATTTAATGGAAGTGATTTGTACCACATTTATCTTTCTTTTACTATCGTTTTCTTGTAAATAATAATATTGAATATGATCGCCAAAATTTCACCTTTCATGGCCATCCGTCTATCTCAGGATTCACATCGACTGCCTCAAGATTATACACAAACTCTAGCCGCCTCGGGATCTATCCCATGCTTAAATCTTCTAGTGGATGTTGGTGGATCTTTTGATTTCTATCCGATATGTAAGCCTCGTGACAATTTCCCATACTTTTCTTCAATCATTAGGGTTTATACTCAAATCCTAACAAAAAAGATTTCTTTGTTTTGGGTGCGTGTGTTTTCCACGACTTAAAAAATGTGATTATGCTCTAATACCATATTAAATAATTTGCAATCAATGAAGAAGCAATGCTAATCATGTAGAAGAAATTGGAAATCGGGTTCAACCCCTTTTTGAATAAGTGACTCTCTTCTCTTTCTTTTATTTTCTTACTTATTGTGGTCGGCTGACCACTAGGCTTATAATACAACACATAAAGGAAAAAGACAATATTAGTGTTATCCATATCACATTATATTGTATGATACAATACAATACGTATCGTATCGTGGAATGCCACGATACGATATACGATGCTGTATCGCACGATAAATATATAACTTATCATTCTTTATTATATCTTTATCGTGCGATACAACATGTATCATACGATACTCCCTAGACTTTATAAAAACCCCTGGTTGAACAAAACCTGACGTTTCTGCTGGTTTTTAGCTTTAGTTCGTGGGTTCTGAATGCCCAAAGGCGACTTCCAGCTTGTGTGAGGCATCTCCAATGATTCTATAAGTCTCCAATGCTACGATCATTGTGATAATAATGTTGTAAAAATCGTATCTTAACGTATTATACGATACGATTTTATCACATATCATACGAGTATACCGTACGAATAAGTACTCGTATCGCGATAAGCGATTTAAGTTACGAAATCATTTTTGCTTTTTTTTCAAACTCTTTTTCATCGCATTTTCTTGCTCCCAAATCCTTTTTTCATCCTTGTTTTTGTTGATTTTGTGGTTTATTCATAAGATTCTCAAGTGTTTCACCCAATCCAACTCCCCATATGTAGGGCTTTTGTCAATTCGTGACATAACCATCCTTTTGTATTCTACCCATTTTTTCTTTGAAAAATTTGGGGTTTTACAAATTTCGTGATTCTTAACCTATAAAAAGCTTTTTTCTTCTTGTTGAATGTTCACTTTCGTTTTAATGGCTTTCGATCGGGTCAATCAAGCATAGAAATGTTGCATCCTGTGTAGGAAAGAAATAGGCTTGTGAACAAGTGTATGTTTTGAAATGCAATAAAGTTGGTGATATTTCTCGTATGAAACCACTATCTTTCGAAAACCAAGAAAGATGCTAGTGCTTGCTATCGGGTTCTCGAAGCAATAAAGTATGAGATTGAGCAAGTATTAGAGGCTTTGAAGGAGAAAAAGAGATTTAAGGGTGAAAGAGAGGGCAAAAATAGGTGGTTGGGATATGTTTCAACCATTTGAAGGTACTTCTAAAGGGATGTATGGTGAAAAATTTCATAGTACAACTAAGATGGAATAAGAGACCCCTGAAGAGGAGAGGAGAATGCTAGAAAAGGGAAATAGTGTAAGTTTTGGTGGTAGTAACAGTTGAGTTTGACTCTTGTTCCACTACAAGAGCTCTTACTCGCTCGATGCCTACGCGGGGTACTATAGGAGGAGTTAAAGCCAAAGGTAATGGGGTGCCTTTATTTCCTCCTCATCTATGACTCTTGGAGCTAAGATAGGCATTATATTAGTTATGACTTCAAATGAGGTAATTAAGAAAGTAGATTTGAAGCATAACAAATTATTTTATGAAAATTACCTCCCTTTTCATGTTGCAAACTCATTTTCTTTTCAAAGTATTTGAATGCTATTATAAGTGTGTGATCAGATTATAGATTCTCTACTTATCATGCTTTGAGGGGTACATTACTATAGAAATGAGTTGATATTATTAATGCATAGAGTTCTTAATTTAGGAAGTCGTGGAAGGACATAAAATGTTCTATTATAACTGATGGTTGGAAAGAAGGTCAATGTATGTCTTTGGTAAACTTCTTGGTCTATTATTCGAAGGGGACACTGTTTTTTAAATCATGTGACTTTTTCCATATTGATAAAACTGCAGATAATTTACTCCTTTTTGAGAAAGTTGTTGAGGATATAGGTGTTTCAAATGTTGTTTAATTCATTGCTGATAATGCTGTAAATTTTAGAGCAGTTGGTAAGATTCTTGAGGCGAACCATCCATCCTCAGTATGGACTCCATGTGGTACATGTTGCATAGACTTAATGCTTAAAGATTTGAGTGCAATTAATGAAATAAGAGGGACTATAGATGCATGCAGAAATGTCACAAAGTTTATTTATAATTATTCTTCTATATTACATTTGATGCAAATCTATACAGGTGTAAGGGAATTGATTAGGCTTTTATTGACAAGATTTGCTACGAATGTCATTACTATGTAAAGTCATCGTACATAAAACAACAAACAACTACAACAATAACTAAGCCTTTTCCCATACTAGACGGGGTAAGCTACATGGATTCTTTGTTTCCACAGATCCCTATCGTGTGCCATGTTAGCAGTTAACTCACAATAAACTAGATCATTCTTTATTGTTTCTTTCCAACACTTTTGTGGTCGTCCTCTACCTCTTTTAATACTTTCCAAATTTAGTTTTTCTAACCTTCTTACAGGTTCTTCTTTTCATCTTCTTTCTATATGTCCAAACCATCTTAAACGATATTCTCTCATTTTATCTTGTATTGGTGCCACTCCTAATTTGTTTCTAATAACCTCATTATGTATACGGTCTTTTCTTGTATGACCACTCATCCATCTAAACATCTTCATTTCTCTCTCAGATATCTTTTATACATATTGATGATTAACTGCCCAAGACTCAGAACCATAAAACATGGCAGGCTTAATTGCTGCTCTATAATATTTACCTTTTAACTTTAATGGTATCTTCTTATCATAAAGAATACCTGATGCTCCTCTCCATTTTAACCAACCAGCATTAATTCTATGCATAACATCTCCATCAATTCTTCCATCACTCTGAAAAATTGACCCTAGCTATTTAAAACATTTCTATGTCCTTTGAGGTAACCAAACGATCCAACTTACATTCCATATATTGTGTCTTTGTTCTACTAAGTCGGAGGCCTTTGCTTTCTAATGTTTCTCTTCATAGTTCCAATTTTTTAAACTTTTTCCTTAGACTCCTCCGCTAATACAATGTGATCTGCAAATAACATACACAATGTACTTCTAATATGTTTTGTTAACTCATCGATCACCATTATAAATAAGTATGGACTTAAAGTTGATCCTTGATGTAACCCAATATTAACTTCAAAGAAGTCTGTCGAGTCCTCATGCATATTTTTGCACCATCATACATGTCTCTTATAAGGTTAATATATGTGAATGGGATACCTCTTTTTTCCAAAGTTCTCCAAAGAACCTCCCTCGGTACTATAAAGCTTTTTCTAGATCAATAAATATCATGTGAAGGTCTTTCTTTTTTACTCTAAAATGTTACATAAGACGTCTCAAAAGGTGAATCGCTTCATTAATAGATATGCCTGACATGAATCCAAATTGGTTCTCTGTTGTACTTGATACTTGTCTTAACCTATGTTCGATAATTCTTTCTCATAATTTCATAGTATGACTCATTAACTTGATACCTCGATAATTCGCATAATTTTGAATGTCTCCCTTGTTCTTATATATGGGTGTAAGTGTACTTGCTGTCCATTCCTCAGGCATCTTTTGGTTTTTCCATATTTCATTAAATAGTCTTGTGAGCCAAGTGATTCCTATTTCTCCTAGTATTTTCCAAACTTTTATTGGAATATTATCTGGTCCTATCGATTTACCATCCTTCATATGTTGAAGAGCCTCTTTGACTTCATTATTTTGAATACGTCGGTAGAAATTGTGGTTTATATACTTTTCTGATTTAGGTAATTCTCCTAAGCTAATACTAACATTTTTATTTTCATTAAAAAGATTATAAAATAGTTTTTCCATCTATTTCTTATATCATCATTTGCCACTAGAATTTTTTCATCCTCGTCTTTGATGCATCTAACATGATTAAGATCTTTAGTTTTCTTATCTCTAGCCCTAACTATCGTAAAAATATCTCTTTCACCATCTTTTGAGTTGAGTTTTTTTATATAAGTCCTCCCAAATTTTAGCTTTTGCTTCACTTACGGTCTTTTTTGCTTCCTTCTTTACTTTCTTATAAGCCTCTAAAGTTTCACTAGTTTTCTTAGCATAATGTAATTTGTAACATGTCCTCTTTGCCTTGATTTTATTTTGTACTACTTCACTCCACCACCAAGCTTCTTTTGTGCCGGTACACCTCCCTTAGATACCCCTAACACATCTTTTGCTACTTTCCTAATATGTATAGCCATATTGTTCCACATATCACATGGTGTACCAACATAATTCCAAACATCTCCTTCAAGGACTTTCTGTTTAAATATATCTTCTTTCTCGCTTTTGAGGTTTCACCATTTAGTCCGAATAGCTCGATGCACTCTTTTCTTCTTTGTCCATTTTTTAATTTGTAAATCCATAACTAAAAGTCGATGTTGGGTGGTTAAGCTTTCTCCTGGAATTACCTTGCAATCTTTACAATACGCTCTATCTTTTTTTCTACAAATAAAGTAATCAATTTGTGTTTGTGATAAGCCACTCTTTTCTTCGTCGTACATAAAAATGCACTGAAAAAATTGTTTGTATTTAATGAATGGGGATTTATTAGTTGGTCAAGAAAGAGGGAGGATATTGCTATGATAGATGTTTTTAATGTTAATTTTTAAGAAAATTATAGCAAAATTTTTAGGATGAATGTACCTTTAATTAAGGTCGAGGATGGTGAATAGTGAAGGCCTACTATGCTTTATTTATATAATGTTATGGATAATGTCAAATTGGAAATACAAGCAAACCTTAACAACAAACAATCACTTCTAAAAAAGGTTTGTAAGATAATTGATGCACACTAGAACCACCAAATGCATCATGATTTTGATGTTATATTTTTTAAACTTTTTTTCCAATTTTCTCCGAACTTTATAGAGGATAAAGAAGTAAAAAAGGGTATATTCAATGCAATTGACCTTGTAAAAGATTTGTCTACTCGTTGCACTATCCGTTTCGAGTTAAGCAAGTATATACATAGTGTTAGATTTTGGAATGCCAATTGCAATCCAACTCTGCTCTCAAATGCGAACATGTATTATGTATTTTTATTAATATTCATTTAAGTTACCAATTGATTAACTCTCAGTAGTTTCTATTAATTATTATCATATTTTATTTCAGATGAATAGTGGATTCATTTTGGTGCAGATGCACCGAACTTGGTAAGGTTTGCTTAATGCGTGCAAGAAAAATTAGAGCTTTTTCGAATGCATTCAAAAGAAAAAGAGAAAACGACTTGAGCATGCTCAATTGCGTGATTTGGTATATATTGGATATAATATGAAGTTAAGGTAAATGTAACAATTTTAAAAATATGTATTGTTGTTGTCTAGTTTTTTCTTATTAATAATGAATGATTGATGTTATTATATTGCATTTGATACTTTTATAATTTAGACATTCTTTTTTTACATATAAATGCAAAAGGAAGCAAGAAGGGCAAGGAAGGTGCCATATGACCCATTGAGCTATGAAAATATTGATATTATTGATGATTAGGTCGAAGAGGAGGAACCCCCATCAATTTAGAAGATGCACTCTAAGCCAAAGCAAAACTTGGAGTTGGAGATGAAGATTAAGGTATTGAACGTGTAGATTTAATTGTGGAGGAGGAAGAGGGACGAGGAGATGTAAATAATGGTGATCCTGACTATGTCGATTACAATGCTTTTGTTGATTATGATCCACATATTGGATGATTGTTTTAACTTTTAGTTGTAACTTTGTAACATTTTGGTTGGATGAAAATAAATTATAACTTTATTGTTTATTAATTAAAGGTATTCAATATTCACGTTATAGTATGAAATCTATGGATCTTTGGTCATTATGAGATGCTGTTTAACTTTGTTATTCTCTTCTCACAATATCTCACAATATTTTTATACTCAGTCATTTATTAAGAATTATCTCCTTCAAATCAAGCTTGTGGATTTAATTTTGTTTAATGTTATTGTGTTATATATGTTTTGTTTATTAATTTCAATTTTTGCATTTTTTAAAATTTATCAATATATATTTTTTTAATTTTTTTATCAAGAAATACAAAAAAATTGTACCGATATACTTTTTATAATATTTTTCAGTAGTGACAACATTGACGATTTGGTGGTTATAGTATAGCTTTTTTTGTTTTTTTCCTCGTGTATTTTGTATTTTCTTTTGCTATTTATTTTTTTTGAATGACAATATATGAAGTGCGTGAATATCTTTTCATTGTATTTGTGAAGTGGGAGACAATCTATTTAAGTCTTTTGGTGGTTTAGGAAGTGAAGATTGGAGATTTATGAAGAGCTTTTATTTTTAAGTGTATTAAGATTGAAATATTAAATTAAGATGATAGGAACAGGTGTTAAGGAATCCCAATCTTAGTCTGATGATTCGATATGATAGTGGGGTATTGCAATTGAGGAAAATAAATTAAAAATAAAATATATTTTTGTTGAGAAGGTGATTAGTGATGGAATTTCTCGTGTGAAGCATCACCTAACAAGGACTATGAAAAAGGTTGCTCTTTGTATGGGTAAAGTTACGAGAGCGCCAGAAGCAATTAAATAACAGTATCTACAAATGATTTAAAGTATAATTAAGAAGAGGCACAAAAAAGAAGATAAAGGAGATCTTTGAGGAAAAGGCTGTTGAACTTGGTGGTGGTGACGAGAACACTCCTTTTGATACTAGGACAAAGATTGATAGTAGTAGTTTTAAACCACCAATTAGGAAAAGAGAGTTATTCAATAGGTTGCAAGTGGTAGAAGAGGAAGGGCTAGAGGAAGATCTTATTCTGGCATAAAATATGTTTTTCCTCCTAGTACTATACCTGGTGCTTAACATGAAATTTACGCTGTTATGGCTTCAGAGCAATTATATGAGCAGACAGACCTTGCAACGGAGAGATGGTTTTATGATGCATGCATTTCATTTAATGCAACAAATTCTTTTTATTTTCAAGCAATGATAGATGTCATTACTAACATTGGTCCAGGGTATAAGATGTCATCTTATCAAAAGTTGAGAGGAAAACTATTAGAAAAGACTGTTCTTGAAGTGCAATAATATTGTTCGACTTTGAGAGAGTCATAGAAGGAGACATGATGAACTTTGTTAAACTTCCTTATCTATTGTCCTAAATGACTTATGTTTTTGAAACCTCTAGATATGTTAAAGGAATGACATGCTGCAGAGGTTCTAAGACATGAATTTAATAAGGTGATATTGGAGGTTGGGCTTGAGAATATAGTCCAATTTAATAAGGTGATATTGGAGGTTAGGCTTGAGAATATAGTCCAATTAATTAGAGATAATGCAACTAACTATAAGTACCTTGAAATGAGTTAGCTCAACTTTTTATTAGATACCATCTATAACCTTTTGTTTAGATCTCATATTGAAGGATATCGGAAAGATGGATGATGTGAAGGCAACACCTGAGTGTTGTCAAGATACCACAAAATTCATCTATAACCATGCTTTTGTATTATATATGATGAGGACATGGACAAATATTGAGTTTTGTCAAAATATTCAAATATTGTTCTTTTTGAGAACAACGGAGTTCCATTCCCAGTGTTCATTTGCATGGACGACCTGCTTTCGCCTCGTGAGTTTGTCTTTACTGTTTTAACCACATTAACCCTTGATTGGGTGTAGGGTATCAAACCGCTTTAACCTTGGATGGGTGTAGGGTATCAAACCACTTTAACCCTGAATGGGTGTAAGGTGTTGGACCACTTTAATCCTTGATGGGTGTGAAATGTCTCGAAGTAGGACTATTCTCAATCGGGCGAGTTTTTGAGGCCTGATTTGGATTTGATTTGATTTCAAAAAGTTTTGATAAACTTGATATTTAGTAAACATGCTTGGGTTTGGTTCCCAATGTCTCATTTTCAATTATTTTTTTGAAGAAAATTGTTTGAAAACCATCATTTCTTTAGATGAAATCTTTTGAAAAGGCAGAATACTGCCAATTTGGGCTTGGGGGCAAAGCAGTCATTTTCTTAGCTCTTTGTCAAAATCTGATTTTTTTGAGAGAGGTATAATGTACTTATATTTTGAGGTTGCCACGAAATTTTGGTCCGAAAAAGAGTTCGTTTAAGGTGTCTTTATTTGAAAACCCTTAAAAGATCCAAAACCGCGATTTTTCTTTAAAAAGACAAAATTTCTAAAGATCAAATTATTTTGAGAAAATTTTTGGGTGTTTACAATACCGAACTTAGTAAGGTTTGCAGCCAAACATGTAGTTTGACTAGGTGGGTGCGAGAGAAATTGGAGTTTTTTTGATGCATTCACACGAAAAAGAGAAACAAACTTGCTTCAAAATAGAAGAAATAGAAAATTGAATGACATTTCAGAAACAGTCTTTAGATTATATTTTGAAACTCTTGTATTAGACTATTAAGCATCATATGTTCTTTCTTAAAAGTTTTGAGATTAACTGACAGCGTGGATATGATTAAAGAAGCTATTAGAAGCAACTTTAATAGAAGAAAGACAAATTATGTGCCCGTGTGGAATATTATCGATAACACATGAATTCATGCAACAACTTACTACTTAAATCCAACAATTAGGTATTTTGTAAGCTTTAAATGGTACAGTGAGGTTAATCGAGGCATCATTGATTGTATAGACATTATTGATCTCTGATGAGAGTAGAGGAGATGTTATATATCGAGAGATGAAGATCTACGATAATACTCTTCACTTCATGAGCTTGTCTATAGCCATTCACAACCGTAATAATATGCATTAAGGGAAACTCTTTATCTTAATATTTAAGTTTCTTACATCTTATATTGGAATAACTCTTTATGTTGTTCTTTTTCTATTAGATGTTTGGTGGAATATGTTTGGAAGTGATTGCTCAAACCTGAGAGATTTTGCAATAAGAGTTCTGAGCCAAACCTGCATTGCAACTGGATGTAAGGAATTGGAGTGTCTTCGAACATATGGACACAAAAAAGTGCAACAGGTTGGAATATCAGTGGGTCAATGACAATTTTCATCAATTGCAACATGCGGGTTCGACAAAGGTAATAAATGATTAGTTACTAATTAAGTATTCAATTCAATATTTCATTTTATTTAATTGTTATAATGTTATTTACTTATCTTTCTTGTAGGCAATTAATAAAGTTAAGTAGAGAGAAAAATCAATTTAATCCAATAGATAATTTTGATATCTTAGAGGTGTGGATTATGAAAGATAGCGACGCAAATAAACTCTTAACTTAAGAAGACATTTAATGGATTAATTTAAAAGGAACACAACAACTTCAAGAGGACAATGATTTTGATTTTGAAGCTGAAGGTGGTGATAATCTTGAATAAGAGGAGAAGATCAAAATTATTTAGTTGATCCTAATTATAATATGTAAATGTAATTCTTTCTTCAATTATGAAAGTTGTAATTTTTTTTGCTAAAGATGTAATGCTTAAATGCTTTATATATTGAATTGTTTTTAATTTACGTGATTTTTTAATTTTTTTTTCAATTTTTTAGTATTAAACAATATACAGAGCGATACATTACTTATCGTATCGTAGACCAAAATGATACACGATACAATATATATCGAGCAACATTGGACGACATTGCTCCTAATAAGTGACTCCTAATTTAAAGAACCAATAAAAACATTTTAATGCACTAGCTTAATACATTTGTGTAACGACTAACAAGTTCATATCCACATTCAATATCCGAAGTTCGTTGAGGATTCAAGATTCAATTCATATCCAATTTTCCAAATGCAAATTAAGATGAGGAGTTCAATTCAAAAAAGAGTCTAGCTATCCATATTTTGATAAAAACAATTGAAGATAAAATTATCCGAAAATGATTAGAGTCCTTATCTTATTTGGTTTCTTAAATTTACAAGTCTTTTATCTTATTGGGTTTCTTATTTCTATAAAGATTTAGACTTATCAAATACATATCAAATGTAATTGAGTTTACAAATGGACTCCATCTCTTATCATTAAGACATTTTTTGAGTTAATTGGCTGATTTTCCTCTCTATTGGATTCTCTGCCTTTGGCGTCTTCTTGGAGCTAATGTTGTAAAATTTATATTGATGCCCATATATCATTGGGAACCGATACATGATAATCATATCGTATCATACAATATAGTAAAATTAGTCTATTTAATATTGTAAAATTTGGAAAAAATCATAAAAAAATCTAAGAAATAGAAAATTTTGAAATTAATCAACAAAAGATAACAAATTATTACAAAATATAAAGTGACAAACAACATTAATGATTAAACACAATTGAGTTAACAAGCTTCGGAGTTCAGAATCTTTAGCATACAATACAAAATTAAAATTACATACAAAGTTCATACTTCAAGTTTAACTCGGAGTACAATTTCAATGTTATTCCATAAAGCATGGATCATAATCAACAAATGCATCATAAACATTATAGTCAGGGTTGTCAACATCGTCGTCATCATTTTCACCATTGCCATCATCTCCCTCGTCCTCCTTCATAACTAGGTTCTCCAATCCAACATCTTCCACGTCGTTATCTCCAATCTATGCGACTGCCTCTAATGCCTCCAGTTTTAATCCTCTAAATTGATGAGAGGCTCTTGTTCTTAACCCAATCATTAACAACAACAACTAAGCCTTTTCCCATACTAGATGGGGTCGGCTACATGGATTCTTTGCTTCTACAGAGAACTATAATAATTTGTATAATCCGTAGTAGATAAGTCCGATAAAGTTTTACGCTAGTTGTTAGAAGCCTAACACAACCCAATCATTAAGAATGTCAATATTTTTATAGGTAAGTAGGTCATACGGTGTCTTCCTTGCCTTTTGTGCATATCTTTTTATTTGTCAATAAAAAAACAAAATCAAAAGTGGAGCAATATTATATATTTACAAAATCATTCAATTATATGAATCAACTGATTATGAGTAAAGAGTAAGGAGCAATAAACATATTAAATTATCACCTTTGCCTTAACATAATATTGAATGCACTATATACCAAATCATGAAGACGAGTATGCTCCAATTTGTTTCTCTTCTTTGTGTGAATACATTAGAAAAAACTCCAATTTCTTCTACATCCACTTAAATTACATGTTTAACTCATATAAATTGAGCAAACCTCAACCAGTTTGGTGCATCTACACCAAAGTGAACCCACTACTCATCTAAAAGAAAACAACATAATAAGAATTAAGAAGCACTAGAAGTCATAATCAATTTAAAATCAAATAATTTATAACTTACAAACAACAACAACTAAGCCTTTTCCCATACTAGATGGGGTCAACTACATGGATTCTTTGTTTCCACAGAGCCCTATTATGTGTCATATTAGCAATTAACTCACAATAAGCTAGATCATTCTTTATTGTTTCTTTACAAGAATTTTGTAGTCATCCTCTATCTCTTTTAATACTTTTAAAATCTAGTTTTTCATACATTCTTAGAGGTTCTTTTGATCTTCTTTCTATATGTCCAAACAACCTTAAACGATATTCTCTCATTTTATCCTCTATTGGTGTCACACATAATTTATTTCTAATAACCTCATTATGTATACGGTCTTTTCCTGTATGACCACTCATCCATCTCAACATCTTTATTTTTGTCATAGACATCTTTTGTACATATTATGATTAATTGCCAAACACTCAGAACCATAAAACATGGCAGGTCTAATTATTGCTGACTCCTCCACTAACACAATGTCATTTGCAAATAATATACACCTTGAATATGTTTTATTAACTCATCAATCACCATTGCAAATAAGTATGGACTTAAAGTTGATCCTTGATAAGTCTGTGATTCCTTCATGAGTCCTCACATATGTTTTTGCACCATCGTACATGTTTCTTATAAGGTTTATGGATGTCAATGGGATACCCCTTTTTTCCAAGGTTCTCTAGAGAACCTCCTGTTGAAAAACAAGTGATTACCAGAAAAATAATTACTTTATTTCATATCAAGACATGAACAATACATAAGGTGCAGGTCGGCCACTTCATGGCTGCCGCCTCCCACCTTTCAATCTCTTAACCCCAGCCCTAATGACAAAATGATTTTATACTTAAACTAATCTAACTTGAAAGACACTAATACCCCTACTTAAAGGACCTGATTCCCAATGGATCAAATCTGATCTATTGGGACCCAAATTCTTAATCTAACTTTAAATATAAATTAGACTCAAACACAAACTACTTTAATAACCAGACACAACTTGCCACTGAACCAAAGTTCAGTTTCCAACACCTCCCTCGGTATCTTATGATAAGTTTTTTCTAGATCAATAAATATCATGTGAAGGTCTTTATTTTTTACTCTAAAATGTTCCATAAGTCGTCTCAAAAGGAGAATCGCTTCAACAGTAGATCTATTTTGCATGAATCCAAATTGGTTCTCTATTGTACTCGATACTTGTTTTAACCTACGTTCGTTAATTCTTTCCCACAATTTCATAGTATGGCTCATTAACTTGATACCTCGATAATTCACACAATTCTGAATGTCTCTCTTGTTTTTATATATGGGTATAAGCGTACTCGCTCTCCATTCCTCGGGCATCTTTTGGTATCTCCATATTTCATTAAATAGTCTCGTGAGCCAAGTGATTTCTATTTCTCCTAGTATTTTCCAAACTTCTATAGGAATATTGTTTGGTCCTACGGATTTACTACCCTTCATATGTTTAAGAGTCTCTTTGACTTCATTCTTTTGAATACGTCGGTAGAAATTGTAGTTTATATACTTTTATGATTTGACTAACTCTTCTAAGCTAATACTAACATCTTTATTTTCATTAAAAAGCTTAAAAATAGTTTTTTCATCTATTTCTTATATCATCATTTGTCACTAGAAGTTTTTCATTCTCATCTTTGATGCATCTAACAAAATCTTCAGTTTTCTTATCTCTAGTACTAGCTATCTTAAAAATATCTCTTTCACTCTCTTTTTTGTTGAGTTTTTTTTTTATATAAATCCTCCTAAATTTTAGCTTTTGCTTCACTGATGGCCTTTTTCGCTTTCTTCTTTGCTTTCTTATAAGCTTGAAAAGTTTCATTGGTTTTCTTAGCATAATGTAATTTGTAATATGTCGTCTTTGCACTGATTTTATTTCGCACTATTTCACTCCACCACCAAGCTTATTTTTGTGCAGTACACCTCCCTTAGATTCACCTACCACATCTTTCGCCACTTTTCTAATACGTATAATCATATTGTTCCCCATATCACAAGGTGTATCAACAAAATTCCAAGCATCTCCTTGAAGGATTTTCTGTTTAAATATATTTTCTTTCTCGCTTTTGAGGTTTCACCATTTAGTCCAAATAACTAGATGCACTCTTTTCTTTTTTGTTCATTTTTTATTTATAAATCCATAACTAAAAATCGATGTTGGGTGATTAAGCTTTCTCCTGGAATTACCTTACAATCTTTATAACACACTCTATCTTTTTTTCTATAAATAAAATAATTAATTTGTGTTTGTGATAAGCCACTCTTATAAGTAATTAAATGTTCATCTCGTTTCTTGAAGAATGTATTGACTATAAAGAGATCAAATACAACAACAACAACAACAACAACAACAACAACACTTAAGCCTTTTCTCGTACTAGACGGGGTCAGCTACATGGATTCTTTGTTTCCACAGATCCCTATCGTGTGCCATGTTAGAAGTTAACTCACAATAAGCTAGATCATTCTTTATTGTTTCTTTCCAACACTTTTGTGGTCGTCCTCTAGCTCTTTTAATACTTTCCAAATTTAGTTTTTCATACCTTCTTATAGGTTCCTCTTGTGATCTTCTTTCTATATGTCCAAACCATCTTAAACGATATTCTCTCATTTTATCCTGTATTGGTGCCACTCCTAATTTGTTTCTAATAACCTCATTATGTATACGGTCTTTTCTTGTATGACCACTCATCCATCTCAACATCTTCATTTCTATCACAGCCATCTTTTGCACATGATGATGATTAACACCCCAACACTCAGAACCATATAACATGGTAGGCCTAATTGCTGCTCTATAATATTTACCTTTTAACTTTAATGGTATCTTCTTATCACAAAGAATACCCGATGCTCCTCTCCATTTTAACCAACCAACATTAATTCTATGTGTAACATCTCCATCAATTATTCTCACTCTGAAAAATTGACCTTAGGTATTTAAAACTTTCCTTTCGGGGGATGTAATGTCTGCCAATTTTAATTTCTATGTCTTCTGAGATAACCAAATGATCAAACTTACATTCCATATATTTTGTCTTTGTTCTACTAAGTCGGAGGCCTTTGCTTTCTAATGTTTCTCTCCAAAGTTCCAATTTTCTATTAACTTTTTCCTTAGACTCCACTAATACAATGTCATCTGCAAATAACATACACCAAGGTACTTCATCTTGAATATGTTTTGTTAACTCATCAATCACCATTATAAATAAGTATGGACTTAAAGTTGATTCTTGATGTAACCTAATATTAACTTCAAAGAAATCTGTCATTCCTTCATGAGTCCTCACACATGTTTTTGCACCATCATACATGTCCCTTATAAGGTTAATGTATGTCAATGGGATACCTCTTTTTTCCAAAGTTCTCCAAAGAACCTCCCTCGGTACTCTATCATAAGTTTTTTCTAGATCAATAAATATCATGTGAAGATCTTTCTTTTTTGCTCTAAAATGTTACATAAGACGTCTCAAAAGGTGAATCGCTTCAATAGTAGATCTGTTTGACATGAATCCAAATTGGTTCTCTGTTATACTTGATACTTGTCTTAACCTACATTCGATAATTCTTTCCCACAATTTCATATTATGGCTCACTAACTTGATACCTCGATAATTCACACAATTTTGAATGTCTCTCTTGTTCTTATATATAGGTATAAGTGTACTTGCTCTCCATTCCTCGGGCATCTTTTGGTTTTTTCATATTCCATTAAATAGTCTTGTGAGCCAAGTGATTCCTATTTCTCCTAGTATTTTCCAAACTTTTATAGGAATATTATCTAGTCCTACCGATTTACCACCTTTCATACTGACATGTCCATTTATGTCTCCTCCTAGCCAAATCATCTCCCAAGGTATTATAGGAACATAAAGAGATTAAATGCCATAACAAAGTTTAAAATCTCTTCCCAAAACCAAAGTTTCCGTGAATACCTTGATATCCTAATGCCTCTTTACTAACATGTCCATTTATGTCTCCTCCTAACCAAATCATCTCCCTTTGTGAAATTCTTTGAATCACCTTATCTAACTCTTTCCCAAAAGCCGTCTTTATACTATCTTCTAGTCTTACTTAAGGTGTGGAAGCACAAACTATATTTAAAACATATGCTCCTAACACCAATTTCAACGTTATGATTCGATCACCGTATTGTTGTATGTCTACTACACTATCCTTTAATTCTTTATTAGTGATAATACCAACTCTGTTTCGAGCCTTTTCCTTACTTGAGTACCATAATTTAAAACCTGTATCCTCAATATCTTTTGCTTTTTCTCCAACCAACTTTGTCTCTTATAAACATAAAATATGAATCTTTCTCTAAATCATAGTATCTACCACCTCCATTAGCTTACCAGACAATGTTTCGATATTTTAAGAACCAATATGAATCTTATTATCTAGGACTAGTTTCTTTACCCCCCTCATCCGTCCATATTGAAAATGTAGAGACCCTCTCTATAATTTATTCATTATATTTGGGTGATAATATAGCGGGACTAACTTCTTTACCCATACCCGTTCATGATGTGGGAACCCTTTGCAATTGATTCACTACATTCTGGCAAAAATGTAGAGGCCTTTGTTTACTTTTTGCTGCATTCGGGCTCCGCAGTGCGTCGCTAGGCGGAGATACCTCAAAGCAATGCTCATAATTTGTGTAATTCATGGTATCAGGGAGTGGAGTTGTATTGTAATCAACCTTCCAAAATTGCCAATATATATACTTGTTTAGCTATAAATGGATGTTTTACCGAGTGGATGAATATTTTACAAGGTGAATTGTATTCAATATCTCTTTTTTTTATTTTTTCAAATTCCTTCATCTTTCTGTCTAACTAATAGAGAGTATACTATACCAAGAGTAGGCAGATCCTCACTTTCTAAGATATTATTTTTCACATTCTCATAATCCGATGAAACACCTCTTAAGAGATCAAACCGATGAAACACCTCTTAAGAGATCAAACAACAACAACAACAAAAAAGCTTTTTCCTATACTAGACGGTGTCGGCTACATGGATTCTTTGTTTCCACAGATCCCTATCGTGTGCCATGTTAGCAATTAACTCACAATAAGCTAGGTCATTCTTTATTGTTTCTTTCCAACATTTTTGTGGTCGTCCTCTAACTCTTTTAATACTTTCCAAATTTAGTTTTTCATACCTTCTTACAGGTTCTTCTTGTGATATTCTTTCTATATGTCCAAACCATCTTAAATGATATTCTCTTATTTTTATCCTGTATTGGTGCCACTCCTAATTTGTTTCTAATAACCTCATTATGTATATGGTCTTTTCTTGTATGACTACTCATCCATCTCAACATCTTCATTTCTGTCACAGCCATCTTTTGTACATGATGATGATTAACACCCCAACACTCATAACCATAAAACATGGCAGACCTAATTGCTACTCTATAATATTTACCTTTTAACTTTAATGGTATCTTCTTATCACAAAGAATACATGATGCCTCTTAAGAGATCGAACACCTTTTTTTTCTGAATTCATGTATTGTCTCTTTTGATTATTGAAGGTGGATCGAACACTTTGACTGCTCTTTTCTAACATTTTGCCGATAGCTAGCTGTCAAATCTCCCCCTCAATCTAATTTGCTTGCTCGGGTACTATGTTAAATGGATTGCTTTAAGCTTTATTGATAAACATCAAGAAAGTAATGAGAAGGATACATGGCATCCCGCAACCTTCCTTGGGTGTCTGCGGTTGCTGCATATTTTCTTCTCTAAACTAAACCTAATGAAACACCCTATTTTATACTAGTTGTTCTAACTTGAATGACTAATTTATCCCTACTTAAGTAGTGACCCAATATTACACTTTAGGGGCAGATTAGTTCGTGTATGGTACATGATATTCTTCAATCCCGATTCCCAACGACTAGTGATATAGTCGTTGGGAGCAACTGCTCCCTCTTTTTTATCTCTTCTCTTCATTATCAAAGGTTATAAGTCCTCTATCCATAGAGGATGTTGTGCATTCAATAAATATGCTTTTCTTTTGTCTTGTTTTGATATTTTGCCTATGTGGTCGGGCTTGGGCACCAAGTGTTTGGTGATTTGACTAGTGGAAGATTTGTGTGATCTTTGGTGCTTGACTTTGTGAAAATTATTGATTACATCATAGTGCTAGCCTTACATGGTATGAGAGCCAGAATGGTTCGTTTAGAGCTACATTGGAATTCATGTCGATTATGGGAAGATTCTCAGATTGTGTGTTGTTTGGCTATCTTGAAGAAATCAAGGTATTCTTCATATTTCCTGTTGTTTGTCTTGATAAAATGAAAGAAAAAAGCGAAACATTTCGTTGGTTGTTGGTTTCCAATTCTTATTCAAGTTGAGCATGTACCATGAATTTATTTTTTATTTTTTAAATACTATTGAGACTATATTGATGATACTATTAAGGGGCCCAAAAGCTTGACAAGGATGAGTTTCTCAAGGCGCAAGAGAAATACATACAAGAATTCAAAAAGTGGGAAAAGTACAATGCCAAAATCATATTGATTATTTACTAAAATGTAGATGAAAAACTCTCTAGTGAAATACATGTTTGATAATGCCCATGAGACTTGGAATATCTTAAGAAAACTCATTCTCAAGATAATTTTGTTTTTCGAATAAATTTAATAGAAAAGATGATAATGCTCAAACTAGGTTCAATGGGTATTAGAGAATATTATAATGAGTTTTTCGATATATGCAACTAATTTAGGAGTTTTGATATATTTGAAAAACTTTAAAGTATGGATAAATATAAAGAATATATTGAAAATCAATATTTGTTCTTGTTCATACGGGATTATGAGATGAATTTGAGAGCATAAGATCCAATTTGATACATAGAAAACCTAGACCCAAAAACTATAAGATGTATTATTTAGTTATAGAAGAAACTAGATTAGAAAATTTTAAGCGACAACAAGGAAGCCGTTCTTCCCACTTCTAGACCCGAAAATTATTTAAAGAGGTACAAACCTTCACATGCCAAAAATGGTAAAGGAAATGGATAATTCAAAGTTAATGCAATGCCCGAACAAGAGTATGATTTGCCATTATTGGACATATCAAGACCATGTATCCTCTCTTAGAGGAAGATTCATCAGTGGTTGCCATTGACAACAAGAAAGAATTGCTACCTTCAAGAATTAAGCCTACATTCAAGAAATATTGAAAGAGAAGGCAAGCATCTCTGGGTCAATGTTATCACCTTTTTTCAAAGATCAAGGTATTCTATAACTTTTAGATTATGATGCTTCTTTTCATATGAGACATGAATATAAATTGTTAGATAAATGCACATAAGTTAGAGCACAAGTATTTACGATCGATGGAACTTAGCTTGATGTAGAAATTGATAACTTAGAAAATAATGCCTTTAAAATACCTCAAGTATGTTTTATACTAAAATTGAATCTTAATCTTCTCTCTGTTAATAATGGTTGCATTAGTACTTTCTCACCAAATGGATCCATCTCTCGAAAAAAGTGATTGGGCAAGGATATAGATAGGGTGGTCTCCACGCCATAGATAATTTAGTTATGATAAATTTTGAAACATATGGAAGTGTTTGTAATCTTCTAATATGGTGACCGAATCATGACGTTGAAATTAGTGTTAGGAGTAGAGGTTTTGAATATAGTTTGTGCTTACGTACCCCAAGTAGGACTAGAAGATAGTATAAAGACAATTTTTTGAGAAGAGTTAGATAAAGTGTTTCAAAAGATTCCACAAAGGGAGATGATTTGTTTAGGAGGAGATTTAAATGAACATGTCGGTAAAGAGGCATTAGGATATCAAGGGATTCATGGAAACTTTGGTTTTGGGGATGTAAACGAGGAAGGTAGGGAGAATTTAAATTTTGCTATGGCATTTGATATCTTTATAGTCAATACAATCTTCAAAAAACGAGATGAACATTTAATTACTTATAAGAGTGGCTTATCACAAACACAAATTGATTACTTTAGTTGTAGAAAAAAAGATAGAGCGTATTGTAAAGATTGTAAGGTAATTCCAAGAGAAAGCTTAACCACCCAACATCGACTTTTAGTTATAGATTTACAAATAAAAAAATGGACAAAGAAGAAAAGAGTGCATCAAGCTATTCGGACTAAATGGTGGAACCTAAAAAACGAGAAAGAATATATATTTAAACAGAAAGTCCTTCAAGGAGATGTTTGGAATTATGTTGGCACACCTTGTGATATGTGGAACAATATGGCTATACATATTAGGAAAGTGGCGAAAGATGTGTTAGGGGTATCTAAGGGAGGTGTACCGGCACAAAAAGAAGCTTGTGGTGGAGTGAAGTAGTGCAAAATAAAATCAAGGTAAAGAGAGCATGTTACAAATTACATTATGCCAAGAAAACTAGTGAAACTTTAGAAGCTTATAAGAAAGCAAAGAAGGAAGCGAAAAAAACCATTAGTAAAGCAAAAACTAAGATTTGGGAGGACTTATATAAAAAAACTCAACTCAAAAGAGGGTGAAAGAGACATTTTTAGGATAGCTAGGGCTAGAGATAAGAAAACTAAAGATCTTAATTATGTTAGATGCATAAAAGACGAGGATGAAAAATTTTTAGTGGCAAATGATAATATAAGAAATAGATGGAAAAACTATTTTTATAATCTTTTTAATGAAAATAAAGATGTTAGTATTAGTTTAGGAGATTTAGCGAAGTCAGAAAAGTATATAAACCACAATTTCTACCGACGTGTTCAAAAGAATGAAGTCAAAGAGGCTCTTAAACATATGAAGGGTGGTAAATCGGTAGGACCAGTTAATATTCCGATAGAAGTTTGGAAAATACTAGGAGAAATAGAAATCACTTGGCTCAGAAGACTATTTAATGAAATATGAAAAAACCAAAAGATGCCCGAGGAATGGAGAGCAAGTACACTTATACCCATATATAAGAACAAGGGAGACATTCAAAATTGTGCGAATTATCGAGGTATCAAGTTAATGAGTCATACTATGAAATTATGAGAAAGAATTATGAAACGTAGGTTAAGACAAGTATCAAGTACAACAAAGAACCAATTTGGATTCATGTTTGGCAAATCTACTATTGAAGCAATTCACCTTTTGAGACGTCTTATGTAATATTTTAGAGCAAAAAAGAAAGATCTTCACATGATATTTATTGATCTAGAAAAAGCTTATGATAGGGTACCGAGGGAGGTTCTTTGGAGAACTTTGGAAAAAAGAGGTATCCCATTGACATATATTAACCTTATAAGAGACATGTATGATGGTGCAAAAACATGTGTGAGGACTCATGAAGGAACAACAGATTTCTTTGAAGTTAATATTAGGTTACATCAAGAATCAACTTTAAGTCCATACTTATTTATATGAGTTAACAAAACATATTCTAGATGAAGTACCTTGGTGTATGTTATTTGCAGATGACATTGTATTAGTGGAGGAGTCTAAGGAAAAAGTTAATAGAAAATTGGAACTATGGAGAGAAACATTAGAAAGCAAAGGCCTCCGACTTAGTAGAACAAAGACAAAATATATGGAATGTAAGTTTGATCATTTGGTTACTTCAGAGGACATGGAAATTAAAATTGGCACACATTGCATTCCCCAAAAGGAAAGTTTTAAATACCTAGGATCAATTTTTCAGAGTGATGGAAGAATTGATGGAGATGTTACACATAGAATTAATGCTGGTTGGTTAAAATGGAGAGGAGCATCATGTATTCTTTGTGATAAGAAAATACCATTAAAGTTAAAAGGTAAATATTATAGAGCAGCAATTAGGCCTGCCATGTTTTATGGTTCTGAGTGTTGGGCAGTTAATCATCAACATGTACAAAAGATGTCTGACAGAAATGAAGATGTTGAGGTGGATGAGTGATCATACAAGAAAAGACTGTATACATAATGAGGTTATTAGAAATAAATTAGGAGTGGCACCAATAGAGGATAAAATGAGAGAACATCGCTTAAGATGGTTTGGACATATAGAAAGAAGATCAAAAGAAGAACTTGTAAGAAGGTTAGAAAAACTAAATTTGGAAAGTATTAAAAGAGGTAGAGGACGACCACAAAAGTGTTGGAAAGAAACGATAAAGAATGATCTAGCTTATTGGGAGTTAACTGCTAACATGGCACACAATAGGGATATGTGGAAACAAAGAATCCAAGTAGCCAACCCCGTCTAGTATGGGAAAAGGCTTAGTTGTTGTTGTTGTTGTTCTATAGTTCTATTCTCAACAGTATAAAGAATGATCTAGTTTACATTGAGTTAACTGTTAGCATGGCACATGATAGGGTTATGTGGAAACAAAGAATCCATGTAGCCAACCCCACATAGTATGGGAAAAGGCTTTGTTGTTGTTGTTGTTGTTGTGGAAGTGTTTATAATGAATTTGTTTTTTGTTACAAAAAATTGGGACATCTTGATGTGAGTAAAATAAACAACTATCCATAGATGATTTCATTTGCAAAGATTATATATTTGGTAAAACACATTATGCATCATTTGATGAAATAACTCTTATAACAAAAAGGCTTTCGAATTAATGCACTCCGATGTTGGGGGACCCATTCTCATCACCTCAAAAGGAGTGACCTATTATGTTATTTTTGTAGATGGTTTCACTCAACACACTTAGATATATTTTTTAAACACAAATCAAAAGTTTTAAATTTTTTTTTGACATTTCACAATATGATGAAGACTCAATTTATAACTAATATAAAGATTTTAAGAAACGACTCCGATAGTGAATATCTCTCGAATGGCCTCAAAAATTATCTTGAATAACATGAAATTTGGCATAAAAAATCTTGTACAAAGCTCTCTAGTAAAACGGTTTAGCCAAAAGAAAGCATAGGTATATTATTAAAACTACTAGAATTTTATTAATAGCAAGTAAAATTTCTAAATATTTGAGGTCCGAAACCGCTTTAACATGTGTATACTTGATAAATAGGATATCATTATCCAAACTAGGCAATTGTTCTTTCATTAAAAATTATATTCAAATGAACATAGTTATAGTCGGTCAAAAGTATTTGAATGTAAATGTTATGTTTATACAGATAAGAATGGCAAGTTAGGACCCAAAGCTATTGAACGTGTCTTTCTTGGCTATGGTATTGATAAAAAAAGATATAGATGTTACAACCCAAAAGAAGATAATCTATGTGTCTAGAGATGTCAAATTTATTAAAGTCAGTACTATTATGAAGATAGTCTAAAAACCCCAAAGATAGTTACATATTTTTGGATGAAATCACAAATTTAAAGTTAGATGACCAAGAGGAAAGTATGGTCACTAGAGTGTGAACCTACAAATCAAGAAGTTATATAAGAAATCGTAAGACCTTTTGAACATTATTTTGTAAGAAGAAATGGAGACAATGACAATATGTTAAGTAAAAGAGTCATAAAACCTCCTCAAAGATTTGTGTCTTATGAAACATTTCAACCCCAATATAGGAATCGTATATCAATGAACCTAAATATTATAACCAAGCAACAAATAACTTAGAATTGAGAAAAGCTATGAATGCTAAACTAGAAGCATTAGAAAAGAATAGTATTTGGGACCCGTATTGTTTGTATTGTGTATCGTTTTGGTTCACGATATGATATGATACGTATCGTATCGTATCGTTTTTTAATACTAAAAAATTTAAAAATGAAAAAAATCATAGAAGTTTAGGAAAAATCAGGATAATTCTAAACAATTCATATAATTCATGAGCAAATACCAAATACACAGACAAAAAGTGAAAAAAACTATACCATAACCACTAGATTATTGATGTTAATGTTGTAATTAGCATATCAGTGTCCATATCATATAGGGCACCGATACGCGATAACCATATCGTATCGTATGATATGGTACATTAAAATATTGAAAACAATCAATTAAAAAATCATAAAAAAATCATCTCGTATAGTAATACACTATATCGTGTAATACAAGGTGTATCGTAAAATACAATACCCGTATCACAATGCATCGTATGATAGGTTACGATAAAGGTGTGATACATGCCTATTGTGATACATGTACCTATATCGTATCGTATTCTCGTACGATACGCGATAAAATCATATTGTTATATATGATACGATTTTTACAACATTGGTCGATGTTGTCATTATCAGAGTGATGGTGGTATCGGAGACCTTTAAAAACCATTGGAGATGTCTCACCCTAGCTAAAAGTCGCCTTGGAGTAGTTAGAAGACACAAAGAGAAGTCAAAAATCCCATAGAAACATGGGTTTTGTTCGGCCAACATGCCTTTTTTTATAAAGACTTAGGGTATATCGACCGTATTGTACGACAAAGGTGATATGTCTTGTATCGCACGATATATGATATAACGCACGATACCAAATGATAAGTTCTATGAAACGATACAACATGGTGTATCATATCGTGTATGTGTCGTACTCTATCATATGATATAGTGTGATACGAATAACATTGCTTGGGACATTATGCCTAAACCCAAAGAGAAGAAAATCGTCGATTGTGGGTGATAGGACCAAACTAAGGATTACGGATAGAGAAAAATTAGAAGATCCTACTCTTCACAAATAAATGGTAGGAGCTTTGACGTATCTTACCATCACTTAACCAAACATAACACATGAGTACATGTGACAAGTCAATTTCAACATACTCTCACTAGTATACACATGAGTTGTTATGTGGATTGTGGGATACATAAATGTTAACATTTAATAGGGCAAGCCACTAGGGCCCGTCCCATGCTTAGGTACTGGATAGCCAGGGCCAGGGCCAGGGCCATCTGGGCCCTGGCCAATCCAGTTAGCCGTTGGGGATCAGGGCTCCCCAACGGTCTAATCCCCAACAGTTGAATGTTGTTGGCCCTCTCCTTACTACTCTCTTCTCTCTCACTTGTTGTAAATAGAGCGTCACTCCATCAATAAATTAAGCTATCTTCCATAACCTTTTGACTTGCTAATTTGTCTCCTTCTTGACTCAAGGTGTGTTCTTCACTTATATTCATATTTGGATGTGTTGGTATCTTTACGATTAGATCGATATGTTGATGATTTGTGACTTGATTGCTTTAATATTCATACATTAATACATATTTACATGGTATCAGAGCATCATTTTGAAGGAATCGACCACATCTAGAAGCGTGCCAAAATTGAAAAGTTTGTGATATTGCGTACTTGACGTTTCAAACTTGAGGTAACATCAAAATCCTTGTTTATTCCTTGAAATGAATAACAAAAGTGAGTCTTTTAAATACATTCTTTACCCAAAATGCTATCAAAGTTTGGTAAGAATCATGAAAAAGTATTTTGTCTAAAGATTTTTGGAATTACATAGACGGGACAATTCAATAATCAATCTTAGATATTGAAAATTTAAACAATGATGATGGTTTTAAAGCTCAAGAAAAATACAAGCAAGATTTGAAAACATAGAAAAAATTGATTGCAAAAATAACATGAAAATTTTGCCAAAATGTTGATGAAAAACTTAAAAATAGAATTAGTATATTTGAAAATGCATTTGAAACTGGAGAATATTTAAAAAAATTCATTCTCAAGATTCATTCATTTTTCAAATAGATTTGGATCAACCACCACTTTTATTTCTTCATCCCTCTTAGGGTTCTAATTTGTTTACAAAACTTATATATAAAATTTTATAACTTGAAAGACTAATATATCCTTATATTAATATACTATTAATAAATATTAATCAAGAACGGATATAGAATGAGATCCAAATATAATTAAGCAGAAATAGTAAGATCTGGTCCAGAGATCTTCTCAACAGGACATTGCGAGGGAGAATTCACCTGCTAAGTTGGCATGTAATATGTTAGGTGGGAAGGTCCTTAGAAGCATGGAGGATGCAAACATCAGCAAAGCATCTAGCAAATTTGGTTCTGTCATCATCAAAGCCACAGTTCACACCAAAAGTTTCAAAGAAGCCCTTACTAGTTGCAACATTGGGTCTCCTCTGGTAACGGTACCAGCACCATTTGCACCTGTTACACTTCCTTGACCTCTATGGCTTGACACCATGGATCCGAGGAGCCTAGCTACTAGTGGAAAATTGGAGATTCCTGAGTTTTTCTTTGGATATGCGAGTTCCTCATCTTTGAGCAACCGGCTAACTGAGGCTGGACCAGAATGTGCATCACTTGCAAGCAATCCACCAAGTCACTCGAGCTCAACTAACCCACCACCAACATTTGGCCTCCGTGCTGCTTCAACTTTTGGTGCTGTTAGCTTTCCCTTTGGTTCATCATTTGTTGCTGCTCCTGTCATTAGTTCATCATCAGCAGTAACAACTATGGTTTCTACTAACACTGACATCCAGAAAACTTCTGCACCTTCCTCGGGTTTGGTGAAACCACTAGGAACTGAGTCTTCCTCTTTTTTAGCTGTAACTTCTCTTCTTCCTTTTTTGGGATGGGTGGGTTCTTTTTCAGTGCATCATCGTCAGGGGCCACTACTGCAACAGCTGGTGCTACATCTACCATATGATATTAATGGTCATTGAAGTGCATGCCATGGATCCAGTAGTGTAGATTTGCTCAAGTGGTTTGCTTTGAGTCAGCTTAGATGAGTCCCGGTTATTATGAATCATGGCTTCATTTAGTCATATGCCAATGCAACGAGTTAGTCAGCTGTAGTACTAGTAGGGTTTTCTTTTGCTACTAGTTGGGAAGAAAATTTAAATTTGGTAATTGATCAAGTTTGAGGAAAAGCTTTTAAAGAAGCTGGCGGGATATTGTCACCTGGATCTTACTGCAAGATCTAGATCAGATTTGAAAACTTGAAGAATCCAATTTGAGTCCAGATCCACATTCAATATCTGAAGTTCATTGGAGATCCAAGATCCAAAGACAATTGAAGAGGTTAACTTAAGAAGGATTTCATCATTTGAAGATCAAGTTATCTGAATACAATTAGAGCCCTTATCTTATTTGATTTCTTAAATTTAAAAGTCTTTATCTCATTGCGTCTCTTATTTTTATAAGAATTTACACATACCAAATGTAATTGAGACACCATCTCTTGTCTTTACCGAGTAAGTTCCTTGTCCACTTGGAGCTACACACACTCTCTCTCCCTTCTTTTTGGCTCGTCAATAACAGGAGACCGTTACTCCCCACCTATCCTTCACTCTGCTGAATCGCCTTGGACCTAGCCAAGGCTCAATCAAACCACACCCTGGCTCGTGTTGACTGAATCTGCTGAACTTTGATCGGCAATTTTTATTGTTTCTTATTGAAACCATATCAATATATATATCGCTGGAAAGCTCTTACGATCCCTTCACAGTGGTACTATTTCCAATACCAGATTCGGCACTATTTCCTGGAGTTCTTTGATTTCTGTGCAATATTCACAATTGACCAGAATCAAATTGTTTTTAGGCTCATGTGTGGCGGGACACATTACCTTTTTAGCTATAGACTGTTTATTTTCTTTAAAATCCAGCACCATAAGATGAAACCATGTACTATGTTACACGATAATACCAAAAGATATTTAACCCAAAAAGAAGATTCTCGGATAGGGTCCTAATGTGGGAGTGAAAGGCAACGAAGCCCTCCTCTATGACCTCATCAAATTCTGGCCAGTCACTTCTGGAGCTCTGGTCGCAAATAGTTGTTTTTAGGCTCATGTGTGGCAGGACACATTACCTTTTTAGCTATAGACTGTTTATTTTCTTTAAAATCCAGCACCATAAGATGAAACCATGTACTATGTTACACGATAATACCAAAAGTATCTCGTATGTTTGCTGCTTCTGTATCCTGATATTTCCTAGTATAAACGGACAAGAAAGAAACAATAAAAGATTCTATCTGTAATGTGCTTTGTGTATATTCAGATATGTTTCATCTGTTCCTTCTTGAACTTAAAAGTAATAATCCAAGAGAGACGTACGGTGCTAGTTTCTGGTTCCTACATGCATCAGCTGAGGCCGTTTTATTCAACTATTGCTCCTTATAGGAACTGTCCTTATACTACTTCACTAAATACATCTCAAAGTTTTCAGCATACCTTGTTATCCTCAAAACTGAAAGGAACAATCCTGCAGAGACCTGTGGTGAAGTTTCTGTTTCCTACTTGCATCAGTTGAGGCCGTTTTGTACAATTGTTGCTGCTTAGAAACTGTCTTTTATACTATTCTGTTGTATACATCTTCAAATTTTCATTGTAAATCAATTTCTTTTTTTCCTTCTGTTCTACAAGGGAGAGTTAGTAGCTAATTATTTGCATACGGCCTCTAAGGAACCTGTGTGTCTCTTGGTTGGATGTTAGTCCATTGATGATATGGGAACTTTTGGCCATTGCAAGATGCTCTTCACTTATAGTTGATGATGGAAACTGAAAATCTGGCTTCACAGGCAATTTTATGTCACTGAGGGTAAGGCAAAGTGTAATTGTAGGACCCAAAATGCTGCATCTTGCTTGCATTTTATTGTTTGAACGACTTTCTGTTATGGTTTAGAAGTAGCATATTTCATAACCACCATTTACAGCCTTTATCTGCATCTGATGTGTTTGACTCCTACTCCATTGAGGTTAGATACCATGAGACACTGCAAATAGCTGTTACTTTTGTTTTTCATATATTGAATTTTGTGTCTTTGAGAAACTGGTACAACAGAATATGGATATGAATGCAGATAAACTCTTTCTTACTTGTGCTTTCCTTTTATGTTGATGAACGTCTTGCTTATTCCTTCTCTCATGTACAGAACTACTTTTGTCTCCTGTCTAGATCATACTTCTCATGTTTTTGTTTTCATGAAATTTCTTTTCTTATCTTCCCTTGGCAAAATATTCAACTCTGTACTCGTTTAGTTGTTACTAGGGTATTATAAAGATTAGTTAAGTGTCACTTTCTTGCTTGTTGAGAGAAATTTGTAATGTTTGAGGAATGCAACAAGGGTTATCTGTTCATTTCAGTGTTATGTAATTGCTTATTTCGGTGTCTTAGGCTGCAGGTCTTCCATGGACAGTTGCTAAAGGCCAAGACACGTTCACTCCAATTAGTGGCATGGTAGGAGCCTGCACTGCATTGCCTCATCCATCCTGTTTCGACTTGTTTAAAACATGAATGTTTTAGCTCGGTGATCTTGTCCTTGTGGGTTTTTCCTTCCATGGTTTCTTATTGCCTTTCTGGACTTCTCCTTTTCGTTTCATATACATGGAAACTGCAGCTAGTTCCTGGAGATTATTTTGACCCTCTGGCAGGCAGCATTAAATCCCAGCGCTCCCCCTCACTCCAAGGAAACCTGCTGCTTCAGCCTTAGGACAAATGGATGCACACCCTGATATTGAACTCGAAACCTTGATCAGCTTGGAGACTTTATCCCTTGCCAAATAGAGAGCTTCTTTGGGGCTTCGGGATTTTTTTTGAGTGAAAAAGAATAACACTAACATATCCTGGTTATTAGTGAACGCTTTCTAATTCCCCTTTATTTTTTCCCCATACTGTCAGATACCTAAAGCAGCAGTACAGGATCCACACAACTTGGAACTATGGCTGAAGGTTGAAGTTCATGTTTAGTAATTTTTCTTTACATTGTTTTCATATCTTCCACTCTGAATGTTTCTCAAGCTTTAGAGGTTTCCCTTTGTGGTTCGCATCTGTTCAGGTAGATAATGAAATCAAACAGAAAGGTTCAACCAAAGATATGATCTTTAAGATCCCATTTCTCATTAGCCATATAAGCTCCATCATGACACTTTTTGAGGGAGATGTCATACTAACTGGTAAGCAATACTGTTCATCGAACATTTTAAAGCATCCTCTCCTTGTGATTGTTATTAGTGTTGTCAATAGTTGTGGCTTTAAATGGTTATATGCAGGCACTCCAGAGGGTGTTGGCCCAGTAAGGATAGGCCAGAATGTTACGGCCGGTATAACTGGCGTGACTGATGCTCACTTCAATGTTCAGAGACGTACAAAGTTGATTGACTGATGTTCTCAAGTTAGTCATGTTTTGAGAATTAGCGGGGTGTTCATATCCTTGACCTCGTATTCGAAGTCCAGACCAACGTGAAATTGGTAGAAATAAGCAGTTTATGCTAGTGCATCACTGCAACCCTGTGTGATGAAGTGTAGAGCACAAATGATTAAATCGAAGATGTTTCGTGAGATAGTTTGGCAGAAATAAGCAGTTTATGCTAGTGCATCACTGCAAGCCTGTGTGATGAAGTGTTGAACACAAATGATATCAATCGAAGATGTTTATCTCCTGAATCGCATTTTTACAAAATATGGGTAGATAAAAGTACTTCTCATTGTTAGCGTTTATGAAGTACATCGTTGAATTCGATTAGTGATAGAACCTTCACATGTAGCCTTTATGACAGAATATAAGTGTGTATAATTGATAACTGTGACATGGGCACCACTTTTGTACTCCATATTTTGACTGGTGTTGCATATTTCCAGACACAAACAAGCATTGGTTTAGGGCATTCGTACCGACTCATTGTTGTATAGGGAAGGAAAATTCTGGTAAGCTAAAAGACAGTTCACAAGGTCCTTATGAACAAACCAACCAAGGCCTGTACTCAACCCGCATTAACTAGCTGGCTAGGGTAAGACCTGTCTGGTATCATTTAAACCAAGGCTGTAACAGGTTTGGAACTGCAAGATCTGGTTGCACCAAATTCGTGAGCCAGAAAAAAACTACCCTGCATCCGGCTATGGTTCTGGGTCTGGATCCGGGGCATTTGAAAGTTAAAATTGAGCTTAATAATTCAAAATGGATCCTGTGAGCGGGTATTTGAATCGGCTACTTGTGCCTTCTGTCTCTTCATGTCGATGTTGGCGACCTGTGCGTAGAGGTGCCAACCCTAGCCGGCCCTGCCCCAGCTCTAGTGGGCTAGGGAAAGTGTGGGCCAGGCCGAGCCAGCCCACATTCTCGATAGGCCGTAATTAGGCTGGCCCATATCATATTAAAAGTGATGTATAAAATAATGTTGATACATATTGTGTCCTGAAGCACATATATGTAGGCCTCACGGGTTGGGCCAAGCCGCTTGGCCCAACTCTGAACATGGGCCAGAAATTTCTGGCCCAAACCCTGGGCAAGGCCCATCAAGATTTCCAATGCTTTCAAGGATGCTTTCATGGGATTGAATAAATAAACAATTTAAGAACTCATAAAAGGTGAAACAAGCAGATCACCTTGGAGGCTGGAACCGATGGTCCAAAATCCATCGTGATTCATTCTAGATGGATTTTTTTGAAGGTAAAACCATAATGGAACTGGTGACCCTTCTGATTCGGCGTGTCATACTTCTGGTTCCCCTGGTTTCATGTACAGACAGTTCAAATACCAGTCTGGTTCCAGTTCGATTCTTGGTGAACCTACCGGTGCTCTTCCAGACCAGATAGGTCTAGATTACGGTAAGAAAGGAGTTCTAGTAACCAAAGTCCAAAAACAGGGCCCATGACTGAGAGAAGCTACTTAGGGACTTACTTTCCTTGGTACCGAACTCAAAATTGATAAATTAGGAGCTTGGTTTTGCTACTATCGTGTTAAGATGGCTTTTCTTTATCTGCAAGCTCGCGTTGGTGATCAGGATACCCAACAGATGCACACCGTGGGTATTGAACTCACCTGTTTGTCTTTTTGGGCAATCGAGCTAACCAAATAGGCGACTGTATATGTTTTCTCAGCAGGACGCAACCTTCAAAACACCTTCTGTAGTGTGAACTGGGGTGTCAATGGGATTGGTATATATGATCCATATTTGAATATCCGGTTAGCTTTGGGGTCTGGCAATAACTGAAAAGATTCATTTACTTATTTAGGATAGATTCAACCGAAGAAAATCCAAGCTAAAAACCATGTTTGATCCAAGTTTCAACTAAATATGCAATTTTTCAATTGATATAGATATTGGGATATTAATTTTTGGGTATGATATAGATATTTCCTGTGGGACCTGGGTGTGGTTTTCCTCATGGAAGACTGAAAAAGACCATCCGGACCAGGACTTACCTGGATCTGCTTGAGCCTATACCTATCGACAACATTCCTGTGAACTATTATTGATTTGGTTTATTAGCTTCAACATAAAATCTTATGACATACTAAACTTCCTATAAGTGGAGCCCAAGCAGCCTGTTGAGCTTGCGATTCACCAAGTCCATGCATTGGCGACCCGTGCAGTGTGCGTGATACTATGGTGGCTTCTGCCTCTAAGCTGAGCCACGATTCCAGCATAAATTCTGAGCTTCGAAGAGTGGACTCGTGCAATCCTAGCCCCTCAACTAGCAGTGGTAATTTCAAACATGAGAACGAACCTGACAAAAACACGAGCATGAAGGTCCATGTTTACGTCCAACTAATTATATGATAAAAAAGATAAGGTAGTGTTCTAGTTAATCTGCTTTAACATCAGGAAGAAATCACGAGACATCAAATATGAACATGAAACACAAAATTACATAAGCCCTAACAATAACTGACTCACTGATTCTTCAACATCAATTGGTTTGGACCTGCACATAGTTTCTAAGCTTCCACTTGGTTCTGGTTCAACAACTGCAGTACGACCGACTTTCGCTATGGCTTCATTGGATTCACTTAATCAAGTTGTTGCCTATTAGTCATTAAAGAAAACCTTTAGAAACACGTATAGTTTCAGGGAAGGAGTCTTCTGAACATCGAGTATCGGTCATTGCACCAAACTGAATGCAAAAGAATGAGGGACTAAAGCTAGGTGATTTTGAGCAAAAAAGCCTATATTCAAGACTTTGGAACGAAATCGGGTAGCCAAATTATGGGTGCACAAGGATCATCACATAGATCGCTACTGTCAGACCATTTTTAAGAAATGGAGTTCTATTGTCCTCACAAAACTGTCAGCAAAATGGCCTAAGATCACGACCCAATAAACATCGACAACCATGAGTAATATTTGTTTAGGTAATGGATGCTTATTGGCTATTTCAAGTCTCAATCCTCAGCATCAATGAGACAGCAATAGTAACTCAATTAATCAAATAACAAATCATCTACTCGAAACTTCAATGCATGGAAGAGCATGCTGTAATACCTAGCAGCAAAAAGCATGTATGACATGAACCCAGTAATTGAACAAGGATATGCTAAACAAATGTAGGAAGGTGGATGTGTAACCAATGTTAACAAACATGAATCAGCATGTCATGGATATGACATTGATGGTATCATCAGTGTTGTCTGAAGCGTATCGTATCATGTATCGCTGGGCTCCACGATACGGGCGTATCGTATCGTATCGTACTTTAATATTAAAATAATGTAAACATTAATTAAAAATTAATAAAAATTAGTAAAAATCCGAAAAAAATCGAACAAAATCAGAAAAAATCTGGTAATTGCTTTAAATTCATATACTGTAAGTTTAGTATAGATTGAGCATTCAACATTGAACAATTGCATCTCAATTTACATATTTTGAATTCAAAAAATGAAATACACATTACAGACACAGTTACATTTTACAAATTGTAATCAGGATCATCAACTAAATAATCTTCATCTTCTCCTTGTTGCAGATCCTCATCATCATCATTAGCGACACCTTCTTCTTGAAAATCAAATTCTTCATCTCCTTGATATTGTTGTTGCGCTCCTTCCAAATTAATCCAAGCAACGTCTTCTTCAGTTAGGAGGGCATTTTCTTCAGTGTCTTCCATAACCCAATATTCTAATATATCAAAATTATCCAAACTTATTGGATCGAAGTGACTTTCTTCTCTATTTACTTTTTTTAATTGCCTACGACAAACAAAGATAAACAATTAGTAAATAATATTAACAATTAAAGATTGAAGTTAAACTATATTGAATTGAAAATTTGAAAGTAATACAACATTACCTTTTACGAAGGCGTATGTTACAACGAATATAAAGTAAATTATTTAGTCTTTTGTGTTCCAACATGTTGCGCTTCTTTGTATGGATGTGTTAAAAAACACTCCAATTTCTTTCACAACCTGTTGCACTACAGGTTTGGCTTAAGACTCTCACTGCAAAATTTTTAAGGTTTGGACAATCAGTTCCAAACCTGTTCCACCAAACATCTGTAGAAAAAGACAAACATTATAGACATAATCCACAGTAATGTAAGATAAACTTAAATATGAAAATAAATAATTTACTTGGATGCATCATACTACGGTTGCGAATTGCAACAGGCAAACCCATCAAGTGAAGAGCATTATCATATATCTCCATCTCTCGATGTATCGCATCTGCTATGCTCTCATCAGGGACTAATCTGTCGATGCATTCAATGATTTCTCGATTAACCTCACTGTCCCTTTTGAAGGTTGCTGAGTACCTCAATGATGAGTTTAGATAGTAGGCTGCTGCATGAATAGGCTGATGCAATTGTTTATTCCATCTACTATCATTATTTTCCACACGGGCACATAATCTCTTTTTTTCCATTAAAGTTATTTCTGATTGCTTCTTTTACCCTGTCCATGGCTTCATAAAGGTAGCCCATAGATGATTTCTCATCGCTGTCAGCCAATTTCAAAACTTTCACTAAAGGACAAGTAATTTTCAATAATCTGATATATGTATTCCAAAATGAACTTCTAAAAATTGTTTCTGTAATCTCATTTAACTTTTTGTTCATTCTGTTTTGAGGCAACTCTGCAAATTGTTGCCACTCATCTAAGGAGAACATTCTCTTTAAAGCTTGCTTCTGTCTCACAATACTCTGTACAGATAAGAAGTTTGTTGCGAACCGAGTTGCAACTGTGCGAAGAAGCTCTGCACCTTCTGTGTATCTCCTCATCATACACAAAACAAATGCATAGTTGTAAATGAATATTGTAATATCTTGGCAACACTCAGTTGCTGCCTTTATTTCATCCATCTCACCAATGTCCTCGAGGATGAGATCTAAACAATGGGTTGCACATGGTGTCTAGTAGAAAGTCCCATAAATATCAGCTAACTCCTTTCCAACTACTTTGTAGTTAGCTGTAATATCTGTAATCAATTGGACTATATTTTCTAGCCCAACCTCCTGTATAATCTTATCAAATTCTTCTTGTAGGATCTCTGCAGTGTGTCTCTCCTCTGACATATCTAGAGATCTCAAAAACATGAGTCCTTTAGGACAATATACAAGAAAGTTTAGCAATGTCCTTCCTTGCCTATCGGTTCATCCATCTGCCATGATAGTGCATCCTCTTTCCTTCCATGATTGTCTCAAAGTCGAACAATATTGCTGCACTTCAATCACGGTCTGATCTAATATCTTCCCTCTCAACTTTTGATAATAGGGCATCTTGTATCTTGGACCAATGTTAGCAATTGTATCTGCCATTTCTTGAAAATGAAAACTTTTTGTTACATTAAATGGAATGCATGCATCATAAAATCATCTGCCCACTGCAAGGTCTGCTTAATCATGTAGTTGTTCTGAAGCCATAGGAGCATGAATTCCTAGCTGAGAACCAGGTGTAGTGGAAGGAGGAAAGAACAAATGTATGCTAGAAGAAGAAGCTCTTCCTCTACTCCTTCCTGAACTTTCTCTTCTGCCACCTCCAAAGTTTTCAGCTGCAACCCTCTTTCCCCTGTTAGGTGCTCGCGAACTGCTACTACCAATATCTGTTCTAGCATCTGAAGGCAAACTATCAGTGAATCCAACTCCAGTGGCAGTAGCATCATCAACTTCTTCACACATCTGGAAATCATCCTTTTGTTGTCTCCTTTCATGTATGCTCTCAATCATCTGCAAGCATTGCCATTTAATACCTTCTGGCACACTTCTAACTCTGCCTGTGCATGGAGTAACTTCTTTCCTGGTTCCTGCTAGGTGGTGTTTCGATCTTGAAATTCCATGAGTAACCACCTTTTCACAAAATAAGCATATGATTTTTAACCTTAAACCCTCAACTGGTATACCCCACTGCCATGCCGGATCATCAGACTTTGAATAAGAGTCTCTACCACCCCTTCCTACCATATGGAGTACTTTAATTCAAACAAAAACCTGAAAATAAAAGCACTTCGTAAATCCCCCAATCTTCAAATAATACTCAAATCGAGTGTCTCCCACTTCATGAATGCAATAAAAATCGTATACACACACTTAATAACTTCATATTTTGTCATTAAAAAAAAAACTGAAATAACACAAAAAACAATAAATATAAAGGAAAAAAAAGGAAAAAACATTAAAAATATACGAAAATATGAGTTTGGACGCTTGCACGAACACCGTAGGGCACGATTTTGGAGCTTTGAATACTAAGGAGGTGAAAATCGGCTCTTAGGGAGCTTGAGGAACCTAAGAGGAGAGAGAAAACCCACAAAAAATCACGGGTTTCAATAGGCCCGGGATCCTTTATAAGGGTCCTAGGATGGCGATAAGGGCCGTATCGCACGATACGATGCGATACGCCCGCACCTGCGATACGGGCCCCCGTATCGTATCGTGACGTATCGCACCGTATCATTACGGACAACACTGGGTATCATATGTCTTGAACATAGAATAGACATGTATATGTAGGAATGTCGGTGGACATGTTAAATGAGAACATGAGCATGTATAATACGTGCAGACTCAACTACTAAAATGTGAACATGAGTCAAGGAGGGTGTGTGCATGGCAAATGTAATTGCAGAAATAGAAAATGTGAGTACAAAAACCTTGACCTCGATACTCATGATGATGCAAATGCAAAGATAGGTGCTAAAGCAGTAGCAAGTGTATAAGCAAACCAGGATACAAGACAGAAACAAATTCAAATGTAGAAGCGAACGAAGACATACTATCAAGAGATCATAAGGCATAAATGCATAAAGGCAGATGGGCTTGTAGATGCCTGCCAATGAAAAGCAAAAGTGCACATGGAGAAAGGTCCGCAGGTGGATGAAATTACAAAAACACGGAAGGGAACCTTAGAAGCATGAACAGGAAGAGAATGAAGATTTACGAGCATGTAAAAATGTATGGATAGACAAAGATACATGAGCGGATAGTGATGCAAGAGCATGTAAAGATACATGAGCATGAAAAGGTGCCTGTAAAGAACGACACAAAGTGGAAAGGTAAGGTCTCCTAAGGATTAACAACGTACTAGGTTCTCATGCTTACTTAGAAGAAGGGCTGGACCTAATAGTCGATGTTGAAAGTAGGAAACCTAATTAAACCTATTGTCGCTACTCAGAAGGACTTAGAATAGGTTCATTTGCCCCAATATGAGAAATGGGAACTCGAATAAGTAGCGACAATAGGGAAATGGTTAGAGTCTACTTCTAGAGGATCCTACTGCGATATGGTAAAGGTTTGAGGAGGGAGAACCAAAACTAAGTTCATATCTCCTAAATGGGTGAGTGAATGATAGATGGTGAACTGCCAAATATGTCAGAAGTTTCCCGGATGCTTCAATTATGTGCAGGAATGCAGATTATAATGAAAAACAAAGCCAATAAGGAAGTCAATGAATGAAGAACCATTAAAATGGTCAAAAGCGGCAACTCAAACAATACATGCACTAAAGGAAGACGTCCGGAACCTACTCCCACTATAAATAACATTCACGGAAACATTTGTTTCGTCAACTGATGCATCATCGGATGCTTGGGTTGTAGTTTAATTAATTAAAAAGGAAGAAGAAGACCAAATATGTTTTTATGCATTCCTAACTCAATTGATATAGAGTTTCTTGTAAAATATGTGTGAATGGGATAACTTCACTATGTGCAAATCAACAATATGTGTGAATATGTGTGAGTAAGTCCAACTCATTAGATGCATCCTTGCAATACCTTTGTCATAAGAGGAATGACCACATAGGTCAAGGGGATTGTGGTTTGATTATGTTTAGATAGCTCAACAATATGTTGACTAAGAGACAACTAATTTGTGATGGGTGTAGACGTGAATTTTTATTTCATAATCGTTTATGATTTGAAATCAAACCCTCGGACTACGTCGTGTTGCGCGAGCCTGCCAGTTAGTTTGCTAAAACTAACAAATTCTGATTTTTTGACTTTCAAAGACGATTGTGGACAAGTGAGGCCTTCTTGAACTAGCGCTCAAGGGTTAGCCTAGACGCTTGAAAAGTTGTTTAAATCCGTTAAATCGAAAAAAGAAAAATCAAATTTTTCAAAGTTTCAGATTTGTATCTAAATTCTTGATTTCTGAAAAATTTTCAAATTCTGAAAACTACAGAACTTGTTCAGTTTCACAGACCTGTTCTCTAATTTTTTAAAAATACTTCTGAGTCTTCAAAAATTCTAAAATTTTTGTAAAATAAATATATACATGTACATAATCAGAATATATTTCTATTTTTTATTTTTATTCTGTAAATCCTGAGAATTAAATCCAGAATCAGAGACTGTTCAGAAACTCGAAACAATTCTGTATCTGTGAGTCAGAAGCTTAGAAGAATAGCCATATCTCTTCACGCAGACATCCAAATTCAACAAAATTTATTTTTTTAGAAATCTACGCATGTTAGTTTTCCATAGAATCAAATTTTATGAAATTCCACTAGGTATTTATAGAGATATTAATAAAATAACAATAGTCTATTTCTGAACGTTCTGTTTATGTAAAACAGAATCTGATTTTTGTTAAAATTCATGGATCTAATTGACTAAGAAAACAATCACATAAAATATTCAAAATTTTATATAATGATCTCTGATATGTCTATATTGGACGTAAAAGAAATTGATTTGATTGGGTTATCCGTTTGTTCAAAACAAATCTGTTTTCAGACATGTGTGATCATGCAGTTTCAGAATTCAGAATCACAGAAAATTTAAAAGGGTTCCTTTGATAGTTTTGAACGATTCTCAACCTGTAATCAGCCCTAACATTCATGTAGATCATACGAGCATGTGGTTTTTATCTAATTCATGAAGAAAATATTCATGTAACATGGGTCACGAACATGAGCAGTGGTTCAGTCCCTATACAGTTCTCTGCAAAATCTGTAAAATTTTAGTTTTTCATGGATCATAACCTTACAATGAACGATTCTAACCTGTAGAATTGAGAGAAACGTGGATGAGAAACACCTAAGCTGAGGAACTCCCTCGAACGATAGTCGGACGTCGAAACTGGTTGATTTGGAGTGGTTTGGAGTGGTGGATGGTTGATTTTCGGATTGGTATCTTGCAAGGGCTGGTTGATCCTCGGATTGATGCTTTGTGGTTAGTGGAGGATTTTCGGACTGGTTATTTGCAATGGCCGGTTGATCCTCGGATTGATGTTCTGTGGGGGCTGGAGGTTGAATTTTCGGATGATTCTTAGCTTGGGCTGGTTGATCCTCGGATTGATGTTCTGTGGTGAGTGGAGGATGCCTTTGCAGCATCCTTGAGGCTCCTTTTATAGGCCAAAAGATGCCTCTTAGGTGTAATATGGGGCAAGGCAAGTTTCCTTGAATTTAACGTAAAAGACAGGTTATTGCTGTAAAAATCAAAACTTGGAAAGTTGCTGCTGTTATTCACGTTGAATGGTAAGTGAGTAGCTTCTTCTTCTTTATTTCTTTTTTTTATTGCTGCACTTGATTCAAGTTAGGAAAATCGTTGGACTTGCTGCTGTCATTGCTAGATTCAATCCACGTTGTATTCCTGCTGCTTGGGGATAAGGAGCTGTCCTTGGCTGAAATAGTAACTAGGTTCAGCCCTTGATTGCAGAGTCTGGTTGGAGCTGAAGAAGACCTTCCATCTTGAGGTAACTGCGACTTTGGTAAGATGCTGGTTCTGTGAATTTGGAAAGTCAAGGAGCTACTAAGCTCGGCATGGTAAGTATCGCTGAACAGATTGTGGCTGAATTGCTGAATCTGGAAGGACGTTGATGTCTCTTGCTGAAATCACCTAGCACCTACTATAGTAAATGGCCCAGCTTAGGAAAGTTGTGAATTCGTTTGAGCCTTGGGTATGATACTAAAGGCGGCTCCAATTGGGAAGCTATTCATCTGTTCCTTCACGATGGATGTCAACTGATTCGGTGGAGCTGGGATTGGCAAGTGGAGTTGATGTTGTTGTCCAACTTCAAGTAGCTGGATTTGGCCAAGATTAGGAAGGTTAAGTTGCTGTTCGCGCTAAGTGGTATGTGTACCTGCCAAAACTGTCGATGAGCTGCTCTTTGGCAAGTGGTCTCGGTTCTGTGTTTGCATTTGGAGTTGGGCTGCAGATGACGATGTATGATTGATCATGGGGTTTCCTTGCAGATGGAACATGTGATTGATCGTGCTCCTCAACAACGGACTGTGCTTTTTGTGAGCATCTGCAGGACTATCGAGTCCCCACAGCCTTGCTCACATCAGCAAGTGCTTTTTCGCCTTCCCCAGAACGCTGAGTACAGTTGTATAGAAATTCAAACCAAATCCAGCTCATAAACATTTCAATTCTTTTAAAGGGGCTCAACGCTTCTCGCAGCATAGCAAAATCTTGAGCTTTTGATACTAGCTATTCACGCACAGAAATTGTTGAGATACTATGGTTTAACTGCAGCATCCCATGCCAGTTGGAAGTTTATTCCCAGCATGTGAATCTCCTCGTTACTTTGAACAGAGATATCAAAGGTCCCCCTACAAGATGGGAAACCGGATAAGAAGAATCTGCATCCACTAAATAAGTTAAAGAATCAGCTAGACCTTGCAGCAAGAAAGAGTGACCATTGACAACTAGTGGTATCAAAAGCTTAGGAACAATAGTTGGTGAATTCCCATCAGTGCTACCATCAACATGTATACTGGAGCCATTATCAACATCTCGAACAGCAGACAAGTGTTTCATCAGTTCACATGATGGTTGACACTATTCCACCCTTTCTACTTCAGCTATACAGTTTGATCCTGATGACAGCTTAGCATTTTAAACAACCAAACATTGATTTATCTGCAGCACAGCAGAACTTTGAAAACATCCTTCTTATGTGACCAGGCTGGTTAAGAAATGATGAACTGAACACGGAACCTAAGCAAAGTACTATTAATAAATACAACTGATGGTTTCACATGGTGATCCCAACTGAATCTATTAAGACTACACTCATAAGAACATCCACGCACACCCATGTTATCTGCATATTTTCTGTAGAAGTGGTTATGCAAATCCATGTTACATGCCCACCTATTATGAAAGTGTTAAGTAAGCCCATGTTACGTTTTTGAAAACCAACCATCATGCTCACTAGATTTCGGTGTTGGGTTTGGAAAACCAACCATCATGAACGCTAAGTACACTAATCATAGAGTGGAATGTGAAGATTCTAAAAATTTTACTTTATGATTTGGTGGTGGATTTGCATAATTAAATTTGGAACAACCCACTGCTCAAGTGTTTTAGGATACTCTCTTATAGAAACACAGAGGCCTAAAAAAGCCTTTGTATCTCAGTGTATAGAACTCCATATTATATGATTTTAGTCTTGTTGGAAAACTATGGATATAATCTTTCCAATAAGACTAATTTTATCAATTTTGGTTCACTGCAGACAGAGTTATGAGACTTTTACCTAAGCCCTATTTTAGAAAAACAGATTGTACAGAAACAAAACCTAGAATTGAACGATCTTTCCCTATTTTATTCACATATCTAACCGACCCTAAAATTCTTGAAAATTTTGTCTCTAATGGGCTTGCATGTGTAGATTCGGTGTCTTAAGTTTCAGATCATTCGGAGCAACAGTTTAGCAATGAAAAATAAAATGATCGACATATACAGGATACAGAAAATAGTCTCAGTTTTTAGAATCTAAATGCATGCATCCATCAGAATTTAAATGTCATCCACAACAAAATTAAAGCATATTACTGAATAAAAATGAAAGTAAATATATATATCAGCTTAAGCATAGAGGGGGTTAGGAGTTATAGGAGTTTTATAGAATATAAGGAGGTAGAATAAAGAAAGCAAACATGTAGAGTGCATAAGTAGGAAACAAAATTTGCAGCATATTTACTTGCTATTACAACATGGAGGGAGACAAAGCTCCATTATTACAATCCCTTTCTTGAATTGAATGTTAAAAGAATAACCAAGAATAATCAAAGAAGAAAATACTTACTTAACAAGCCTCCAAGAACAAACAAATCTATAAGAGGATCGTACCCTTCCTCTCTTGGAGCCACTCTCTCTCTTCCTCTCTTCTCTCTCTCTCTCTAATTTGCAGCACCTCCTCTCTCTCCTAGGCTCTCCCTCTCTCTTCTCTCACGTTTTGGCAAGTCCCTTCAATACCTTCAATACTGGAAATGAGCCCCCCCTTGGCCTCTATTTATAGGCTAAAGGGGGTCTTGCTAGACCCTTCTATAGTGCAGGTAGCCTCTTGGCCCAAATCTGATCCAAGCTCCATGGGCAGCTCATATGGCCTTCACGTGGTCCCCTAGGTCAATATAAACCCAGCACATGCAGCCCTAGGTGGGTCGGTTTGGTCTTGGCTCGAGCCAACCTAGTTTTGATCCCATCGGCTAGGTAGGTTTTGGGTTTAATTGGATAGGGGCGGTTGTGTTCAATCAATAAAAGGGGAAGAAATGGACCGACTATGATAGGTTCGGCCAAGGATATGTGGCTAGTTAAGTTTATGTTAATGTGGTTTGGTCAAGTAGTGTAGGGTGAAGATGGCTAAGGTGATTCAAGGCCATTCGGTCTAGTCAATGTAGCTTGATCAAAGCTAACACAGGGTTCACGATTAGCCTAGATAAATTGAGTCTAGGCTTGGTTAATTCAAATAGGTTAGGTTGGTGAGGTTTTTCATTTGGATTAACCTTTGATATTGCCTTTGATGGAGCCGTGCCTTGACTTGATTTGTGCCTTGGGTCTTCGAGTCCTGCTTTGTCTGGGTCCACTTGAACTCGTTCCCTGCTTGAGCACGCTTTAATTGTAACCTTGATCCTCGCTGATTCTTCGGAGGGGAGGATTTGATTTTATTCTTGTTTGACTTGGTTTTCATTCAATTCCTTAACTTCGATTTGAAATCATTTAATTTTAAAATTTCTGTTTTAAGGATTTTGTGAAATTCATGATTTTCTTTTAAATAAGGGATTAAAAAGAAGTTGTTTTTCGAAATTGAGAGAGTGCTTTTACGAAATTTATTTAAGGTGTTTATAGATGCTCCTCTTTGTCATTAATCCAAATTTATTTGGATAATAGTGAAGAAGAAAAACACCCCTTTTGATTTTACTTTCCCAAATTGGCTTGAGAATATGGACTCACCTTCATTTCCTAGTATCCTTTTCTTTGGATTATGGAAGAGGTGCTTTTAACCAAAGGGGACTTGACTTATACTGATTACTAGTCCTAAACATGATCATGCATGGTTGACCTTTCGATGGGTATATGCATGCATGGTGCGTGATGTAAATGAAGTGTAGTGTGATGCTTAGAGACTTATCTATGGGATGTATGAGCTTGAGGAGAAGCCTATGAATGCCGGCTGCCCCAAGTGAGACAATCTCATGTTGTTTGTTTTGACATTTTGGGTTTTCGAAATTCTTTTTCAAAAGGAGATCTTTTTAGTTTCTATCAAAAGGATTTCCAATTTTTCATATTTTCCCTCATTTGGGTTTCAATACCCACTACTTTAGTAGAGGTTTTATTGAAAATTTTGGAAGACATTTCAAAATTTCATTTCCTACATAAAAAGTCTAATTCTCAAACAAAATGAAATCCAAATAAGTAGTTCTTATTTCTACTTTAGGATTTTCATTGACAAATCTTTCTCCATTGGAATAAGTCGTAGGGATTTGGGAAAGAGTTACCACGGTCCCTTCACAAGCATCTCGTGGTTTAAGGCAAAGAGATGAAAAATTGCTCTTTGTAAGCTTTGACTTTTTTCTTTCTTTCAAAGGAAAGACCTCTTTTTCTTTTGGAGGAGTTTTTGTATTCCCTTTTTCTTTCAAAGAAAAGACCTCTTTTTCTTTTGGAGGAGTTTTTATATTCTTTTTTTTCTTTCTGAAAGATCTTTATATTAGAGGTTTTTGTTTTCTTCCTTCTTTTGATTTTTGCCAATTTTTCTTTTTGGGGAGAAGCAAAATGGGGGAACACTTATCCCTTTGGATACTCGATTCAAGCAAGAACAACCCATTTCCTAATAGCATCTACGATTTAAAAATATTTTGCTATTTTGAACTAGGCTTCATTTTGTAAGCCAAAGATTTTTGAAATGTTACCAAATGATTTTGAAAACTCTACTTTTCATAATGCATCGATTCCCTCATTTAGGGCCATACAATCCATCTTGATCATTCTTTCAAGAAGTTCAAAAGAGACCCATCTAAAATCTTTTCGAAAGAATTTAACATAGACCCTATACATAATATTTTTTCAAGTATTGGGCATTTATAGGGTCTACTAAATTTCTGCCCTCAACATCAATCAACCAATATGCATTATTTGTGGTCGTTCCCCTCACAACATAGGGACCATCCCACTTGGGCCGCCACTTTCCAAGTGGATGTGGGCTACGATGGTGGATGATCTTCAATACAAGGTCTCCCACTTTGAAGTGGCGAGCCTTCATATGCTTTTCATAATGTCGGGCTATCCTTTGCCGATATGCATGTGCATGATCCATGGCAATGAGCCTCTTCTCATCTAGTAGGTCAAGCTCAGCCATCCTAGCTTGATGTAAAGTCTCTATGGGTAAGTCGAGTGCAAGTGATGTATGAAATGAATGCAATTTGGTATGAATGGGGAGTATGATATTTGTACCATAGACCAACTCGAATCGTGTGGCATTTGTGGGTGTGCGGATGTAAGTTCTATAAGCCCATAAGGCTTCATCTAGATTCTCATGCCATGTCCTACCCTTCTTTAAAGTTTTCTCAATGATGCTTATGAGAGTTTTGTTTGTGGTTTTGGCTTGGCCGTTGCCTTCAGGGTAGTAGGGCGATGAGAAGTGCTGAGTCATGCCATAGGTATTACATAACTTTTCCATCTTCTCATTCTTGAAAGGCATGCCATTATCTGACACTAGGTCTCTTGGAACTACAAATCAAGCCAAGATATTTTTCTTAATGAATGCCACTACATGTTGTCCTTGAACATTAGCCAAGGAAGTAGCTTCAACCCATTTAGAAAAATATTTGGTGGCTCCTAAGATGAGCCTATGTTCGTTTGATGCAATTGGGGAGATTGGTCCTATGATGTCAAACACCCACATGGTGAAAGGCCATGGGCTCAGAATGGAATGCAAGGTGGATAATGGGATATGAATGGCATGTCCATGCACTTGACATTGATGACACTTCCTAACATGATCATGACAATCTTGCTTTAGGGTGAACCAAAAATAACCGGCTCTAAGTATTTTTATGGCCATCATATTTGCATTGACACGGCTTCCACATCGCCCATTATGGAACTCATTGTAGATGTAAAAACTTCACTCCAAGCATATGTAGAGACTTGAAATAAACTCTTCAGACCTACTTCGTTTATGCGTGAGAGTGCCATATAGTTTTCAAAACTAACAAAGTTTTGTAAATCTGACTTTTGTGGGCGATTGTGGTTAATCGAGATCTTTTCACCTTAGACCTTTTTGAACTAATGCTCAAGGGTCAACCTAAGCGCTTTGAGGATTTACTTGTGCAGGTATATGTTTCCAAAATTCACTTTGAAAATGATTTTCAATCAAATCAAACTTGTGCACTTAGTCTAGAGAGGAAATGATTTCAAGTTCTGAAAAACAGAAACTGGTTCTATTTTTAAAGCTTATTCCCAGATTTTTTTTGGGTAACTTAGAGATCTCCAAAATTCATGAAACATTCACAGACCATAGAGTGGAATGGAGATTATAAGCCTATTTTTACTTTATGATTTGGTGCTATGGATAATTAAATCCGGAACAACCTACTGCTTAAGTGTTTCAGGATACTCTGTTACAGAAACACAAAGGCCTAAAGAAGCCTCTTTATCTTTGTGTACAGACCTCCAAATTATATGATTTTAGTCTTGTTGGAAAGCTATGGATATCATATTTCTAGTAAGACTAATATTATCAATTTTGGTTCACTGTAGACAGAGTTATGAGACTTTTACCCAAGCCCTATTGTAGAAAAATAGATTGTAAGAAACATAACCTAGAATCTAATGATATTTACCTATTTTATTCATGCATCTACCTGGCCCTAAAATTCTTAAAACTTTTATTAGATGTGGACTTGTGTGTGTAGATATAGTATCTTAAGTTTCAGATCGTTTGAAGCAGCCATTTAGCAATGAAAAATAAAATAATTATTATATACAGGATATAGAAAAACAAAGTTTTAGTTTTTAGAATATAAATGCATGCATCCATCCAAATTTAAATGACATCCACACCAAAATTAAAGCACATTACTGAATGAAAATGAAGATAAATATGTATGTTAGTTTAAGCATAGAGGGGATTAGAAGTTATAGGAGTTTTATAGAATATAGAGAGGTAGAATCAAGAAAGCAAACAAGTAGAGTGCATACGTAGGAAATGAAATTGACAACATATGTACTTGCTATTACAATATGGGAGGAGAAGAAGCTCCATTATTACAATCCCTTCCTTGAATTGAATGTTAAAAGAAGAATTAAGATTGGAAAAGAGAAAGAAATACTCACTTAGCAGCCTCCAAGAACCGGATTTACAATGGGAGAATTCGACCCCTTCTTCCCTTGGTGTCACCCCTTCTTCTTCCTCTCTTCTCTCTTTTTCTCTCTCTCTCTGACTTGCAGCACTTTTCCTCTCTCCTAGGCTCTCCCTCTCCCTTCCCTCACATTTTGGCAAGTCTCTCAATGTGCAAGATGCTAGAAATAAGCTCTCCAAGGCTTCTATTTATAGGCCAAGGGGGGGGGGGGGTCTCTAGGGCCTTCCATGGGGCGGGTTGGACATGGGTCCTTTGGCCCATGTCTTGCTCCACTTCTTGATCAATTGCTGGACCAAATCCTTCACATGGGCAGTCTTGGTGGTCCCATCATGGCATGGCTAGACCAGCCCCATGTGGTCTTGGTTTGGTCCTTTGACTCGAGCGAGGCTAGGCTCTCCCAAGTGCCATCGCCTAGGCTTGATTTCAACATGTTGGGTCAACATGGAATGACATTGGGGCTTGTCTTATCCTTTCTTAGAGGAGCCTAAGCATCCTAGGGTGCAGCCGAGTCATAGCAAGGTATGGCCCCAAGGTAGGTTAGGATGGTGTGGGTCAACATGAGTTCAATCGGTCAAGGTGGACTAGGTGAGTTGGTGTGGTTCGGCCAAGGTAAGGGCGTTTTAAAGCAATTTGGTCTAGCTAATATGTTTTGATCAAACTAACTCATAGGCCATGGTTTGGAAAAGGAAGTTTGGTTTAGGTTTGGTCAATCGAAATAGGTTTAGTTGGTGAGGCTTTCCACTTGGATTAGTCTTTGACCTTGATCGAGCCGTGCCCTGATCTCTGATTTGGATCTTCCCCTAGTCCAGATGCATTGAAGTCCCATTTGATGCTTGCTTTAACTGTGGACTTGATCCTCGTTGCTTCTTCAGAGAGATGATTCTGATTTATCCCTGTTTGATTTGGCTTTTTGCCTAATCCTTTAACTTTGATTTAATCTTGAAATCTTCGTTTTGTAAAATTCCCAAATTAAAGCATGGATTTAAAACAAGCCTGTTTTCGAAATTGAGAGCATGCTTAGTCATGTTTTTACAAAATTTATTTAGGGTGTTTACACTCGCATTATGATCCTATCCTCATCAAGGTCTACACATCTCAACAAAATGCCGCTAAAACTCTTTTTATAAAGAACCCCTCCCAAAATTACATATCGGGTTGAAATCTTTCGAATAAAAGTTTTATCTTTAGAAGAAGCAAATTTGAGAAATCCTCCATTTTCCAAAAAGTTTTTAATGTCTTGAAACCAAAGTTTTTCAATAAAATTTTGGTCATTTTGGCAAATCTCCAAATTGTGGGTGGATGGAGTGGGTAAGTGTAGGATCTCTAAGGGTCGGGCTCCCATAGTGGGATCGATTTTTAGAGATGACCCTAAGGATGAGAGGGCATCTGCTATGGTGTTTTCCTCTCTACCTATATGAGTGAGTGTGCATGATTTGAAGGAATCAACCAATTGAGTGGCCAATTCGTGATATGGTATGAGTTTTTCATTTTTGACTTGCCAAAATTTCAAAACTTGGTTTATAACCAACATAGAATCTCCAAAGACTTCAACACATGATGCCTCTAGATTTTTAAAAATTTTTAGGCCTTGTATGAGTGCTTCATATTCAACCATATTATTTGAGCATGAAAAATCTAGTCGAATTGCAATTGGGATTTCCCCTTTCTTGGGAGATATGAGGATGATTCCCACACTTGCCCCTTGTTGATTCTTTGCCCCATCAAAGTACATCTTCCATACTCGATCTTCGTTAAATCAATTTGATAAAACATGGTTTTGAAATTCATTTGCAAAGATGCCTTCATCAGGCATTTCATCAAGTGTGGGATATGTATCTTCAAGAGGCAATTCGGCCACATGATCAGCTAGGCTTGTCCCTTAATCGAGCTTTGATGATGAAATTTTAGATCATGCTCCATTAAGAGGAGCTGCAATTTACCTAGCCTACACGTTAGGATAGGTTTCTCAAAGATGTGCTTGATTGGGTCAAGTTTAGACTCTATCCAAATTTCATGATCTAGGAAATAATGTCTAAACTTTTGGCAAACCCACACCAAAGCCAAGTACGTTTTCTCCATGGCTTGATAATTTCTTTCATATGCCAATAGAGTTTTCAAAATGTAGTAAATAGCATACTCCTTAACACTATCATCCTCATATTGAGCAAGTAAACCACCCAATGCATTTGCATGAATGGAAATATAAAGCAATAAAGGTTTTCCTTGCTTTGGAGGTTTTAAAATCGGAGGATTTACCAAATAAGTTTTCAATCTTTCAAAAGCTTTTTGGCAATCGGAATCCCATTCAAATTTAACCTTTTTTCTCAAAAGCCTATTGAAAGGTTCACATCTTATTGCTAAATTGGAGATAAATCTCCCAATTGCTTGGAGTCAACCTTGGAGGCTTCAGATTTGGGTCAAGTTGGCGGGTGGAGGTATGTCTATGATGGCTTGACACTTAGAGGGGTCGACCTCTATGCCCCTTTGGCTTACCATGAACCCTAAGAGTTTTCCCGATTCCACTCCAAAAATATAATTTTGAGGGTTTAGCTTCACTTTATAAAGCCTAAGTGTTTCAATTTTTTTTTGCAAAGATTCTATGTGTGTGCATCAGATTTTTGATTTCACCAAAAGGTCGTCCACATATACTTCCAAGAGCTCATGAATTTGATCATAGAAAATTGTAGTCATAGCTCTTTGGTATGTGGCATCGGCATTTTTCAAACAAAAAGGTATAACCGTGTAACAATATGTACTCCAAGGTGTAGTAAAAGCAGTTTTTGCTTGGTCTTTTGGTGCTAATTTGATTTGGTTATAACCCGAATAGCCATCCATGAAAGAAAACATTTCATGATTTGCAGTGCTATCCACTATCAAATCAATGTTTGGAGGAAAATTATCTTTTGGAGTGGCTTTGTTCAAATTTCTACAATCAATGCAAATTCGAATTTTCCCATTGGATTTTCGAACTACAACAATATTTGAAAGCCATTCGAAATAAGCAATGGGTTTTATAAATCTAGCTTTTAAAAGATCTTCTAAACCCTCTTTCACTTGGGAGTGAATATTGGGATGGATTTTTCTAAGCTTTTGCTTCACGGGTTTTGCATTGGGTTCTAAGGGTAGATGATGTTCTACGATCTTAGGGTCTAGACCTGACATGTCTTCATAGGTCCATGCAAATACATCTACATAAGATTTAAAAAATGTAATGAATGATGCCCTTTCATGTTCATGCAAACAAGTACCTATTTTGACACATTTTGGGTTAGACTCACTCCCTAAATTGATCTCTAAAAAATCCCCTGTTATGAACTTTGAAGGCTTTTCAAAGTCAAGAATTCTATGAAATTCGGGAAGCTCAGAGGCTTGATCTTCCTCATGGATGAGGGGATCTTCCTCCTTGCTTTGATCACTCTCAAGTGCTTTAATTTCTAGGGAAGTATAATGAAGAGAGTGGGGTTGTGCATAATGGACTTGGACGATTTTGGTTTGGGAATATACATGGGTTTTGAAGAACTTGAAATTGGGATTTGTACATGGCCAAGATTTTTGGAATTTTCAAGTTTTTCGATTTTTTTGTCTTTTCTAAAAATAAACTAGAAGGCTGAATGTAAAAGGCTTTCTTTTTGAGATTTTCAAATTTTTAAATTTTTTTAGTTTTTTTCAAACAAAGGCTAGGAGAATAAAGACAAACGATTTTCCTTTTGGAATTTTCAAGTTTTTCAAATGTTTTTGGATTTTGAAAGTTTGCCATTTTTTTTTGTTTTTCTAAATATATGCTTTTTTGGATTTTTTTCAAAAGAGGGGTCTTTCGTCAAACCTACAAAGAAAGCACCATGAATTAGACTGTAAACAAGAGGTCTAAGCTATAGGTTTCGGTGTTAGTGAGTTGTAGGGCACCCTTGACCTAATTGGTCTTAGGTGGTGGCACAAGGGGTATGGATGGGATGTATCCCAATTCATGTCGACCTAAGTTTGGTGTAGGTAGGATGGACTCTAACCTACCTTGACTTTTGGCTCCTAGACCTTGATACGGTGTATATCTCATGTTCAACATCATATTCCAAGGCTTTTTGAGTTTTAATTTTTTTTTATAAAGGGCATGACCTTGGAATGATGTATCGTACATGGCATGGTTATACACTCGATTCATTTTAAGTTTGTCTAGGAGATGTAGGTTTGGGATGGTGGAAGGCTTGGATACCTCTAGGATACATGCGACCCTAGATGGTTTGGGATTGACCCTAGGTGCAACCCATTGTGCCCTTAGGGGTGGACGACTTGAGCTTACATGGATGCTAAGGGAGAGCATATTTGATCCCTTACAAAATTGAGAGGTATGGGTTCCAAGGGAAACCATGGTCAGTCCCTTGGTGGGTTTTGGGATGTTGGGAGAAATCATGGTCGTAGGCTTGAGTTTATGATACAAACCTAAGCTCAAAGAAATTTTTTTGTTCATGATAGGCTTAGGTGTACCTAGGATGTCGATGCATGCCTTAGGAGTAACCATGTCTACTATGTTTTGATTTTTATTTTGATCTTGTTTTTCATTTTGAAATTCTTTTTGTTGGTGCGGGGCATTCGGCGCACCTTGAAAATCCACATTCTTTGGCACATCTTGTGGGTTTGTGAGTACATGAGTGTGATTCGATACATGGAATGCACATTAATGATCTACTAGTCCTACACAACAAAGAGGAGGATCGAGTAGAGAGTTTTGAAAGAAATGAGTTTCAAATATACCTTTTTGAAGCTTGTCTACCTTTTCATGGTGAGAGCAAGCATCCTTGTAGGCGTCTTGAGGTTACTCTAGCTCATGAATGGCTTCGAGCTCCCGTTGCTTTAAGAGGTCTTAGATTTCATCCTCCAAGCCTGTATGTGTGCAACACTCATTCTCCCTTGTGTTTTCTGAAATGTGCGAGGTGGAGCTCATGTGGATGGAACCCATCAGAGCAAATAATTTTGAAAATTTTGGAGTGACTTGAGTGAAGTAATCCTCATGCCCCACTCCGCTTATGTGCATAGAAATGTAGACTTCACTTTCAATTTTTGATTTTCAAATATTTTTGATTTTTGAAGATTTTCCAGATTTTTTAAATCTTTTCCAATGAAGATTTTTTTTGGTTTTTCAATGGAGACGGGGATGTTTGGATGATTAGCAAGGTTAGATGATTCAATCTCAACACTTGCTGTATTTGTAGCCTCATTTCTTTCATCAGATTTTGGGTTCAATTTGGTTTTCGGTTATGATTTTTCTCTCTATGTACCCGAGATGATTTTTGATGGGAATGATGTGCCTTGGCCTTTTGACTTAGGGTCTCAATTTTCCTTCTAAGTTTCATTGCTTTTTCCCTCAAAGAGGCAAGCTCTTCATCTCGGGTTTTAGAGGATTTCTTTGTGGTTTTGGAAAACCGATTTGGGAAATGTGACAAGGCTTTCCTTAACATGTTTTCAAAGGAATCATCCAAACTTGACATTATTTCAAAATCAACTTGTGTACAAAAGATAGAAAAGATTTTCGAAAAAAGTGAATTTAAAAACCAACACCAAATCAATTAACCCTGAAAGACTCGAGTCCCACTCGGTGTGCTAATTCTATAGATGTGAAAATTTCACTCCAAGCCTATGTAGAGACTTGAAATAAACTCTTCAAACCTACTTCGTTTAGGCACAAGCGTGGCAGCTAGTTTTCAAAACTAGCAAAGTTTTGTAAATCTGATTTTTGTGGGTAATTGTGGTTAAGCGAGATATTTTCGCCTTAGACCTTCTTGAACCGATGCTCAAGGGTCAGCCTAGGTACTTTGAGGATTCACTTGTGTTGGTGTATGTTTTTGAAATTCACTTTGAAAATAATTTTCAATCAAATCAAACTCATGCACTTAGTCTAGAGAGGGAAGGATTTCAAGATCTGAAAAACAAAAACTGGTTATGTTTTGAGAGTTGATTCTCATATTTATTTGGAGACTTAGAGATCTTCAAAATTCATGAAAAATTCACAGATCATAGAGTGGAATGTGGAGATTCTAAGCCTATTTTTTACTTTATAATTATTTATTGAGTCGGATTGTCTAAAACCAAATGCTTTGGATCCTAATAGCTCGGATAAAATCATTGAGTGAAAAGAAATGGACACCTTGTACCGCTTGTAGACGCGCGGAAATTTCCGATCTCGGGCTTCTTAGGGCCTAGAGGGAACCTTTCCGTATGTCTAAGTCGCTTAAAGGGCATATCAGCTAGCTTACTTAAGCTAGCGAAGTAAGTTTTGAAAATATCTGACTTGTTTGGGGCGACTGTGAGCAAGTGGGCTCTTTTCATCGCAGACCTTCTTGCACCGATGCGCAAGGGTCAACCTGTACGCTTAGCAAAGTCAATTTTGAACAAGTGTAACCTCTTTGAAAACATACGAAGTGTTTGATTGGGTTTTGTTTGTATTGTTGCAGATTTTATTTCACGTGGGATTTGCACGTGTCTATGTCTTTGATTTTAGCCAATTTGGGCGTGAGATATGTGCGTCAAGTCCCTAAATGTGACGAGTTTTGCACGGGTGTATGGGGTTTGCTTTGATGCAATATGCGTCCTAACTCATGGTATGACGAATATGCAATGCAAACTCACACAACGGAACGGGAAAACCCGAAATTGAAAGACATAGCCGAAGGAAAATTGCGTAAGGGAAATTACAAAAGGGAAATATAGCTATATCTTAAGAGCGGAAAGGCTCAATTGTGTAAGTGTATGCCGTGTATAAATGGAAATGCAACTCACACAGCTGAACCTTAAAACCCGAAATTTAAAGACAAAGCAGAAGGGAAATACAACTATATATATATGGGCCCGAAGGTCGCCAACGTGCGCGTGTTGTGATTGTGTGTAAATGGAAAGACAAACACACGCAGTTGAACCGGGAAAACGCAACAGAAAGTATATAGATATGGCTATATCTTAGCGGTTGCCAAGGCCAAAATGGTGCGTGGGTGTCTGAGCAAGCACTCGGGTGTCCTTTGTGTGCGAGAGTGTAAAATTAAAAACAAACTCACACGACTTGAACCTTAAAACCTAAATGAAATTGCAGCATATAAGGCTCTTACTAGAGTCTTGGGAGCAAGAGCGAAGGCTCAATGTGTGTGAGTGTGGAATTTAAAGACAACACACACAACTTGAAAATAACACCCGAATCAAATTGCAATGTATAGCTCTTACTAGAGTCTTGGGAGTAAGAGCGAAGGCTCAATGGTGCACATGTGTGCTTCGTGTAGCAAACCAAGTTATTACAATCGGGGGGAGACAAGGCTCCGTTAATACAACCCCGTATCTAAATTGAATCAAAGCGTAGAAAGGAGATATGAAATATCGAATGAACACTTACGTGATTCAGAGGTTTGTCCACTTCAATTCGTGAGCTTGCTTGGCTTCACACCCACGGATGACTCTTCCTTGAAAATTGAAGCAAAAGGTGGCTGAACGTAGCCTTGAAGCTTGGTGTTTTGAGGTTCATGACCTTAGGGTGTTCGGGTTGTGAGCTTGTGGGGAAGGGATAAGGTGGCTGCGGGTGTTGGGGATTGAATGGGTGTGGTGTAAGGTGTAGGGGATGGGAGGTGGTGTGGGTCACGGATGGGAGTGGGGTTCTAAGGGAGATGGTCACGGATGGGAGTGGGGTTCATATGGGTTCTAAGGGATACGGGATGATATGGGGTGGTATGGGATAGGAAGGTGGGCTGCTACAGATGTTAGTCTTAGGTGGGACGGGAAATGGTGTAGGATAGGAACCAAGGCTTACGGATGGGGTAGGGTATAGGTGGGTGGTGAGGTATGAGAGTTGTGTTCGGTTGGGTATGGGGTGTCTAGGTAAGGTCACGGGTGGTAAGGCTCATGGCGGTGGGTTGTGGAGTGTGGGATGATGTAAAGTGAGGCTGGGGGTAGCTAGCTAGGCTAGGACGGTGGTGGTTAGGTTGATTAAGGCGGTGGAAGTCGGCTAAGGGAGGTCGATTGAAGCGGGGGCAGTCAGGCAGCAGACCCGCGCTAGGCGCCAAGGTCGGCGCCTGAGCGCCTGGCGCGCGGGGTGTCGGCGCCTGAGTCAAGCGCTCGCGTGGTGCACAACGCACGGAGAGTGCGCAGGGGGGGTGCCCAGGTACTTAGGTGTGGCGGTTAGATGCTTAGTCTTGGGTCGGTTAGGTTAGTGGGTTAACCTAACTAGGTTTAGGGTGGCTGGGAAGGGTCTTAGGGTAGTGGATTAGGGTGGTGATTAGGGTGGATGTTGAGTGGTTTAGAGGGATTAGAGAGAGTGACTTAGGGAGTGTTTAGGGGCTTACCATGTAGGGACGGATTAGGGGGTGCTTAGGCTCCAATCGGTCACCTTAAGCTTCGTCGTCCAAGCAACTTTGGCCCTTCAATTAGGGTGGGGCAGCCCTTGACTAAACCCTTGCTAAACACGATTAACAAAAAAAAACCGAAATTAACCAAAGCCCTAAACACTCACCTTGGAGCTTCTCTCTCCACCCTTGGAATTCACGTGAACCCCTTACAATGGATCCCCTCACCTCTATTTATAGGCATTTGAGGTGGGTTTGGGTTTGGGTTTGGATCTTGATCCAAATCCAAACACTATTTAGATCTAGATCTGGATATTTTTGACCAGATCCGATCCAAATCATACATTTTTATGGATATAGATATGGATATTTTGATCCAGATTCGATCCAATCCAAACACTATTTGGATCGACCCAAACACTATTTGGATAAGCCCAAACACTATTTGGATCAGCCCAAATCCAAACACTATTCACTATATGGATTTGGATTTGGATATTTATGGTCTAGATCCAAATCAAAATTTCTCTAGATAGTCCTTATTGGCTTCTCGAGGCGTACGATCTATGCGGGCCCTGGCTTCATTAGTGACCCGTCTGGTGTTGGGTTTCCCCAATCAATGTCGTCCGGACCCGTTTTGCCTTTTAGACTCTGTTTCTGCTCATTTCCAGTCCTCCCGGTTCAGATTCAGGATACTAGAGTGAGAATGGTTAATCTGGCTTTCTGGTGCTCCTGGCTTGCCATCTGCTTCGTGCCTGAGCCTTCCGTTCGCCTTTCGATCCTGACTTTTATCAGGTTAGGATGCTCTTTTGGGCTTCAGAATGGACTTCTGAAGCTGCTTCTGGTGTTGGCCTTCGTGAGCGGCTTGCTGGGTTGCTTCTGGGTCAGGTGTCGTCTTCGCGAGCTCCACCTGTTCGCTTTTAGCTTTTGGGAAAATGGGGCTTAGCCCAGGTTTCAAAAACTCCTATTTGATAAAGGGCTTCAAAACACTATTTACAAGATTAAAAACAATATGTACAAAGTTTTAAAATAATGCGTATGTGTTTTCGAATATGTACAGGGTTGTTTGGAAGGCTCTTGGGTTTTCAGACTCAAAATAGCCCTTTGGGGCTGCTTTTGTAAAACCAGGTATGTTTTAGAAAATCGTGGGATTTTGGGGTGTTTACACCGCTGCTATATATTTTATTAGCACTATCGAAAATTTGGTTGTCTTATATCGGAAATATAATACTGAAAACTTCACTGTTGAAAAGTATTATGTGGTCAAGTTTTTAAAGTATCAAATGATGTAGAAAAAATTTATGATTGAATAAGCACATGAGTTTCAATATCTATGTCATGGTTTTAAGGAAGAAAATATGATACTTTTTGATAACTTTACAGTTATGTCTATTATTGAAAGGTTTTCTAAGCTTTGAGAGGGTTTCAGCCTAGATCTCAAGTATAAAAAGGGTAATATGATCCTATATGATCTCATGATAGATATAACAGTAGAAGAAAAACAAAGTAGCCAAAAACGAGTTATGCCTATTGATTCTAAAGTCAATTACAATAAAAAATAAATAACGTAGTGATCCTAAGGAAAAATAGTAAAGTATAAACTAAAGGCTAAGATCAAAGAGAAACCCGAAAACACAATGTGTTGGATTTGTGATCAAGTTGGACATTGGGCTAGAAACTATTTCATGAACAAAGCCAAAAAACTTACGATTGCTGAGGAAGCTATAGTAAACATGGTGATCACTACACTTACATCTAGTGATGATGGGTATCAATCTCTTAAATCCAATATTCATTCTATTTATAAGACATGATAGTGGATTGTAGATACTAGAGCTAATTGGTATGTTTGTGTTGACTGATCTCTCTTTATATCTAATTATGTCGTTTGTGGCAGAATCGTGACCTTAGAGGATCATTCAATTATTGAAGTTAAGGGTGAAGAATATATGGATTTAAAGTTTCTTTCTCGAAATATCCTATCTCTTTACGGAGTTAGGTATATTCTAACAATTTACTGGAATATCCTCAATGGTCTAGTTTTAATTAGGAAATTTTAAAGTTAGATTGCAAGTATATTAAAGTCATAATTATTGACTTAATACTAAGTGATTTTTTCGAAAGGACTATTTGTATGATGTAAAGGATTTGTTTAAAATTCATGTAGAACCAATTATTGATTCTTGTATGAATTATAATGTTAATAAAGACTCTACTTCTTCTTCTATATATAATATTAAATAATCAAACATATGGCATATTACGTTTAGTTATGTTAGTTTTATTTTCATGAAAAGAATGATGAATTTGAATCTTATCTCTAAAACTGTTGTATATAGAAAATATATTTGTGCAACCAAAGTAACTTAGGAAACCATTTTATATGGTCGATAGAAAATCCAAAATTTTGAATTTGGTACACACGAACATTTGTGAATTCAATGAATGACAATTAGGGGTAACAAAAGATATTTTATTATGCTAATTGATAATTGTATTAGATACTGTTACATTTACTTGTTTAAAACTAAATATGAAACTTTATAAAAGTTATAAATTTATAGAAACTAAGTGCAAACATAAATTGGTATTGATTGTGTTCTTTTCAGATCAAAAGATTATGAGAAAATAACTGAATGAAAGAGAAGTAAATGACCTAAAATATCTAACAACTTAGCTTACCATATTTTGAATAGAGTTCTCCATAAGCATAATGAATGCAGTCCTTTTGAAATCTGAAATGATCGAAACACCAATATCAAATATCTTAAAATGTGGGGTGTCTTGTAAAAAATACTTATCCATAAAAATAAGAGAAAGAAATTGAGACTTAAAACTATAGATATCATATTTCTAGGTTATATAGGGATTAGTTATACGTAAAGATTCTTCGTCATATGATCTGATATATTTGACACAAAAGTCAACCCGATTATTAAGCTACGTGTTGCTTCATTCTTTGATAATGTGTTTTTCATAGATACTGGTATTTCTCAAAGTGTATCTTCTATAAATCCTTACCTTACTATTGATTTCAATCTCAGTCACGTGGAAAGGATGACTAATATGGGAAAAACCCTTATTTGTTATTTTCAGATCAAAAGATTTTGATAAAATAAGTAAACTAAGGATAATTAAATGGCTTAAGATATCCAAAAACTTTAGAAGTGACTTCGCCACCTTCAATGTTGAAGATGGTCATATCATCTTTTAGTAGGCTATGACCTCATTTGAGGTCAAGTTTTGGAAGGAAGTCATTAATGATTAAATTTAATCAATTCTTTACAATGGAAATTGAGAATTGATATTTATCTTTTTGTTGTTTTACTATAGGCTATAAATAGATTTTTAAGAAAAAAATGAATGAAAATGAAATAATCAATAAGTATAAACTAATTAGTTGCCAAGAGTTACATGCAAAAAAAGGAATAAATTATTTTGAGACACTCATTTTGCTTTTGTATATGACCATAATTTGAGTGCTTCCTTTTGTAAGAGTTATAAAGAGACATGAAAATTTGTTAAATTATTATATGATTTGAAACAAGCTCCTAAAGAATGACATGAAAAGTTTGATTTTGTTACATCATCATTTGATTTCATTTATAATGAGCTTGATAAGTGTGTCTACTGTAAGTCTATAGGTAATGTATTCATCATTTTATGCCTATGTTTAGATGATATTCTATTGTTTAGTTCTAATATGAGAATTTTAAATGAGATTAAAGCATGATTATAGTAAATTTGTGATAAAAAATATGAGTGTAGCTCATGCGATTTTAAGATTTAAAATCAAAGGTTTACTTATGGTATAGTAATCTCTTAATCTTGCTATATTGAAATCTTTTTAAAGAGATTTGAATACACAAACTGTAGACCTATTAAGACTCATATGATTCATCAAAAGCCTTATACAAAAATGAAAGTAGTATTCCTACGTGTTTGTTATGATACTTTTAGATTATTTGTAGTTTGATGTATCTAATCAACTATACATGATCGAATATTGCTTTTATCATGTGCAAGTTGAGTAGATACACCATTTGTAAAAATAGAACTCATTGAAAAGCTCTAGATAAAGCGCTTTACTATTTAAAGAGAACCATTTCTCTTGAGCTGTATTACTATAAACATCTATCTACTCTTGAAGGATATAATGATGCTTGCGAAGTACTTTGTGAGTAATGTGATCATTGGATGTGTTTCTTGTAAGTGGTGACGCTGTCACTTGAAAATCCAAGAAACTAAGTGTAGATATAAAAATTTTCACTTAAAAGTTTATGTAAAACTCGAAGCAAAACTTTTTTATCTACTTGATTGCACGAGCCTGCCAGCTAGTTTGCAAAACTAGCAAAGATTTTGAAAATTTTGACTTCTTCGGCGATCGTAGGCAAGCAGACTCTTTTCACTTAAACCTTCTTGAACTGATGCTCAAGGGTTGGTTTAAGCACTTAGGAACTTTAAGTTTAAAACAAATATGAACTCCAATTCATGTGAATAACTGATGCTTTTGAAAGAATTTGAATGTGCACTTTGATTCAAAACTTGAAATGAACAAGTCCTAAAAAACAGAATGTTCTGTTTTCAAGGCTTGTTTCCAAAATAGATTTGGACATTTTATAAGCCTCCAAAAATTATCAAAAATTTATCAGACCAAGTTTGTAGTGTGGCGGGCCTATAGCCTTTTACAGATCTGAAATTGGGGTTGTACCGTGAAGGAGGCTTACTCAAGTACTCGGAACTGTCCTATCACAAAAATATAGAGGCTCAAAGATGAGCCTATATCTCAATGACCTGTTCCAAATTTAATGATTTTGATGTTGTTGGAAAGCTATGGATGGCCGCTTTCTAATGCATTAAGAATAAATTGATTTGGACTTCTATAGACAGAGTTATGGGATAAAAACCCATACTCTATTATAGGGAAAATGACTGTACTGACAGTGAGCAGATTTTGGTTCGGTTTTGCTCAATTTTACTTACATGATTGGAAGTCTCTAAAATTCTTGAAAATTTTATTTAAGGTAGTCTAGTGTGTGTAGAATAAGTAGGAAAAATTTTAGGCAAAAAAGAGCAAGCATTCGAAAATGAAAATTGCATAAATCATCAAATGTAGAGATGCTGGAAATTCAGATTTCGGTTTTTAAGAATCTAATGATGCAAACTCACTCGAAATTAAAATGCAACAACTCTACATTCCCCAAATTAAATTGCTGAATATAAATAAAGGGAAATTATCTTTATAAGCTTAAGCATAGAGGGGGTAGAGAATATAGAGTGATTATAGAATATATTGGAGAAGAATCACATAATCGAACAATTAGAGTGCATATGTGTGTGAGTGACGATTCATCCATGAAATGAAAATTATGCAACTCTAAGAATTATTACAACTTGGGAGGAGACAAAGCTCCATTAATATAACCCCATATCAATTCAAATGGATGAAGAAGAAGAGCTTTGAATTAAAAGAGAAATTATACTTACATGTTTTTGGAACAAGCTTGTCGGAGATTTCAAGATTGAAATCCGACCAAGGATCTCTTCTCCTTGCTTGAATGCTCACTCACCCTCACCTAGCTTTTCTTTCCCATACAAATCACGACCCTCTTGCTGGAAAACCCTCTTGCCTAGCCCTCAATTCCCCCAAGCTTTTCCCCAAATTTTTAGAACCTCCCATCATGGTGAAACCCACTCCCCCTTGGCCCTTTTTATAGGCCAAGAGGGCTGGCTTCTAGGCCCTTCTTTGGGGCGGGTTGGGCTAGCCCTTTGGTGTATCTTGATCCCACTCAATCCATCCTCATGTGGTCCCTCTTTGGTGGCTTGGGCTAGCCCCATGTGGGTTGGTCTAGGGTGTAGCCGAGTGTGACCATTTGGACTTGGTGTAGTCGGTCCCTAGCTCATCTTGATTTCTTTACAACATAGTTCAACATTCTTGACCGGGCATAGCTTGGTTCCTTCAAAATTCGTCCAAGCTTGCGTTTGGTTCTTGAATGTTCCATCTTGATTTTGATTTCATACGGCTTGACTTCTTCTTGATGATCACAACCTCAAGTCCAACCCTAGTTTCGATCTTTTGCTTGAATTGATGAGCTTGGTTGGGTCTTGGGCAAGCTCGATTTTCCCCTTAACTTCCTATGGAATTGGACTTTGATCTTGATGAAATAGGATTTTATCTTGGTAGCATTTGAACTTGATCAGGTTTGATCTTCTGTTTGATCCCGGCTTGATCCTTGACTTTGAGTTTGTTTTGATTTGATAGGCTCAAATCTTATCTTCCTTGTTTTTGGGAATTGATCGAGATCCAAACTCGGATTGGATCTCACATGCTTCGAAACTCATGGGTTGTTATGAATTTAAAACCTTTATTTTGAAATATTCTCCAAAAGTTTTAAACTTTGACATTTGGGTTTTTTTGAATTTAAAGGTTCATAAAGGCTTTAAACTGGTTTTCGAAATTCAAGAGTTTTTGAAAACATTTTAAAATTTTGGGTGTTTACACTAAGTATATTAACTCATTCTATCTTTGATGTCGAATTATCTTGTTTGGATAAGATTGGATTGAAAGCAGAATGACTTAAGAGACTTCTGTCCAATTTATCTATATTAAAGAAGATACTTTCTATAATTTTGGTTCATTGTGGTAGCATAACTACTATTGCTGAGATCAATAGTTATAAGTCAAACTTAAGTTGGTAAGATCATAATGTTTGATGAGGTTATTACTGTTGATTTATTGGATCCAAAGATAATATATTTGATCATTCAACTAAGGGTATAACAATATCTCTAGTTGAAAACTTTAGGTTGGGGATGAGACTAAAACTCATCTATTTCAACAACTTTATTTTTGCCATGAACATCTTTTTTCCATATGATGGTTAATTGTCCTAACGCCCAAAATCTTAAAACATAGCAAGTAGAATTGTAACTCTATAATATTTTTTTAACTTTAATGATATCTTCTCATCACAAAAAATATTTGATGCACCTTTCCATTTTATCCAACTTGCATTAATTATAGTAATAACATTATGATAATTTTTTTCATCACTATGAAAAACGAACCTTAGGTATTTAAAACTTTCCTTACAAGGGATACAATATGTGTCAATCTTAATTTCTATATCATTTGAAGTAACCAAATAACCAAACTGCCACTCCGTATATTCTGTCTTTGTGTTACTAGGTTGAAAGCCTTTACTTTATAATGTTTCTCTCTATGGTTTCAATTTCTTATTATTATTTTTTTAGACTCATCCATTAATACAATATCATCTGGGAAAAACATATACCAATGAACTTCATGTTGAATATGTTTTACTAGCTCGTCAATGGCCAATACAAATAAATATAGACTTAGTGCCGATCCATGATGTAATTCAATATCAACTTCAAAGAAATTTGTTGTTCCTTTGTGGGTCCTAACATATGTTTGTACACTATCATACATGTCTCTCATAAGATTGATACATGTCAATTGGATACCTCTCTTTTCTAAAGTTCTATAAAGAATATATTTGGGAACCCTATTATAAGTTTTTTTTATATCAATAAATACCATGTAAAGGTTCTTCTTTTCTGTAATAAAATATTTATAAGATATCTCGATAGATAGCCTTTACTTTATACTATTTCTCTCCATGGTTTCAATTTCTTATTAATTTTTTCCTTAGACTCATCTACTAATACAATATCATCAGCAAAAAACATACACCAATGAACTTCATGTTGAATATGTTTTACTAGCTCATCAATGGCCAATACAAATAAATATAGACTTAGAGCCGATCCATGATGTAATTCAATATTAACTTCAAAGAAATTTGTTATTCCTTTGTGGGTCCTAACATATGTCTGTACACTATCATACATATCTCTCATAAGATTGATACATGTCAATTGGATACCTCTCTTTTCTAAAGTTCTATAAAGAATATATTTGGGAACTCTATCGTAAGCTTTTTTTTATATCAATAAATACCATGTAAAGGTTCTTTTTTATAATAAAATGTTTATAAGATATCTCGATAGATAAATAGCCTCAATAATAGATCTTTCTAGCATATTGGTTTTCTGTTGTACTCAATATTTATCTCAATCTACATTTAATAATTCTTTCTCATAATTTCAGAGTGCAGCTCATCAACTTGATATCTTAGTAATTTGTATATTTCTAAATGTTTTTCTTGTTCCTGTATGAGTATAATTGTACTCTTCCTCCATTTCTTAAGCATCTTTTATTTCTTTAAAGTTAATATCAATAGCTATATTTTTATTAAAAAGCTTATAAAAATAATTTTTTTTTTATATTTTTCATATCATCAATTGCTGTTGAAATCTTCTCATACTCATCTTTGACGCACCTAACAAAAGTTAGATCCTTATTTATCCTAAAAATATCTCTTTCACTTTCTTTTGAGTTTAACTTTTTATATAGATCCTCAAAATTTTTAGCTTTTGCTTCATTAACAACCTTTTTTGCTTTCTTATAAGTCTCTCAAGTTTTATTAGTTTTGTTCAAATAATGTAATTTATAACATGCCTTCTTTGATTTGCTATTATCTTGCACCACTTTACTCCACCACCAAGCTTCATTTTCTAGTAGTACGCATCTTTCCTAGATTGATGTAAAATATCTTTTGTTACTTTCTTAATGTACTTAGCCATATTACTCCACATATAAAAAAGTGTATCAACATAATTCCAAGCATCTCCATGATGAACTTTTTGTTTAAATATATTATCTTTTTCATTTTTTAGGTTTCACTATTTAGTTTGAGTAAGCTCCATGTACTCTTTCTCTTTATCCATTTTTTTACTTCCACATTCATAACTAAAAGTCAATATTGTGTAGTTAAGCTTTCTCCTATAATTACCTTGCAATCCTTATAATATAATCTATCTTTTCTCAAAATAATCAATTTGTGTTTGTAACAAGTCACCCTTATAAATAATTAAAAGTTAATATCATTTTCTAAACATTTATTGGTTAAAAAGTAATCATATGCTATAGCAAAATTTAAAATTCCTTACCTCCCTCATTTAAATCTCCAAACCCATAGTTGAGATGAATGCCTTAATATCGTAATGCTTCTTTACCGACATGTAAGCTTAGATCTTCTTCTAAATAAATCATCTTTTTTTGTAGAATTTTCTAACTCCTTCCAAAATATCTTTTTTATGCTATCTCTTAGTCTTACTTAAGGGATAAGCACAAACTTTATTTAAAGCTTCTACTCTTAATACTAATTTCACCACAAGGAAGTAACTAATTTTGACATTAATTTAGTGCCTAGTATCCATCATTTATAACTAGGACTACTAGGGTATCTAATCCAATTCACATCCCTAGCTTTTGGACACTAGGGCAAGAAATATCAAGCATACGACGTTGTTGCCCATTTTGATTCATGAAAGTGCATGACAAAGAACTACAGTGGTAGTTAAAGCAAGTGAATGATTTGAACTTTGAGTGATTTCTTAGAATGAAATACTATATATCAAGTTTGTGACAGTACCACAGAATGCAAAAGTTTTACTATGATTGAAGAATGAAACTTATAGATCACCATTACTAAAGCATTCTAGCATCTTTTACATAAAGAGTTAATAATAACTACATTAATTAGTGCTTTAGCCTTTACCATGATATCTTTGCTCATCTATTTGAGGCCATCATAATTTAAGTCACAAAATCCTAATATGCCAAAGCTAAGAAGAATCTTTGAAGTAAGATTATAAGCAACTTGGAACATCTCCTTCTATAGTAACAACAAACATTTTGTTTTTATTATGAAAATAATTGTTGACAAGTTATCCTTATCATCCTTTATAACCAAAGATTTATTCTTCCGGTAAATATCATTTTTCTACAAGAATTGTCGCAAACTCAAACTGTTACTTTTCATTTAAGCTATAAATAAGACTCTTGAAGTAAATTGATAGTTTTCATCCTTTAAATGAAGTAAAATTATACCTTTTCTCTTGACATGAATTGAAGAAGAGTTTCCAAAACTTATGTTGTCTCAAATTGATTCATCTAGCTTAGTAAATAAAATTTTCTTTTACTTGTTCTGGAGTGAAAATATGATTGGATCATGTCTTAAACATCATCTTCTTTGCTAGTACGAAATACAGTAGGATATCCTTTTTCATTTTTACTCTATAAAATTTGATTTCTATTTATAATTTATGTTTGTGTTTAATTTACTATTTGATAGATTAATTTGATTGTGTGATGATTAGATCAAAATACCTTTGATTGTGTGATGATTAGATCAAAAGATTAATTTGCATTCATCTCATGTGAATAGAGCGTTGAAATGCCTTATTTTAACATACTGTTTTCATGTAAGTATGCTTCACCTATTTAAGATTAAGGGCTTTGTGAGAATAATGGCTTAGAGGCAAGGCAAAGAACAAAACGCCCTAGATTAATCATTCTAAGAGGGGACTGTCTTCCACGATAGGACAAAGCAACTGATTGGAACATCCTGGACCCAGTTATGGATCCCGAATCCACATACACTTCTATACCACAGGGAGAGAGAGAGAGAGAGAGAGAGAGAGAGAGAGAGAGAGAGAGAGAGAGAGAGAGAGAGAGATTTTACCATATTGAATGATACACTATGACACCCTATTATAGAGGACCATTGGTTCCTAGTAACAAAAAGCAAGTCAGATGTATACCATGTGATGCGATAGATAGGGTTTAGATGCATTCTATAAGAGAAGAGATAACTGCTTTATTGAGAAAAGAACTCTTTAGAGGAGAAAAGCAAAATGAGGTACACACAATATCAAACTATACAGTGCAATTTGCATGATAATGGCCGAAGACAATGCATGTGCCAGCACAAACTCTCCTTGCTTGGGATCAATCAAAGAACCTTCACCAATCAGGGTATGCTTCTATATATATATATATATATATGTGTGTGTGTGTGTGTGTGTGTGTGTGTGTGTGTGTGTATACATATGATTTCACATTTATAACATTCATTAAGGTTAAAAAATGAGCTGAGCCTGGCTTACTATTGGCTCTTCTCACTTATTGGTGAGTAGAGCCAAAGCAAACATTAAGCCGAGACAAGCTTCAAGAAGAGATGAACACGAGCTTGCTTGTAACCAGGGGAGGAAATCACAATACTAGAATAGAGAAATAAGAAAGTTTTCAACTTTAGCAAAGGCTGCAAGTAATATGGATGGGGAAGCAAGTCGCATTGGGGAATAAAGGAAAATGAAGCAGTGTGTGAGTAAATTTTACAAGTCACTAATAGCCCCATATTTTCCTGGTTTAAAGAACTTCTGTTTTCTTCTGCACTATCAGATTTAGACCCATATTGCCTTCTTTTCACTTTTCAGAAATTTCATCTAGGGTGCTAAAACTCTCCTCCAATCTCATCACCCACTGCACTTTCTCATATTGCCTAATATGGACCTCCTATTTTACCGAAAGCATCAAAGTGCTTAACGATATCATCTGGACCAAAGACCGGGGGGGGAGAGGGGGGGACTAAAAAGTATTGCGTATGGAATTTAGTGATCACCTTCTTATTATTCTATGACAACCAACACTTGTTAATTAGGATTGTCATTTAGTCGGCACCGAATCTGGATCCTGGTTGGCTCTTTATTAGATCCGGACCACCATCATAACCCAACTTAGATTAGCAACAACAAACATGAACTTGCTTAAAGAAAAGCTGGACCCGTGAATAGACAAACACACACATAGCTAGTGGAGGGTCTCCTCTATGCTTGTTTACCTTGTGCCATGTAAGAAGAGGTCTCTTTTCATTATTATTACATGAACAACCAGTCAAAGAATACAAACCGGATAAAAATAAAGAGAAATGACAATGCTTTGACTCTCTCTCTCTCTAGATCTGCTTTGTGAGGTTTAAAGAAAGAAGGGAGAGATGGTGAAGCTGGATAAGCAGGGTGTGAATGAGAATGCAGCTGTGCATTTTGTGAGGATAAAGCATTTGCCTCGTCCACTAGATTCAATGTTGCATTGATAATTCAAGGAGTTGCGATTTAATTGTCTGTTTGCTTCATGAAGGGTATATTTAAATGATGGCCACTGCGTCGTCATGTGATCACAGTCGACCATACAAATGTCATGTAGCCCACGCTCTTAAATCTAATATGAATTGGGCTCACCAACCTCAAGAAAGAAGAAGACATGTACCGACACGTGTCCAATAGAAGTCACAATTAATATTAATGTCCCATACAAAAATCTTAAAGGACCCAACTCTTATAATATCTATAAATGAATTATTTTTTATATATACGTGATATTTCCCATCCTTATATTCTTTTAGGTCTATAAATCGCTTTTTGTTCTTTGAAATGTGTCAAATCACTATAATCGATCCACCAACCGGTTATATGACGGTCTAGCTACAAACATTCCAAAATGAGACAAATTATGTCTTGCTTTTCCATTAGCCTGTGATATTGGGTGTTTCCATCATTGTTTCTTCTATTGTGACAATCCTATACTGAAAAGTCAGTTTCTATGATTTCTTAAAAAATTGACTATCCTTCTTGTTATATTTGTCAAATGTTTTATTTGGCTTTCTTTTATTTTGATTGTTCTTGTAGGTAGTCCCTAAATCATCTTTAGTAACTAACAAATTTTCTCTTTTACCCTTGTTTATATGTTTTTTTTCAATTGCTAGTGTTAATGGGAGTTCAAAAAGAGTAAAGTCACACCCAAGTCTAAGGGTTGCGGTTACCATATTCCATGAAGGAGAAAAGCTATTCAAGATAGTAGATATTTGCGTGGGGTTAGAGATCTCTAATTTGCCTACAACTAAGTCCTTAACCATAAGCAGCATTTGGCTTATATGTTCAACTACATTGCCTCTTTTTTTTTTATGAGAATTATATTTTTGAAGGAATAGTTGAATATGGAGTTTAGGTATAGTATTATGTTTGATTGTTATCAAATCAAACAACATCATATTACTCAAAAACCTTAATGAGATCATCCTTCATGTCATCTTTCATAAAGGTTTTACATTTATCTTTTTCTTCATCTATTGCATTTGGTGTAGGGGATAAAACCATTTTTTCAACTACATAGTCAACACCCTCTAAGGTCAATGCCAATGCAATTCTTCTTTTCTACGTTTAAAATGTAGGCCATTTAGTTTCTCTTTATTTGTCAACTTAGAAACTCAAATTTTGGTTGCCATTTTTAAATATTTGGTAAAGATAATAGTAAGAGGGTCTATATATTTCAAATTTGATGAAACAACAACAACAACAACAACAACAAAGCCTTTTCCTATACTAGACGGGGTCGGCTACATGGATTCTTTGTTTCCATAGATCCCTATCATGTGTCATGTTAGTAGTTTACTCACAATAAGCTAGATCATTCTTTATTGTTTCTTTTCAACACTTTTGTGGTCGTCCTCTAGCTCTTTTAATACTTTACAAATTTAGTTTTTTATACCTTCTTACAGGTTCTTCTTTTGATCTTCTCAAATTTGATGAAACAACTAATATAATTTAGCCTAGCACTAAATTATAATATAAAAAATATACAAGTACAAAACTATAAATATTTTTAGATATCTATCTGCAACATTAAACAAAATGCAAGTACCATTCTATAAATAGACATAACTATGATAGAATTAGTAATTTTAGAATAAGTCCAAAGATATTATAGTAATATTCTCCCTCTGTCTCTTTTTGTAATTTTCTTTATAGCTAATGAGTATACTAGTAATTTCATCTTTTTGTTCATTTAAAGTCTTACGGATAAAATGTAAAACCAAATTTCTTGTGTGTTGAATAAACATTTCAGAATAGAATTATAAATCGACTCTATGATGTTTTTGTAATTTTACAAATTATTTAAAGGTAGTAACATATTTTTGTTTGGTGGCAATTATGTGAATTTAATAAAGAAATAGGGACTAAACAGTAAAAAGCATTATAAACCGCTAGGAACAGTAATGTAAATTTGTAAATAGGATAATCCAATAATTTAAACTAAATGCCAAAGGGTAAAACTATAAAATACACATACAATAACACTAAAACATATGAACTAAACCATAATTTTGCTCAATGACAAATAGTGATTTCAACATCTATCAAGGGTAAAATGATATTTTTGGTCTACCACTCAAGACATTTGCAATCATCGAGGTTGTTTCTCCAAAACAATGACAAGGGAAAATTTTCATGCCTAGTTTTAGTTTGAAACTTCACTTTCGAGAAAATCATGGTTGGTTTCAGGATTACCAAAAACGAGGATTGGTTTCTCGCCTTCTAAGAGATCAGCAAAGAGAGGGAGAGTCAAGGAGAGCAAAAAGAGAGAGTGAGGGGAAAGTGAGAGAGAAGACGACAAGACTGCCTTCGGTTTGGCCATTCTCAGCCTTCTATCCCTCGTGTCCAACGATTCGACAAACAACTATATCTCGACTCTCTGCTTCATCTCTACTAGCGGCCTTGAGCAACGCCTTTTCATCCCTTAAGCATAAACATATTTGTTTTAAATGTTGTTTCAAGTTTGAACAAATGAGACAAGAAAAAATCGAAGAACAAAGACTGCTTCAAAAACGTTTATTGTTTCGTTTCTTTGTATACACATTGCATTCCCCAAAAGGAAAGTTTTAAATACCTAGGGTCAATTTTTCAGAGTGATGGAAGAATTGATGGAGATGTTACACATAGAATTAATGCTGGTTGGTTAAAATGGAGAGGTGCATCAGGTATTCTTTGTGATAAGAAAATACCATTTAAATTGAAAGGTAAATATTATAGAGCAGCAATTAGGCCTGCCATGTTTTATGGTTCTGAGTGTTGGGCAGTTAATCATCAACATGTACAAAAGATGTCTATGACAGAAATGAAGATATTGAGATGGATGAGTGGTCATACAAGAAAAGACCATATACATAATGAGGTTATTAGAAACAAATTAGGAGTGGCACCAATAGAGGATAAAATGAGAGAACATCGTTTAAGATGGTTTGGACATATAGAAAGAAGATCAAAAGAAGAACCTGTAAGAAGGTTAGAAAAACTAAATTTGGAAAGTATTAAAAGAGGTAGAGGACGACTACAAAAGTGTTGGAAAGAAACAATAATGAATGATCTAGCTTATTGGGAGTTAACTGCTAAGATGGCACACGATAGGGATCTGTGGAAACAAAGAATCCATGTAGCTGACCCCGTCTAATATGGGAAAAGGCTTAGTTGTTGTTGTTGTTGTTGTTGTTCTTTGTATAGAAGAACAAAAACTCTTGTTCCTCAAAACCTAAAACATAAGACTTTTTGTTTCGGTTTTTGTTCATTCATTCAAGAAAACATACTCTCTTTCTTTATCTTTTGCCTAACTCCTCCCCTTTTTAGCATAACATCATACCTAATATGATGCAACAATCAAGAACATAAAGAAGGGGTCATCTTGATAAGATACCAATGATAAGAAATAGTCGAACGTCGAACAACTGAAATGTAGGAGAGGCCAATCTGAACTGAGAAAAGTGTTCTTGTTGGTGTGTAAACAAATGTTTGTTTATATAGTTGGTGGCTTTCACTTCTAGTTGTTTTCTTTTCTGGGTTTGTGATAAAACTATGATTAGAGATTTTTGTAACTTTTAATAAAACAAAAACATTTTTTGTTTTAAATACAACATCTCATAAAATCTGAAAAAGGGTCCTTCGCATGTAAGAAGATCCTTTTGCTAACTATGGCAGCCCCACCATGAAAGGTTTCATCTAATCTAAGTGGATAGATAAAAGTGGTATTGAAGTTGTAAAAGTACGATTATTTTAAAGTTAACAAGTATTTAAATTGGAGAACAATAAGTTGACAGAGAAAGTGGTGCTTCCTGAGACGAGCGAGTCTGTAACGAATGAGAACATGCCCTTGTGAATGGGGCAGCTTAAAATTGTTCCAATACCCACAAATGACGAGCAAACGGAGGATTTTCTCTGAGTTGGGATGAAGCTAAAACTGTTCTCAAGTTTGCAAAATAATCTTCGACACTGTGTGTTCATAGAAGCCATCCAATAAATGGCATATTTATGAGCTTATACAATGGCATGGTTTGTACCATGTCGTGCATTTGTGTAATTCATTTATGTACTCACTATAAATCAGTGTGGACGCAGCCTACCCCAATATGGGAACACGGGGAACATTTGAAGTCCTAATTGTCATTGGTCCTTTCACTGATGCTCTTGGAGCTCGAGACTACATGCTTCGTTGTTGCACCCAGATTGTTAGCTCCACGATAGGGTGCTCTAGCCGTTATTGCTGGTGGGGAGTTCGACTCTCAGACGGTATATGTGTTAGGCTTGGGCCTCCTCTTATAACCAAATAAAAAATGCTTCACAATATGCATAGCTTCTGGGTCTCCTCTATGCTTGTTTACCTTGTGCCTAAGACGTTTTCGGTCGGCTTTCTGGCGTCTTCTGCAACAGCTTGATGAAGCCTCACTCCAGGTATATAGCAACGGATCGTTTCTATCTTTGAATAGGTATATATGATATGGTTTTTCAAGGTTTCCTCAAAGTAGGATTTGCGAGGTTTGTCAGTTCATATGATGATGTTTCTTTGATCTCTACACTGCTCTCCATTTATAGAGCAGTGCTTACTCCATAACCTCTTGGATTCTCTAATGGGCTTTCATTTTCTAGAGCTCTTATCTGATCGGTTACGGATAAGCACAATAACCGACTAATGATTTTGACCCGTTACAACCCTATTCCAGTAGCCTTTCCACAGATAACGGTTGGATGACCAATCCAGTCGTTTCTGTATTAGGATTGTCAAAAATAACCACTATTTCCTTACATCTCCCACTTTGTCAATCGAGCCAAGTGAAGTGACATATTGATTTTCCTCCCACTTTACGGAGTTTCCCTAGTAATGTCATTTTATGATTGCTATTGCAATCACCACCTGTTGTGTGGTTCTTTACCTACACAACAATAAAAAATGTCATGTTTGTAACATGTTTTGAGAAAAGGCCCTCTGTTATGCCTTTAATCAATGGGTCTGCCAACATATCATGAGTTTGCATGTATGAGATGGATATTTCATTTCTCATAACCATATCATGAACATAGTGGTATTTAAGCATTATATGCTTACTTTTGGAGTTGTTACCTCCACTCTAGATTAGGGTAATTGCTGCGTTGTTGTCATAATAAATGACAATAAGCTCATCGGTTATCTTCAGCTTCAAATATCGTATGAAGTGACTTATCCAGACGACACTCGTTGCATCCATACAGCAAGCCACATACTCAGTTTTCTGTATATGCAATGCTACATAACCTCTAAATAAGAATATTTGTTCTGGGGTTGATTTGTTGTCATTTTTCCTCCCAGCAAAGTCAACATTTGAGTATCCTACCACTTTCGTTTCATATATTTTAAAACAAAGTTTCAAGTCTTTTGTTTCTTTCAGATATATTAAAATCCCTTTTACAACTATCCAATGCGACTATCCAAGATTACTTTTATATCTACTCATAAAACTAATAGTGAAGCTAATATCAGGTCTTGTACATGGTATAACATACATCAAGCTACCCACAACTTGTGCATAAGGAACATTAGGCTTATCGTCTCCTTCATTGAGACAATCAACTTTACTTAATTTAACTCCTTTTGCAACGGGTGTAATAGCAGACTTGCATTCACCTATTTTGAACTTCTTGAGGATATAATCAAGTCTTTTGTTTCTTTCAGATATATTAAAATTCCTTTTACAACTATCTAATGCGACCATCAAAGATTACTTTGATATCTACTCATAAAACTAATAGTGAAGCTGATATCAGGTCTTGTACATAGTATAACATACATCAAGCTACCCACAACTTGTGCATAAGGAACATTAGGCTTATCGTCTCCTTCATTGAGACAATCAACTTTACTTAATTTAACTCCTTTTGCAACGGGTGTAATAGCAGACTTGCATTCACCTATTTTGAACTTCTTGAGGATATAATCAATATCTCTCTCCTGACTTGGGCATAAGAGTTTAGATTCTCTATATCGAGAAATCTTTATACCTAGGATAGAGGATGCTTCCTCAATATCCTTCATTTCGAACCTTTAGTTTAACCATGACTTGGTTTGGACAATCATCTTATTGTTATTCTTAGTCAATAATATGTCATCTACATATAACGATAAGATGACAAAGTGCCTCCCACTATTCCATACATATACATAGTGATCAAGCTCATTAGCCACAAACTTAAGTTCAATAATGACATTTTGAAAAGTCAAGTATCATTGGCGAGGTGTCTGTTTCAGGCCATATAGGGATTTTCTCAACCTATATACTTTATCTTCTTGGCCTTCAACTATATATCCTTCGGGCTATTGCATATATGATTTCATCTAAATCTCCATTTAGAAAAGCAGTTTTTACATCTAACTAATGTAAGTCCAAATCATAATATGCAATTTTTGCTAGGATTATCCTTATGAATACAAATTTTGCAATAGGAAATATGTCTAAGCATAATTTGTGGCCATCTGCCATCCTTCAGGCCAGGGTTCTGTCGATGGTTTTTTTGGCCTTTTTGTAGCCATCCGCCGACCTTCTTCTCTTGTCTTTTCTCTCTTAAGCCGACTTCTGGCTGCCTCTGCCCTGTCTCGACTAAGGGTCGACTCTTGTTGCCTCTGCCCTATCTTGACTTGGAACGACTCTTACTTGTCTTTGCCCTATATCGACTGAGGGTCGACTATTGTCGCCTCTGCCCTGTCTCGATTGAGGGTCTTTTCTTGCCGCATCTGCCTTGTCTTGACTTGGGCCGGCTCTTGCCTGCAATAGAGAGTCTTCTTCCTCATCTATTTTCTCTTTCTTTATAATTAAGCGTGCCTTATTTTACACTTTATAGGGACAAACCAGGCCTTCATATCAATGAAGGCATTTTCGATCGTCTTTCGAGTGTACTCTGTAACATCTCAATGAAGCTTCGCTCCAGGTACGTAGCAACGGATCATCTCTGTCTATAAATAGATATGTATGATTTGGTTTTTCAAGGTTTCCTCATAGTAGGATTTGCTTGAGAGGTTTGTTAGTTCGTACGATGATGTCTCTTTGATCTATGCGCTGATCTCTATTTATAGAGCAACACTTACTCTATAACCTCTCGAATTTCCTACTTGAGTTTCCTTTTCTAGAGCCCTTATTCGGTCGGTTATGGATAAGCACTGTAACCGACCGACGGTTTTGGCCCGTGATGGTCGTTATGACCCTATTTCTGTAACCTTTCCACTGATAACGGCTGGATGGCTAGTTCAATCGTTTCTGTCCTGCGATTGCCAGAATGGTCACTATTTCCTTAGAGTGTCATTTCAGAAGAGGTCTCTTTTCACTAATATTATAAGAATAACCAGTCGATGAACACCAACCGGATGAAAATAAAGAGAAATGACAATGCTTTGACTCTCTCTTTCTAGATCTTCCTTGTGAGGTTTGAAGAAAGAAGGGAGAGATGGTGAAGCTCGATAAGAGGGTGTGGATGAGAATGCAGCCATGCGTTTTGTGGGGATAAAGCATTTGCCTCGTGCACTAGATTCAACTATAAGGATTTGTTTTTTGAAAAACTGATTATTTTGTGTTCTAAAAATTAGGATTACTAAAAAATGCATTTTGAAAATTAAATAAAAGGATAAAATATAGGATGCTGGTGGCCACCGAAGGTCCTCGCCTCCCATAATGGTTACTGTTTGAATCAAAATTCAAGTAAAACCTCAAAAATATTCAAAAAGTTCCCAAAAAAAAATGAAAAAGAGATTGCAAAGAAGGGACAACTAACAAGCCTGGGATTTGAATTCTCATTTTCGTGGTCACTTTTGAGAGAAAATACACTGCACTATTTCTTTGCAATGATAATTCAAGGAGTTGCGATATAATTGTCTGTTTGCTTCATGAAGAGTGTATTTAAATGATGGCCACTGGCCACTGCGTCGTCATGTGATGACAGTGGACCATACAAATGTCACGAGGCCCACGCTCTTAAATCTAATACGAATCGGGCTCACCAACCTGAAGAAAGAACAACGCAGGTGAAACAATTTTGTCCGCCTCTTTGACCTCATTCAATTTATGCACGTGGTGATTTCTCTGATCTAACTTTGACATGGCCGGTTAAAAACTCGGACGTGAAAGGATAAGGTTTTACCTCAAGTTTAAATCAGGGATTTTCTATTATGTACTTCATGCGTTTATTATCGAAAAAGGCTTAGTTATTGTTTTTAAATTCTTTTATCCGAGTTATCCATTCAAAAGTTTGAAAAGACTTCATTTTCATTAGGGTTTCCACATAAACTTGAACAATTCTTTCTTTCTATGTACGCTCCATCCTTCTTTCTTTGGCCTATCAAAGGTCACCAATATATATGACCATGGCGCCGACGCATCCGCAGAGAACAAAGCAGGCAAGAATGGTTAATCAAGTCCTCAAGGCTGACTGTCATTTATAGGAAGCACGACAAGACATCAATTATAGATAAAAGTACGTGATCCCATATTAAGTTTGGTGGGGTGAAGTGCTCTTAACTCGGATGAGTCGGTTGTTCATGGTTTGACTTGTTTGAAGCTCGTATTCAGTTCCTTATACTTGTTCTCTTTTCCTTTTGTTAGAGGAACGGGGTCAAAGACCCTCACTTCGTTATAGTTACATGTACAGAGTAAAACAACGGTTTTCTGCTCCTCCTGGTTCACATTGTTTACGCAGCCGAGTTTATAACTTATATATGTGTACATGAATAGAAATTTACTCAAGACTTTGACTGTTTCATTCAAAAAACTTGTACAAAACCTTGCTTAAAGCCACGATAAGAGATTTCTCTTCTTAGTAGAACATAGAATTCTATGGAAGTTGTGTAGTATTTGATGGAAGTCGTATGTATTTTTATATCTACTGAGAGCCACTCTCGGGTCAAAAAGCCAAAATAAATGATTCATCTTTGTTCCTTGTACATATTCTTGAACCATTTTCATGCTCATGACATTCGGATGTACCGCAGAAGGAAAAACTGCAAAATACTATCTAATTTATTAGTAGATGATCTAGCTCTCATGTTAAGCTTTGCCACATTGAGAATTCATCTAAGCTCGTGGTCATTTCTAGCTCAGATGTCTTGTGAGATGGAAAAAAAATGCATGAATTAGTACAACTCGACAAATTTGGAAAAGAGGGTTTGAGGACTACATAAGTATGCCCAAGTCATCAAATGCTTGAAAGTTTCTGTCAGACTACCTGTTGATCAGTAGGTTGGATGGCTTCGTTGGGGTTGATAACTTGAACTCAGAACGAGATCCACAAACAAGCTTTTGAATTCATACGACCCCAGGTTTTTAGTCAAGACTACGAAGATGAAAACCAACTCGATCCATATTTTGTTGGGAATAACGTGGCCAGATCTGATAAAATATGTTGCTGCCCATATCTTACCTTTTCTAAAGCTAAAGAGCCTTTAGATGGCTGTAGGTAACGTTCTACAACATGCCACAACATCAACGTCATGATTCTGACTATCTTCAACAGAAGACCTTCTCAAGATAAAAAATACTTCAGGGTTTGTCCATTGACATGATGAGACTTGTTAAATGATTCGTAGAAACTTCGTCTAAAGCATTCTTGATATGCAAGCATAACTATGTGATTGAATGGTTTATATACAAAGTTTTCACTCTTGAGCTAAACAAAGGCCTACCCTACCCTTGAAGTCCAGAAAGCTGGTTTGGCCTGGCCATTAGTTTGCAGAATTGCCAAGGGAGCTAGCATTTCCTGCAAACTTAGTTGACTCTGGGTAAAACTAACCACAAACAATTACTATAAGAAGCAGATGGCGACCTAATTGATCTCTATAAAATTATCTATAAGGAACTATCCTCATGACAATACAGAAGAAGAAAATCTTTATGAAGACTTGTTTTCTTCAATAGTCTCCTTGCATTAGTGCTATCTTTTGGTGTCCCAGCGAACATTAACGAGAGAGATAGAGAGAGAGGTGCTGATTTTCTACTATCCACTCTTCTCAAATAACAAAAGTTTATGTTAAATAAACCATTCATGCCTAAAAGCATGTTCCTAAATATAACCTTATTATGTTGCAAATCCAAATTATGTTTGAGCTATTAAAATATCAAATCAACTTTTGTGTTTGTTTAAAACGTGTGTTATTATGTCCCGTATATTTCCAAGAAGAAGCACCGGAATCTCTCTCTCTCTCTCTCTCTCTCTCTCTCTCTCTCTCTCTCTCTCTCTCTCTCTCTCTCTCTCTTATATATAGATTCATTCGGCCTGGTCTTCTTTCCTATACTACGACCTACTTGCCTACCTGCAGCTGCTTTCAGTCGTTACCGATGGTTTCCGTGTTTCCTTTCCTTTTCTTCTTCTTCCTTCTAGCATGTCCTTCTTCGTCATCTTCGGAGCAGAACTACCAAGTGGCCATGTCTATGTGCAAAGGAACCTTGGATGAAGATGTCTGCACCTCCACTCTTTCTTCCTTTCCTAACCTCGCTTTCATGTCCACCGCCCAGATCATAGAGCACGTAATCTATGAGATCGCCAGCAGTGTGGCGTCTTCCTCATCCAACACTACCATCCTCGCAAGGTTGCGAACCCTCAGCAACCGCGACCGAGAGGCCCTCGCTGACTGCGGTGAGCTTTTCAAGCTGACACTCGACCATCTCAATGTCACGTTGCATGCCTTGTTTGCTAGATCCGGCCGCGTCACCCGAAGTCAACCGCCGGAGATCGATACCTTCCTCAGCGCGGCCATGACCAACCAGTACACTTGCCTGGACGGCTTCGCGTATAGTAAGAGTAACATCAGGTCCCTCATAAAAGACGGTGGGTACGTTTATTTGTGTAAGCATGTCATACGGATTCTCCACCCATCCAATTAACCTCCTCACTAATGTGTTCATGGAGGTGAAAACAAAGTCTAATTATGCATTAGATATAGGGAATGCAGAATTCTCGTCTAAATCACGACATTTTTTAAATGTACGAGACTTATATGTTCTTGAGCGCTGAAATCAGAAGGTTGGCTATGCGTTTCATAATTGCTGTGCTCTTCCAATTAAACAGATCAACTTTATATTTTGCATGTCCTTGTGATGTAGGTCTGTATCGGATATCGAAGCTAGTTGGCAGCTCACTGGCACTAGCAAGGAAGATCAAAGAATCTGGCGATTATAAATTCCACAAGAAGGAGTACGAGCCATTTGCGGAGTACGGGAAGATGAAGGAGGGCTTCCCGGAGTGGGTATCAACCCATGACCGGAATCTGCTAACGACGACAGTTGACGGGATTAAGGTGGACCTGTGGTGGCACAGGATGGATCGGGGAACTACAGAACCATCTCCGAGGCGGTGACGGCGGCGCCAAGCAGGAGCAGCACAAGATTCGTTATCTACATAAAAGCAGGGGCTTACTTTGAAAACGTCGTCGTGGACAGTTCCAAGACTAATATCATGTTCATTGGCGACGGCATGTGGAAAACTGTCGTCAAAGCCAGTCGCAGTGTCGGTGGTGGCTCTACAACCTATGACTCTGCCACCGTAGGTTAGCTTCGGAACTCTTACCCGTACCGTATGTGGTTGATATCATACAAACCCAAAACAATGGCTCAAACAACGTGTCAAAATACATGATTTATTTAGAACGCGATAGATGAGAAAATAAAATCTTGTTTTAGCTTATTACTGATCTTTTGGGTTCACATGCAGCGGTGGTAGGAGCCGGGTTCATCGCCAGGGACATAGGGTTCGAGAACACTGCCGGAGCAATCAACCATCAAGCGGTTGCCCTACGGAGCGGGTCGGACTTGTCTGCTTTCTTCCGTTGCAGCTTTGTTGCATACCAAGACACCCTCTACGTTCATTCCCTCCGGCAGTTTTACAGGGAATGCGAGGTCTACGGCACGGTTGACTTCATCTTCGGCAATGCAGCCGTCGTCATCCAAAAATGCAATCTGTATGCCAGGCTACCGCTGAGTGGCCAGAAGAACGTCTTCACTGCTCAGGGAAGAACGGATCCGAACCAGAACACCGGGATCTCCGTTCAGGGCTCAAAGATCGCCGCCGCAGCAGATCTGATTCCGGAGCAATTCACTGTCAAGTCGTACCTCGGTCGGCCATGGAAGGAATACTCGAGGACTGTGATCATGCAGTCACAGATCGACCAACTGATTGATCCAGCCGGATGGCTTGAGTGGGATGGGAACTTCGCCCTGGATACCCTGTTCTACGGAGAGTACAAGAACTATGGGGCCGGTTCAAATACGAGTCAGAGGGTAACCTGGCCGGGTTACCATGTCATCACGGATCCTAATGTCGCAAGCCAGTTCACTGTTGGGAATTTCATTGAAGGGAATGAGTGGCTCCCTACAACTGAGATCCCTTACGACTCTGGCTTGCTTTGAGGGTCTCCTCCCTCTCTCTCTCTCTCTAAAACGCAACTTTCAAGAAGTAAACCTCCCTATCTGTCTTAGGACTTGAACCCCTAGGCTCACCTTCATATCGTGTCCGCTTGTGTTCTATTCACTAGCGGTGAATCACGATCGATCGTGTCATTTTAATGTGTCATGGTGACAGGATACTGTTGTCAAAAGCTTGTCAATCCTCCGACGAGTTTAGAATGCAACCTTTGAAGAAACCCTTGAAATAAATCGCATTTCCCCCTCATTCATCTGAGCATAACTAGTAAGTAGATAGTTAAACCTTCTTTATTTAAAATCAGTAAACTTGTTCTTTCTGGTAATGTAATGCCCCGAAAGCCATGGGTACGGAACAACCATCTGCTGACACGTCTGACGTCCTGGAGTGCAATTTACTTCAAAAGCCGAATCGAATGCAATTTTTGTTTAGTAGTCGCTTAGCTTTTCCACTATATTCTTGAACTTTTTAAAGGACTTATATACCTTGGATTTCTCCTTCAAAATACACCCAAGTTTTCCAAAAAATAATCATCAATTACGAGAACAAAGCAAAGATGGCTTGATATGTCCACAAATATTGGAATCTATTAACTCCAAATGATGTTATGCTTTTTATAAAGATTCTTTGGAAAAATCATTTTGGCTTAATTGTCAATAATACATCTTTCACAATATTGATTCTTGGATAGTTGTAAAAAAAACTCAGCGAACTTGAATTACTGCTCACTTTCACATGGATGAATTGAACATAATGTAGATATACAAAGATAAAAGTACTAATGTTCTAGAGTAGGCCTTACCTAAGGCCCACCCAAATTCGCTTCTTTCCATCAGATCCCCTAAAATGTTCAAAAATCGACCTAACTGAGAAATCGTATCCAAATTGCATAAGTAGTTCAATAGAAAAGGATTCTCAAGAGCAATAAGATATTACTACCAGTTGACAGTCTTCGACATCTAGGACAAATGGTGTCTCAATGTACGAAAACTACAACAACAACAACTAAGTCTTTTTCTGGTCAGCTAATGGATTTTTTGTTTACATAGAGCTCGCTCATGTGTCATACCAACAATTAACTCAATATAAGCCTTCCAACACATTTGTGGTCTCCCTCTTCTTCTTTTTATCATTTTCACAATCAACCTTCTTAACAAAGTCTTTTTGGTCATATTTCTACATGTCCAAAACATCTTAAACAATTTTGTATCATTTTGTCATCTATTAGTGCTACTCCTAATTTGTTTATAATAACCTCATTACATATACAATCTTTCCTTGTATGACCACTCATCTATTTTAACAACTTCATTTTTAACATAAACATCTTTTTTGCATATGATGGTTAATTGTCGAGCACTTAAAACCATAAAACATAGCAAGTAGAATTTTCTCTATAATATTTTTTTCAACTTTAATGATTTCTTATTATCACATAAAATATCTAATGCACATTTTCATTTTAACCAACTTATATTAATTATAATAATCATATCTTGATCAATTTTTCACTACTCTAAAAAACTAACCTTAGGTATTTAAAACTTCCCTTACAAGGGATACAATGTGTGTCAATCTTAATTTCTATATCATTTGAAGTAACCAAATGACCAATATGCCACTCCATATATTGTCTTTGTGTTACTAAGTCGAAAGCCTTTACTTTATACTATTTCTCTCTATGGTTTCAATTTCTTATTAATTTTTTCCTTAGACTCATCTACTAATACAATATCATCTGCGAAAAATATACATCAATGAACTTCATGTTAAATATGTTTTACTAGCTCGTCAATGGCCAATATAAATAAATATAGACTTAGAGTTGATTTTTGATGTAATCCAATATTAACTTCAAAGAAATTTGTTATTCCTTTGTGGGTCCTAATACAATTTGTACACTATCATAAATGTCTCTCATAAGAATAATACATGTCAATTGGATACCTCTCTTTTATGAAGTTCTATAAAGAATATCTTTGGGAACCCAATCTTAAGCTTTTTCTATATCAATAAATATCATGTAAAGATTCTTCTTTTTTGTAATAAAATGTTTTATAAGATATCTCGATAGATAAATAGCCTCAATAATAGATCTTTCTAGCATAATGGTTATCTATTGTACTCAATATTTATCTCAAACTACGTTTAATATTTTTTCCCTAATATTTCATAGTGCAGCTCATCAACTTGATATTTCAGTAATTTGTATAATTCTAAATGTTTTTTTTGTTCTTGTATGAGTATAATTGTATTCTTTCTCTATTTCTTAACCATCTTTTATTTTTCTATACTTTATTAAATAATCTTATAAGCTAAATAATACTCTTGTCTCATAAGATTTTTCATACTTCTATAGAAATATTGTCCAGTCCTATAGATTTACCAACTCTCATAAGTTTAATTGCCTCTTTAACTTCATTCTTTTGAATACACTGATAGAAATTATAGTTTATATACTATTTTGATTTGTTTAGATCTCTTAAGTTAATATCAATGCCTATATTTTTATTAAAAAGCTTAGAAAAATAAATTTTTTCATATCATCACTTGCTATTGAAATCTTCTCATACTCATCTTTGATGCATCTAACAAAAGTAAGATCCTTAGTTATCCTAAAAATATCTCTTTCACTTTTTTTTGAGTTTAGCTTTTTATATAAATCCTCACAAATTTTAGCTTTTGTTTTACAAACAACCTTTTTTGCTTTCTTATAAGCCTTTCAAGTTTCATTAGTTTTATTCCAATAATGCAATTTATAACATACCCACTTTGCTTTGCTCTTATCTTGAACCACTTTACTCTACAACCGAGCTTCATTTTCAAATGATGCGTCTCACCAAGATTTACCTAAAGTATCTTTTGATACTTTCTTAATGTACTTAGCCATGTTACTCCACACATAAGAAAGTGTATCTACATAATTCCAAGCATTTTTTTGATAAACCTTTGTTTAAATATATCTTCCTTTTCATTTTTTAGGTTTCACCATTTAGTTCGAGTAAACTCTATGTACGCTTTACCACTTTATCCATTTTTTACTTCCACATTCATAACTAAAATTCAATATTGGGTAGTTAAACTTTCTCCTAAAATTACCTTGCAATCCTTATAATATAATCTATCTTTTCTCAAAATAATCAATTTGTGTTTGTAACAAGTCACCCTTATAAATAATTAAATGTTAATCTTGTTTTCTAAACATTTATTGGTTAAAAAGAAATCATATGCTGTAGCAAAATTTAAAATTCCTTACCTTCGTCATTTAAATCTCCAAACCCATAGTTGTGATGAATGCCTTAATATCGTAATGCTTCTTTACTAACATATAAGCTTAGATCTTCTCCTAAACAAATAATCTCTTTTTGTAGAATTTTTTAACTCCTCTCAAAATATCTTTTTTTTGCTATCTCCTAGTCTTACTTAGGGGGTATAGAACAAACTTTATTTAAAGCTTCTACCCTAATACTAATTTCAACACAAGGAAAAAACTAATTTTAACAATAATTTAGTGCCTAGTATCCATCGTTTATAACTAGGACTACTAGGGTATCTAATCCAATTCACATCCCTAGATTTTGAACACTAGGGCAAGAAATATCAAGCATACAATGTTGTTGCCAATTTTGATTCATGGAAGTGCATGACAAAGGACTACAATGAATGATTTGAACTTTGAGCGATTTCTTAGAATGAAATATTATATATCAAGTTCGTGACAGTACCACAGAATTCAAAAGTTTTCCTATCATTGAAGAATGAAACTTATAGATTGTAATAATAACTACTTTAATTAGTTCTTTAACCTTTACCATGATATCTTTGCTCATCAATTTGAGGCCATCAGAATTTAAGTCACAAAATCCTAATATGTCAAAGCTAAGAAGAATCTTTGAAACAAGATTGTAAGCAAGTTGGAACATCTCCTTCTATATTAATAACAAACACTTTGTTTTTATCATGGAAATACTTGTTAACAAGTTATCCTTATCATCCTTTATAACCAAAGTTTTATTCTTCAAGTGAATATCATCATTTTTCTACAAGAATTGTCCCAAACTCAAATTGTTACTTTTCATTCCAGCTATAAATAAAACACTTGAAGTAAATTGATGGTTTTCATCCTTTACTTGCTCAAATTGTCCCAAACTCAAATTGATGGTTTTCTACAAGAATTGTCCCAAACTCAAATTGTCTCAAATTGATTCATTAAGCTTAGTAAATAAAGTTTTATTTTACCTGATGTGGAGTGAAAATATCATTTGATCATGTCTTCAACATCATCTTCTTTGCCAGTAAGAAAAAAAGTAGGATATCCTTTTTCATTTTTACTCTCTATAAAATTTGATTTCTATTTATAATTTATGTTTGTGTTTAATTATTTATTTGTAGGAGAATAAGATTAGTGAGAAGATAGAAATATACTTGTATCTAGCACAACACCTTTCCAAAAGACATAAATACCATTGATTTGTGTGATGAATTAGATCAAAAGATTAATTTGCATTCATCTCACTGAATAGAGCGTTGGATTGCCTTATTTTAACATATTGTTTTCATGTAAGTATGCTTAAGATATTTACAATCAAGGGCTCTGTGAGAATAATGGCTTAGAGACAAGGCAAAGAACAAAACTCCCTAGATTAATCATTCCCATATGGGACTGTCGCCCACGATAGGATAAAGCAACTGATTGGAACATCCTGGACCCAGTTATGGATCCCGAATCCACATACACTTCCATACCACAGGGGAGAGAGAGAGAGAGTGTGAGAGAGATTTTACCATATTGAATGATACAGTATGACACTCTATTATAAAGGACCATTGGTTCCTAGTAACAAAAAGCAAGTCAGATGTATACCATGTGATGCGATAGATAGTGTTTAGATGCATTCTATAAGAGAAGAGATAACTGCTTTATTGAGAAAAGAACTCTTTAGAGGAGAAAAACAAAATGAGGTACACACAATATCAAACTATACAGTGCAATTTGCATGATAATGGCCGAAGACAATGCAGGTGCCAGCACAAACTCTCCTTGCTTGGGATCAATCAAAGAACCTTCACCAATCGGGGTATGCTAATATATATATATGTATATATATATATATATATATATATATATATATATATATATATATATATATATATATATATATATGTGTGTGTGTGTGTGTGTGTGTGTGTGTGTGTGTGTGTGTGTGTGTGTGTGTTTGTGTGTGTGTGTATACATATGATTTCACATTTATAACATTCATTAAGGTTAAAAAATGAGCTGAGCCTAGCTTACTATTGGCTCTTCTCACTTATTGGTGAGTAGAGCCAAAGCAAACATTAAGCCGAGACAAGCTTCAAGAAGAGATGAACACGAGCTTGCTTGTAACAAGGGGGGGAAATTACAATACTAGAATAGAGAAATAAGAAAGTTTCAAACTTTAGCAAAGGCTGCAAGTAATATGAGTGGTGAAGCTAGTCGCATTGGGGAATAAACGAAAATGAAGCAGTGTGAGTAAATTTTCGAAGTCACTAATAGCCCCATATTTTCCTTGTGCAAAGAACTTCTTCTGTTTCCTTCTGCACTATCAGATTTAGACCCATCTTTTCACTTTTCAGAAATTTCATCTAGGGTGCTAAAACTTGCCTCCAATCGTATCACCCACTGCACTTTCTCATATTGCTAATAATTTGCACTTTCTCATGTTTGGTTATATAGTTGTTGGCTTTCACTTCTAGTTGTTTTCTTTTATGGGCTTTCTATTAAAACTAAGGTTAGAGATTTTTGCAACTTTGATAAAATAAAATATTTTTTGTTTTAAATGTTTATCTTTTTATTTTGAAAATAACATCTCATGAAATCGGAAAAAGGGTCCTTCGCATGTAAGAGGATCCTCTTGCTAACTATGTCAACCTCCTAATGAAATTTTCATCTAATCTAAGTGGATAGATAAATGTTGTATTGAAGTTGTACAATCGGAAAATCAAGCAAAAGATGACTTGTAAAAGTATGATTATTTTAAAGTTAACAAGTTTTTAAATTGGAGTACAACAAGTTGACAGAGAAAGTGGTGATTGATGCGACAAGCGAGTCTGTAACGCATGAGAACATGCCCTTAACTAGCAAAAAGAGGATTTTCTCAGAGTTGGGATGAAGCTAAAATTGTTTTTCAGTTTGTCAAATAATCTTCGGCACTATGCGTTCATAGAAGCCATCCGATAAATGGCATATTCATGAGCTTATACAATGGCATGGTTTGTACCATATTGTGCATTTATTTAATTCATTTATGTACTTACTATAAACCAGTGTGAGCGGAGCCTACCCCAGTATGGGAACACGGGGAACATTTGAAGTCCTAATTGTCGTTGGTCCTTTCACCGATGCTCTAGGAGCTCGAGACTACATGCTTCGTTGTAGCACCTAGATTGTTGGCTCCACGATAGCGTGCTCTAGCCGTTGTTGCTGGTGGGGAGTTCGACTCCCAGAGGGTATATGTGTTAGGCTTGGGCCTCCTCTTGTAACCAAATAAAAAAGGCTTCACCATATGCATAGCTAGCGGGTCTCCTCTATGCTTGTTTAACTTGTGTCATGTAAGAAGAGGTCTCTTTTCGTTAATATTACATGAACAACCAGTCAAAGAACACAAACCGGATAAAAATAAAGAGAAATGACAATGCTTTGACTCTCTCTCTAGATCTGCCTTGTGAGGTTTGAAGAAAGAAGGGAGAGATGATGAAGCTCGATAAGGAGGGTGAGGATGAGAATGCAACCATGCGTTTTGTGAGGATAAAGCATTTGCCTCGTGCACTAGATTCAACTATAAGGATTTGTTTTTTGAAAAACTGATTATTTTGTGTTCTAAAAATTAGGATTACTAAAAAATATATTTTGAAAATAAAATAAAAGGATAAATATAGGATGCTGGTGGCCACCGAAGGTCCTCGCCTCCCATAATGGTTACTGTTTGAATCAAAATTCAAGTAAAACCTCAAAAATATTCAGAAAGTTCCAAAAAAATGAAAAAGGGATTGCAAAGAAGGGACAACTAACAAGCCTGGGATTTGGATTCTCATTTTCCTGGTCACTTTTGAGAGAAAATATACTGCACTAGTTCTTTGCAATGATAATTGAAGGAGTTGCGATTTAAATGATGGCCACTGGCCACTGCGTCGTCATGTGATGACAGTGGACCATACAAATGTCACGTGGCCCACGCTCTTAAATCTAATACGAATCGGGCTCACCAACCTGAAGAAAGGACAACGCTGGTGAAACAATTTTGTCCGCCTCTTTGACCTCATTCAATTTATGCACGTGGTGATTTCTCTTATCTAACTTTGTCATGGCCGGTTAAAAACTCGGACGTGAAAGGATAAGGTTTTACCTTAAGTTTAAAACAGGGATTTTCTATTATGTACTTCATGCGTTTATTATCGAAAAAGGTTTAGTTATTGTTTGTGAATTCTTTTATCCAAGTTATTCATTCAAAAGTTTGAGAAGACTTCATTGTCATTAGGGTTTCCACATAAACTTGAACAATTCTTTCTTTCTATTTACGCTCCATCCTTCTTTCTTTGGCCTATCAAAGGGCACCAATATATATGACCATGGCGCCGACGCATCCGCAGAGAACAAAGCAGGCAAGATTGGTTAATCAAGTCCTCAATGCTGACTGTCATTTATAGGAAGCACGAAAAGACATCAATTATAGATAAAAGTACGAGATCCCATATTAAGTTTGGTGCGGTGAAGAGCTCTTAACTCGGATGAGTCGGTTGTTCATGGTTTGGCTTGTTTGAAGCTCGTATTCAGTTCCTTATACTTGTTCTCTTTTCCTTTTGTTAGAGGAACGGGGTCAAAGACCCTCACTTCGTTATAGTTACACGTACAGAGTACAAGAACGGTTTTCTGCTCCTCGTGGTTCACATTGTTTACGCAGCCGAGTTTATAACTTATATATGTGTACATGAATAGAAATTTACTCAAGACTTCGACTGTTTCATTCAAAAAACTGGTACAAACCTTTCTTAAAGCCACGATAAGAGGTTTCTCTTCTTAGTAGAACATAGAATTCTATGGAAGTTAAGTAGTATCGGGTCAAAAAGCCAAAATAAATGATTCATCTTTGTTCCTTGTACATATTCTTGAATCATTTTCATGCTCATGACATTCATTTCTCGCCTTTTAAGAGACTTGCAAAGGGGAGTCAAGGAGAGCAAGAGAGAGAGAGTAAGGGGAAAGTGAGAGAAAAGAGAGTTTGAGAGAGAAGACGACAAGACTCTCTTCGGTTTGGCCATTCTCGACCTATTAAGAGACTAGCAAAGAGAAGCGGAGTTAAGGAGAGCAAGAGAGTGAAGAAAAAGTGAGAGAAAAGAGAGTTTGAGAGAGAAGAGGACAAGACTCTCTCCGGTTTGGCCATTACCAACCTTTTGTCCCTCGTGTCTAGCGATTCCAAAACCAAATCATGACATAATTCTTCAAATTTTAGAAGAAATCGATTTTGATGTACATATTAAAAAATATATATATTTTTTATTTTACATGTTGTATATTTATATAATTAAATCCGAAAATATAACCCACTCAAATACTCAAAACTGTCAAAAAATCAAAGATTTAGAAAAATAGTTGTATCTTGGTACTTAGATCTTCGATTTCTATGAAATTAGTCTTGTTGGAAAGTTCCAGATGTCAGCTTTCTAATGAGATCATTTTCAATCCAAACAATTTACTGTATATAAAGATATGAGATAATAACCCAACATCTATTACAGGAACTTCTAATTTTACAGATTGTGTTCCAATTTTATTTTATTTGTTCTGATTTTATTTATTATGTTACACAAGCCTAAAATTCTTGAAAATTTTATGAAAAGTTTGTTGATGTGTGCATTAGACCTGAAAAGTTTTAGAACATTCAGAGAATTGAATATTGAAATAAAATTCGTTCATCGGACGGGTGCAACATGCAGAAAATAGGTTTTCAGATTTTTAGATTCGTTCATGTGTTTTCGTCCGAATTAAAATTTAATCTACAATATTTTAAAATAAATAAAATTATAATTATATAATAACATAGAGGGGATTTAGAGGTATATGATCTTATATTGTATTATGGAGTAGAAATTATCAAATTTTAAACATATATCAGATAATTCATGAATGAAAAAGAGACGGGGCAATATATGAACCTTGATTAATACATCATAATGGAGAAATGAGCTCTTTAATTACAATCCGTTAATATTAATGAAAGAAGAGATAGTAATAAAAAAAATAAATGATGAGTGGACCTGTGGTGGAAGAATCGACTCGCGACGAACCTCCCCTTCTTCTTTCTCTCTTCATCTCTCTCTCTTTCTCAACCTCTCTTGGCCTACTTGATGGCTGGACGATTTGTAGCTTACTTGATGGAACTCGGATTGATTTTGGTTTATCTAGGATTGATTTTGGTTGATCTCGGATTGACCTTTTGCAACCCCTTTAAGGGGCTTTTTATAAGCCAAGGCTGTCTCTTTGATGTAGAATTTTGTAAAGCAACCTACCCTATTGAAGGTGACTGAAATTGGTAAGTGAATGCTAACCCTTCTTACACAAAATTTGCTCCATTAAATATGATAAGTGGATGCTGGCCCTTCTTGCCAAAAATATATTCTATTGGATATGGTAAGTGCAACTGCTCATTTGATGAACCTTGATAAGGTAAATTGCTTAATCCTTTGATACTGAACTAGGTAGGTAAGTGTTGATAAAATCGGCTAGCCTTTTATGTCTTGGTGGCTTTCCAAATTGTATATCAAGGTCACCTTTCTTTTTGGTGGATGACACTGACTTTCCTTTCGGAAGGTCGACCTTCCTTTCCGAGCACCGACTTTCCTTCTTGAACATCGACTTTCCTATTTTGATGCAGACCTTCCTTTCTACACGCCGACTTTCCTTATTGAACATCAACTTTCCTTTCTTAAACGTAGACTTTTCTTTCTAATACCTGAAACTAAAAATCAGAGGTTACCTTGCCCAACACTGCCGAAATTGGCAAGTGTCTGGTTGTTGCCTTTTTTATTTCTACCATCTCCTCTTTTCGGAGAATTTGCCTCCTTTCGATCTGAGTTTCATATATAGCAGGTATGGTTTCAAATACTTTATAAAAAATATTTTTATATTTAAAAACATCAAATTTAATGAAATCTTCAAATATTATTTTTAAGAAATAATGGCTTTCATTCCCAGTTTTTGTTTGCAAGGCTGACCTACTTTTGCTCCGTGAGTCAGTCTATAACCATCTTAACCATTTAACCCTTTTCATGAGTGTAGGGTATTGAACCACTTTAACCACTTTAACGGGTGTAGGGTATCGAACCACTTTAACCCTTAGGTATAAAGTCTTGGAATGAGACAATTCCCGATCGGGCAAATTTCTAAAGTCTGGTTTGAATTTAATTTGTTTTTGAATATGAAGGGAATTTTATAAATTTATCAATTTGGAAACATTTTTTGATTTGATTCCTAATGTTTCATTTTCATTTATTTATATAAAAAGAATTGTTTGAGATCATCATTTCTTTAAAAGCAATCATTTAAAAATACAAAATCATGCAAATTTGGTCATGAGGGCAACATAGTCATTTTTGTACAATTTTGTCTAAATTGAATTTTTTTATCGTGATGCAATATACCATCATTTTGAGGTTTCTAGAAAATTTTGATGTAGAAATAAGTGCGTTTAAGGTATTTTTATTTGAAAAACCCTTAAAAGGCCCAAAGTTACCAAAAAAACAAAATTTCTAAAAGGTGAATTTTTTTTACTCATAACTATGGCAGCCTCCTAATGAAATGTTTCATCTAATCTAAGTGGATAGATAAAAATGGTATTGAAGTTGTATAATTGGAAAATCATGCAAAAGATGACTTGTAAAAGTACGATTATTTTAAAGTGAACAAGTATTTAAATTGGAGTACAATAAGTTGACAGAGAAAGTGGTGCTTCCTACGACAAGCGAGTTTGTAACGCATGAGAACATGCCCTTGTGAATGGGGCAGCTTCAAACTGTTCCAACACCCACAAATGACGAGCAAACAGAGGATTTTCTCAGAGTTCGGATGAAGCGAAAACTGTTCTCAAGTTTGCCAAATAATCTTCAGCATTGTGTTCACAGAAGCCATCCAATAAATGGCATATTCATGAGTATACAATGGCATGGTTTGTACCATGTTGTGCATTTATTTAATTCAATTATGTACTCACTAAAAATCAGTGTGGGCGGAGCCTACCCCAATATGGGAACACGGGGAACATTTGAAGTCCTAATTGTCGTTGGTCCTTTCACCGATGCTCCAGGAGCTCGAGACTACATGGTTTGTTGTAGCACCCAGAGTGTTAGCTCCACGATAGGGTAATCTAGCCGTTGTTGCTGGTGGGGAGTTAGACTCCCAGAGGGTATATGTGTTAGGCTTGGGCCTCCTCTTGTAACCAAATAAAAAATACTTCACCATATGCCTAGCTAGTGGGTCTCCTCTTTGCTTGTTTACCTTGTGCCATGTAAGAAGAGGTCTCTTTTCACCATGAACAACCAGTCAAAGAACCCAAACCGGATAAAAATAAATAGAAATGACAATGCTTTGACTCTCTCTCTCCCTAGATCTGCCTTGTGAGGTTTGAAGAAAGAAGGAAGAGATGATGAAGCTAGATAATCAGGGTGTGGATGAGAATGCAGCCATGCGTTTTGTGAGGATAAAGCATTTGCCTCGTGCACTAGATTCAACTATAAGGATTTGTTTTTTGAAAAACTGATTATTTTGTGTTCTAAAAATTAGGATTACTAAAAAATATATTTTGAAAATAAAATAAAAGGATAAAATATAGGATGCTGGTGGCCACCGAAGGTCCTCGCCTCCCATAATGGTTACTGTTTGAATCAAAATTCAAGTAAAACCTCAAAAATATTCAGAAAGTTCCAAAAAAATGAAAAAGGGATTGCAAAGAAGGGACAACTAACAAGCCTGGGATTTGGATTCTCATTTTCATGGTCACTTTTGAGAGAAAATATACTGCACTGGTTCTTTGCAATGATAATTGAAGGAGTTGCGATTTAAATGATGGCCACTGGCCACTGCGTCGTCATGTGATGACAGTGGACCATACAAATGTCACGTGGCCCACGCTCTTAAATCTAATACGAATCGGGCTCACCAACCTGAAGAAAGGACAACGCTGGTGAAACAATTTTGTCCGCCTCTTTGACCTCATTCAATTGCACGTGGTGATTTCTCTTATCTAGCTTAGTCATGGCCGGTTAAAAACTCGGACGTGAAAGGATAAGGTTTTACCTTAAGTTTAAATCAGGGATTTTCTATTATGTACTTCATGCGTTTATTATCGAAAAAGGTTTAGTTATTGTTTGTGAATTCTTTTATCCGAGTTATCCATTCAAAAGTTTAAGGAGACTTCATTTTCATTAGGGTTTCCACATAAACTTGAACAATTCTTTCTTTCTATGTACGTTCCATCCTTCTTTCTTTGGCCTATCAAAGGTCACCAATATATATGTGAACAATTCTTTCTTTGTGTGTAACATCTCGATGAAGCTTCGCTCCTAGTACGTAGCAACGGATCATCTTTGTCTGTGAACATGTATGCATGATTTGGTTTTCCAAGGTTTCCTCATAGTAGAATTTGCCTAAAAGGTTTCTTAGTTCGTATGATGATGTCTCTTTGATCTATGCGCCGATCACTATTTATAGATAAACACTTGCTCCATAACCTCTTAGATAACTGGGCTTTCCTTTTTTAGAGCTCTTATCCGGTAGGTTATGGATAGGCACTATAACCGACCGACGGTTTTGGCCCGTAATGTCGTTATGACCCTATTTCTGCAATCTTTCCACTGATAACGATTGCATGGCCAATTTAACCGTTTCTGTCCTGGGGACACTATTATATACATGTATATATATAGTATGCACAAATCTTTATATATTATAATAATATACTATGTATATGCAATGTAAATACACAATTTACAAATACTAATCTATATATACATACATGCATTTTCGATTCAGGTTCAAGTGGTGCTGGGTCCACTCGGACGGACCCGATTTTTCTAGGGTCACTTTTGAACGACTGAAAGCTGACCAATATGTCATCCCCTGACCCTGATACGGTTTTCTGTGTCAATTCCTGGTTGAATCTTCGACCAGGTATTACCACAACGGATGGTAACAGTAAGCCTAAACTGGACGAGATCCATGATAGAAGAAGTCCAGCAGTCTGCCGTGGATTTGTACTGTGAAGAAGTTTACGCGTTAGTGGTGGACTTTGTACCGACAAAATCATAGGAAGAAAAGGACTCTCCGTTATTTATATTTATATAAAGAAGAGAGAGAATATATGAGAAAGTGGTAAATGCACACATCTATCCTTCATGATTTCAACCATTGATCATTAAGATGAACAATTTTGAGTTTTGAATTAAAAAAGTAAAAAATACTATTGTATTATCTACAAAGTATATTTGATGCAAACATTGATTTACTTTTTATTTAAAAATCTCAACCAATGATCTCGTGAGTATGAGCACAAACTTTGTGTGCATGGACTATGTTCCTCTCCCCTCTCTCTTCCTATATATATATAAAGAGATTGAGAGATGTTAGACACCTTCTCATAACTCTACTAGATTCGAACGGACAATGCATATAGACTTGCCCGCTATGAGATTCGAAGTCATCTAATGCACGTGCACATGAGTAAGATGGATACTTTGATCAAGACTCCCCAATTGATCGCACGAATGGTGATATCAAAAAATATATAAATATATAGCATGAAATGTTGTATACCAACTCTCTCTCTCTCCCTCTCTCTCTCTCTATATATATATACAGTGATTTGGATAGTGAGAGTTCTGACCCGTATCATGATCAAACTGTCCTCAATTATTCCCTCCTCGTCGAACGGTAGCCCATTACTCAGCGATAAGATCGATCACCATCTAAAACAACTTGTCTCTCCCATTTCACCCGGTTCATGTGCTTTTATTGTGCATCATCACTCTCTTTCATGACCGTCACTCAAACTCTCCACTAGTTGATCAAAAAAGAACAACAGGATTCTCATACCTTTTCCTTCCTTTGTATTCTGCCTATTACTCCTCTGGCCAATGGGTAAGCAACGCCTTTTCGTCCTTTGTGCAGGAAATCAACCACCATCGCCTTCTTCCCTTAGGCTTCTCTAAAGTCGGATTTAATCATTCTAAGCAGTAAATTCATGAAAACGAGAAGACATGACATCTTTCCGAACTCCATCGATACGTTACTTAAAAGATAAAAATGTATACGTTAAAGATAAGATTAAGGCTTGTAATAGAAAACTGATAAGAGAAAAGACGAAGCTGGTTTATATAAAAAGGTTTTTGCTATAAATACTGTAGCAAATACAGTAGAAAACATAGGAAAAAGAACACAACTATTCTTTCCTGGTAATCCGTCTGCGAGTAACCATGAATTTACCTACCCCATTTCTTTTCTTCTACTTTTTATTGAATGAGTCTTCTTCAGCCCTTCCACTCTTTTGATCCATAACTGAGGACTCCAACAAGGATCTTGCACAAGGTCAAATAACACATTAGTGATATCAGGGCCCATGTTGATCAAAATCTATAAAAAGGTATGCCATTAGTGTTTGAAAAACAAAGGAAGAGAGAAATATGTTGAATTTTTTCCCTAAAGTAACACGGCCAGGGAAAGAAAAAAGAATAGAAAGGACAATCGAAAGCCACCGCAAAGGCGGTGAGACTATCGAAAAAACGAAAAGTAACACGGACAGTCGGAAGCCACCACAAAAGTGGCTTGAGACTAACAGAAAAATGGATAGTAACAAAGATATTCGGAAGCCATTGCGGGTGGCATGACACTATCAAGAATCAAGAAAAGAAAACCGATAAAGGAACCAGAAAGACTATCGGAGAAGATGACCGGTGATCCGGCGTCATCTCTTCGACCACCTCTCTAACAGTTTTAGAGAAACCGCCTTGGGCGACGAACTGAAAAATACGTTCTACCCTCAATTATTTGGTAAAATAACAAACTATCATGAGATAAAATTACAAAAAAGTCCAGATATTTTAAAGTCAAAAGGTTGTTTTCCTTTTAAATGGATGAAAGGACAATTTTATCCTCTAACAGTTTGTGAAATTTACCAAATACCAACCTATTGAATTATGTAGTTGTCCTTGAACGTATGAATATTCATAGGTTTTCTATTGATTCCAAAGATAATTCTGCCCTCTATCTTTAGGCAAATTTATAGATTCGGACTAAGAGACAAAATTACCATTATATCCTCGATCATTTTAAAAAATCTCTAAAATAATTTTACTATTCTATTATTGTTCTTTTTGGGTAATTACCAAACGAGACAAACAAACAAAATTACCAGTTTACCCCTAAAATTTAGAAAAATTACACTGGTAGAAAATGGAAAAAAATTATAGATTTGTCCCCAAATTGGTTCTGAAATAACATTATCAAATTGAGAATATTTCACAATGATACCTAAGTATTGTTTGAAATTATTTTTTGATACCTCGAGTTATTTTCAGTTTAGTACTTGAGATATTTTGCAATTTGCATTATCATGGTTGACTATTAGTTGTCTAATCTATTATATGTTGCATGCTGAATGTTTCTTTTTTATACATCTTATTGTTATTTTTGTCAAATAATTGAAAATAAATTCAAGAATATATGTATGAGAATTGGGAAAAACTGAAAAACTAAATGGTCTAAATTTTCAAATGTGTAAAAGACGTATCCCATTGACACTTACATTAGAAAGTGTAGACCATGTATTAAGGAAAATAATTCTACCCTCCACTCCAAATACAAAAAAAGAGGAAAAGAAAATGTATAAAACATTGTTTAAAGATGACACAATAGATAGAACCATAATGTTGATATATATGGAGGATGATATAATTAGAGTCTTCGAGGAATACGAGACCGCAAAAGAGTTGTTTGACTTAATAACAACTAAATATGATACTATAATCAACTTACATATCCTATTGTTACTGCAAAAATACAACTCCTATAAAATGAAAGGAGATAATATAGTAAAACATGTGGACCAAATGCTGATAATGACAAGAGACTTAGCTGTAGCAAAATTGGTTATCCCCGAAATAATATAAATATATACTATCCTAAACAGTCTTTTTCCTTCATGGAATATGGTTGCCACTGCCCTTAGATTAAAGGTTGAAACAAACCTTTCTGAGTTACTCCTTAAACTAGTAATTGAATAAAAACACTTGAATAAAAACAAGAAGGATAAATTACTAGTAGCTAAAGATGAGGTAGGGTCAAACTCCAAACCATAATAGAGAAAGAATTAACCAAACAAGAAGTTTGTCAAGAATAACAAGAAAAATGATTACTCTTTTAAGAAATCGTAGGAAACTGTTTCTTAGGTCAAGTGCTTCAACGGTAGAAGAATGGGGTAATACAAGAGGGATTGCCACAATAAGAAGATTAATGGTGGAAACACCCAATAATGCGACCAATAAGAGAAGCAATACATAATCTGTGTTGTTTCTGAATGCTTCTACATGGACCACCCAATAACTTGTTGGGGCTATAAAAAAAAATATAAACCAGGAGAATATCGGGTACATATGCGAAATAACACTTCTCAGATGTCCTTAGGGTTGGGTCATTTAGAATTCATGTATAAGGCACACCAGTCATGTTGACTGATGCATTAATTATGTTATTAATAAGGCACAATTTGGTTTCATTGTTAACCTTGGCTAAGAAAGCTTTTGAAGTGAGGTTTGTCCCTAGCAAGGTAACTATAGGGAAGCATGATAGCTTTCTCTAGACTTTTTGATGTTGAACATGGATTATTCAAACTTAACATCAACGAAAATGGTGATTTTTTTGGTTATATTGAATGTGGCTTAAATGTTGGTGTGAATGTAGCTTATATTTTTATTTGGAGTTGGCGTTGTTTCTTGAGTTTGTAAGAAACAAGGTTATGTAGCATTGTATATACAAGAAGTTGAGTATATTGCTTGTAGTATGATTGCAACAAGTGTAACTTGGATAAGTTGTTTCTTACATGATTTGAAGTTGAATATAATCAATGAGCTTATTGTCATTTATTATGACAATGGAGCAATTACTCTGATTAAGAGTGGAGCTGATAGCTCCAGAAGCAAGCATATAATTAAGTATCACTATGTTCATGATATGGTTAAAAAAATGAGATATTCATATCATATATGCCAACTAATGATATGTTGGTATACCCCTTACCAAAGGCATAACAGAGGATTTTTTCTCAAATCATGTTGCAAACATGGGTTTGAGATTTGTTTGAAGTGTATTAAATTATACGATGATAATTATTGTGTAGGAAAAAATATATTGAATATAAAAAACCACGCGTGTGTCGATTGCGATTACACTTACAATCATAGTTGGTATGACTTGGGAAAAACCACAAAAGTAGGTGGTAAAACCAATGTCATAAACCTTGGCTCGAATGACCAAGTAGGAGATGTAACACCATATTTGGCCATTCTCAGCAGTAAATCTATAAAAAATGGGAAGACAACCATCTTCTTGGAATTGGATACATTACCTAAAAGATAAAAATGTATACGTTAAAGATAATATTAGTGACTTATAACATAAAGCTCAGAACAAGAAAGAGGAAAGATGAAGCCAGTTTATATAGAAAAGTTTTCGCTATAAATACTGTAGTGAATACAATACAAAATATAAGAAAAAAGAATACAACTGTTTTTTCCTAGTAACCCATCTGCGGGTAACGTGAATCCACCTGCCCCTATTTCTTCTCTTCTATTTTTTGTTGAGTGAGTCTTCTTTGACCCTTCCACTCTTCCGCTGCATAACTAAAGACTCTGGCGAGGATCCTACATGAGGTCAGAGAACACATCACCTTCTCCCTTTCCCCCTAATATCTTGCCTATCGTTGCTCTCCCAATATCTCTCTTGTGCATGAAATTGACTATCATCCTATAGTACTGGAGGTTAGGTTAGGCACAAACCCAAACTATGATAGATCCAAATATAAAAAAATAAATGCAAGATAGAAAAATATTACCATAAATGTCTAAAACCAGATAAGCATAAAATTCTTATCGATTAGGTTAAGATTTCTCTCAAAATCGGATTGAGTATTTATAGAAGGGTTTTGTAGTTTGATGCCCTATGCCTGATTTATGCTATGTCGTGACTGAGAAATTAGAAGAAAACACCAGTCATCTAGGTAAAACCCTTCTTTTCTCTTAGATTTCCATTTTTTTTTCAGTGAAGGAAAACATGGCCAAAAAGGTTAGGATTTGCATCTCTCTTTAATACGAGCATGGTAGATTTGCTGGCTGTTTTCACTGAAAAACTTGCTTGGATTTAGGTTTTCCCCTTGCTAATGTTTTCAGTGAGATTTTTCACACTGGGAGGTGTGATGGAGTCATCAAAGGTATTAATGGATAGAACTCTGAGAGAAGAGTTCATGAAGTAATTGTTTAGCTCAAAGGTGGCTGAAGTAGGCCAGTAAAAGTGAAAAACTGAAGAGGGGTCGGTGACAACAAATGACTTGACCACGATCAAGTCGACCCTGGCCAGTTCGGGCATCATCATCCAGATTTGGGCCCACTACAGCCCGAGACCCATTTTCTCGATCTAGCAGGCCGTGTCCTACCAGCATGTCAAATAACTTGTCCCGTTTCATTTTATACAGTGTCAATATCAACAGTATTGACACGTACAATTATGATAACGTTATCTGATGTGATGATGACGTTAGTAAATGTATGGTTTCGTGTTAGGGGTAGTGTCGGTTTAGACTCATGTCGGATCTATGGATGGGTTCCAGATTCAGTTAGGTCTATATCTAAAATGAATAGTAACAAGTCTGGGTTAAACAGTTTGAATCCAGTGATGTTTAAGATCTGAATTCAGTTTTTGAGGCTTTTTAGAGCCATACGAACTTCGATTCGAGCATGGTTTGAACCATTTAAGTTGTATCCAAGTAGGCTATAATTCTATGATACTTTTACGTTTGGTTAGTAAAGATCCAGTAGAAACGATTGGATCTAGAGAGTTTTAGTGGGATCCAATATGAGTATTTTGGAGATTTTGAAGCCGTTTGGACTCCGGTTCACGTGCGATTTGGCTTGTTATTAAATGAGCTATATATTAATACTACTTTTAAGCTTAAATAGGTATTCAATGAGATGACTTGGTGATATCACACATGGATCATTGCATCTTTATATGGATTTAAATATGGATTTTTGCTTCAATTTTGGTAGGGGATATGCCAGTAAGACCATACTAGAGGTTGAAATGTTTAATGTGCATATTTCAAATGATTTGCTACTACTTCGATAAATGTTGAGCTAATATTTGTTGAGAACTACTTTATGATAAAATCGTGCCTGTGTGTATTGTTGGTTGTGTGGGTGTATTAATTAATGATTGTAAAGATGGATATGTTTGGTGAAGAAAGATTTGTAGTAACCATGATGAGGTTTGTGAATGAGTTATATGATTGGTGAACATGACTAACAAGAGAATTGAAAACTTAATTGTATGAAATACTACTCATACTAAGTTTGCTTGTTGTTTGAGATCTTTAGAGATTTCATTGAGATGTGAAACCCTTGGACTTTCAAGCAAGGGAGTGAGGATGAGCTCCGGAGCACTCTAACTGTATATATGGATGACACCATGTATCAAAAGAGACTCATACAACATTGGTTTAAACACTATATATGTCATAATTATGAAATTAAATAAGATATATGTGTGAATGTGACACCTTTAGTCAGTAGGTCCTATTTTGATCAACCCTCATGGTGACCCGTTCGATGTGGCACCGTGAGCCTGAGGCACGAGATGTTGGAATTGTCCAAATATAAATAATAAATAATCCAATCAACAAGATCCAATCATTTTTACAACCCAATATATACATGTTAAGGAATTATAAACCACATCTAGGATTTACATGATTTACAAACTACTACTATGTTTCTAAAATATAATATTCTACCTTATATTTGACCATCTCACTAAACCTACCCAATAACACCTCAACCAAAGTCTTTACGAGCAATTCATTCTCTAATTTTGACCTATAAAATAGAAATAACAAAGAGATGAGCATACGAGCACGTAGGCAAGAAGATATACCCTGATAGGTTGACAAACTAGAAGCATGCACATTTCATAATACAAATACATATCACGCTTATCAAAACAAGTAAATACAACCATAAGTTCATAATCCAGTAATCACACATTCACATCCACATATTCACACAAACTCATATTTACCCACACAAATCTTATTTAGTTTCGATAATTATGGCCCATATAATGCTAAAACTAAAGTTGCATGAGTTGTTTCAACCTCTGCAATGACCCTTAGGTACACTATGCCATCCACACATATGACTAGAATGCCCGGTAGCTCACCCTCACTACTTTGGTCAAACATCAAGGGTTCTATATTTCAACCTAATCTCTAGTCCACACATATGACTAGAATGCCCGGTAGCTCACCCTCACTACTTTGGTCAAACATCAAGGGTTCTATATTTCAACCTAAACTCTAGAGATCCTACACAACAAGCAAACAAAATATGACTATTATTTTTACACAATTAAGTTTTAAATATTCTTTAATATTCTTATTCAAAATAATATCTCATGCTTAACACGATATCCAAAAAGGCCTCATCCATAGGAGCAATCTCATACACAAATACCAATACAATGTCAAATCCTCTCATAATAAAAGGTATTCATTTTTATTGTCCTCAATCCGTACAACCAACATTGCACATGCATAGGGATGTTCATGAGGTGGAGATCATGATCCCCGACTCCAGCCTAGATTAGGGACCAAGGCCCCATCTCATGACAGGGACTAGGAATTTCATCGATCTTGCTCCCGTGTCTCGAGTGAGTTCTCGTGGGGACCTTTCCTGTGTGTTTTTTATAGGTTGCAACAAAATTCCAGTATAGTAGGATCACCAAGTTTCTTAGTGAAGGCAGGCTGCATGTCAATACACTTACATCATACTTACACAAGTCAAACATTTAGGATAGTGAATCAAAAAACTAATGGAATGGCTAGAATTGAGACAACTAGAGGGTCACTTACTGTCGTGAATTGAATGTGTGAGAGAGGCTGGGGACTAGAGAGTGAGGAGACTTGGTCATCGTCTGCCTAACATGAGAGTGAGAGCAGTCCGTTGGCCGTCTTGTCTACCAAGCACCGATGGAGAAAGCTACAAGAGTTAGCAACCTTTTTCTTTCTTAGGGTTCTTTTGCTAGTTACATATTTATATTTTGGACCCATATTTATAAATATAGATCTTAAAAATGTGTTCATGATCTGAGATCCATGAGATGGGTCTATGGAGCGGGTCTATGGGGCCATGAGGCAAAGACGTGGAGCCCTCCTCCCCACCCTGATGAGGATCGTCTCCACTCTCCTGGACCCAAATCCGCTCCATTCGCCATGGAACCTTGAGGAGTAGGAGATCCTTTCCCCATGGACACACCTACACATGTATGGTAGTTATCAAACATGCACATTACAAAGCAATTATTAATAAATATCATAAACAACTCAATCTTCATCAAAGCGATAGCAAGTCATATAAATTATGCACATTAGAAACATCTAAAACAACCCCTAACATGATCCTGTTGAGAAAGTATATCCCACGCCTCAACTCAAGCATAGATCCATATCTAAATCTATAAAGATGCCATGATCCTCAAAATACTATAACAAATCATACAAGCATCTAAATCCAATCTTTTTACCTTAATCATTCATTAATTTAGTCATAAAAAATAAATAAAATTATAGTATTAAATTTCACTCCATCACGAGTTCAACGCTTCAAACTAGGCTTAAATCAAACATTGGAAGGCCTTAAAAAGGTTGTGAAACCATAACTAGCTCTAAAAGAGCTTAACTACAACATTGACATGGAGCCGACCCAAACCCGAGATAAAACCGGTTGTGAACCCGAAGCATACACGAAACATATAAGTGGTGATGTTATCATGTTGGTGTCATCATATCCATATGAGTGCCAACACGGTTGACACTAACACAATTCAACATGAAGTAGGACAAGCCACCTTACAAGTTGGTGGGACACAACCTATTTGGATCAAGAGTTTCGGTCTCGGTCTGTGTCAAGACCCAATCCTCATACACTAACCCGAACTGGACAAGCTGACCTAGTTACTACCAATCCTCTTCAATTTTTTCACCTCTATCGGGAAATCTCACCTTTTTATACAATTATTATCACTAATCGTCCGCCAGGTCAGTAGAAAAATGGCCGCGAATAGTATTAGCCAAAAGAAAACTTAACCCAACATACTTCACATGAAAATTTTGGTCATGTTTGATAGTGATAGGGATTCAATAGGTAGTCTATAGATTCATCTATTCAAGCCCCACTATCGGTACTCTTGATACTGCTTGATTATGACCCATTTCTGAAGAAATTAATAAAACTAAACAAAAATACATAACTCACAAGAAATGTTGTTGATTCTCACCGTTCTGCCACCAATCTCTTTCTCCTCTAGGCTCTAGGGTTCATAAGAAATAAAAACCCTCTTGTTTGGCCCTTAAACAATCATTGTGGTTTCCAAATTCGTAAGGAAAACTTCATAGGATTACCTTATACATTCTTATTAAGCATTTGGTTCTATCTTCAATCAGGTCTAGGTCCAAATCCTTAGACCTTAGTGGTATTTGTAATAGTGAACATGTGTTGCATGGGGATGTGGATGTGAGTGTATGTATAGAATTGATTTCGGAATGACAAACCTTAGTGGTATTTGTAATATGCACTGATATTTGAAACATGCATACTTTAATATGTAACCCTATTGGGGTATAACTTTCTAATGAGCACGTGTTATTGTGCTTGCACATTTATTGTAACTATTTTATATATTAACGCCACATGTTGAATTGTTGATAGAGGCTTAGTTGAGGCTATATTGAGTTGATTTAGCAAGATAATCATATATGAGATAGAACCAAGTGGTTATATGTTAAAGAAGGTGGTATTAGTTTATAAAAAATCTAAATCGTATACTTAATTTATAATTCTTTAACATGTAGATATTAAGTTAGAAATATCATTAGACCTTATTAATAATGGAATGTAAGAAGACTTAATTTTTATATTTAAGTCTAATTACTAAGGGTACACCCTTCTTTTCCTTTTTGCCCCCCTACACCCTCTCTCTGGACCCCTCTCCCTCACCTATTTTCTCATTCCTACTCCCCTTCTTCCTTGCACCCTTCTCCTCCTCTTCTCTTATCTCCCTCACGTTTACTAGAGCCATTGCCGCCATCATCAGACCTACTATTGCATCAATGAACTTGTCACCCATTGCCAGAGCATCCATCATCGCCGACTGATAAAGGAGCCTGCTACTAGAGAAAGCCGCTATGTAGATAAGTTTTTGTCACTTGAAAATGAAAGAGACATGCCCCAGTGCATGCATCTAATAAAGGCCAGACATGCAAAAGGATATATCGTTTTTGCGATAGAGATGTAGTATGCAACGCATCTCTTTCTAGATGATGGCCTCCACCTGTCTCTTTTGTAGAAGAGACACATTTGGAGCCATGCCTCTAATTAATCAGCAAATGCTGCTATCTTTCTTCCTATATTTCTCATATATTATGTCTCTAATAAGATATGGCACCTAGAGGATGAAGGTCATAATATTACTTTCTCATGATACAATACAATATCTTATAGAGGATGACCTCGAAGACGACGAAGACAAGAGGATGGAGAGCTTCACTTAGATACAAATCATCCAAGTCCAATACAGAGAGATGATGATGTCGACATTGGTAGTTTACTCCATCAAAATGAAGCGGGTCCTTTAGAGTATCATCAAGATGATGAAGCAAGTCCTTTAAACTATCATCCTAATGATGAAGCAGTTTGTTGAGAGTCAAATGACGATGACGACATAGATGTTGATTGTGATGTCACATAGAGTGACAATAATGAACTGCTTGGTATCCCATAGTTTCAACTTAGTTTTGCAGGTCATATTACTTATAAAATCTAATAAGATCGTGTAATAATAAAGTTTAGTTGAATTATTTGTTATTTAAATATATAATACTCTAAAAGACTATGTTAACTAACTACTCAAATGTACATATGTAGAGCTTGTTAAGGGTGGTGATAACTCATAGACAATAGAATGTTCCAAGTGAGTGGATTGCTAGAAGAAAGGACAATGTCAATCCAGACAATTGGATTGATAATGAACAACAAAGTGGGTTGTGTGAGATAGAAGAGTTGCTACATAAGGTAATATACCATGACTTAATACTTTTACCCAATATTGGTAACTAGGCACTAATAACTTTTATATGCCATGAGGTGAAATAACTATCACCCTTCCTGACATGCATGAGATTGGGTTTTCCAATGGATGAAGAGCTTTTTTCCTTGATGCTAGAGATAATTACTCAAAGTAAGAAATATGTGCATATTGATTGTTTAGATATGATGTGCTTCAAACCCAACATCAACCACATAGCCTCACTCGAAAAGAAAGCTATGGTGTTTTTATTGTATGAAATCAGGTTCACTGAATGTTTAGACAAATCAAGAGATCGAGTGCCAGACATAATCACGCAACTATTGATGCATGATGTATGGAGAGTTGGTAGGTATGCCTATGGTGTAACAATATTAGCTTTTACAAACAACAAGAAAAGGCTTCTCTCAGTTAGGGGTGTACATAAGTCGGTTTGGTCCAATAACCCAACTGAACCAAAATAACTGAAACCGAATTTTTTAAAAATTTGAAAACCGAACCCGAACTGATTTATGTAGGTACCTGAACTTAACCGTTTGGTTCGGTTCGGTTTACCCAAATTCTCTCTTACTCTCTTTCTTTCTATATATATATATATTTAGGTACGTGTATGTATACATATATACATATATATAAATATATACTATATACACATATTTTGGCTTGGTTCGGTTTGGTTCTATTATTCGGTTTACCTGAATTCTCTCTCTTACTATACACATATTTATATATACATCTATGTATATATATACATATGTATTATATATAGGTATTTGAATGCATATATGTGCATATGTGTATGTATATATATAAATACACACACACACACACATATATATATATATATGTATGTATATATTATATGTATTATATGTAGGTATGTGTATATATATGTATGTATGTGCATATATGTATATGTATTATATATAGGTATGCATATGTATATATATATATATATGTATGTATATGTATGTATGTGTATATATTATATACATACATATATATACATATGTACATATATAAACATATATGGCATATACATATATATATGTATATGTATATATACATACATATATGTATATGCATATATACATGTAAATATACAATATATATATGTATGTACATATATATTATATTATATTTATAAAAGGCAAACCGAATTTGGTTCGGTTCAGTTATTTAGTTATACCCAAATAATGCTCAGCCCTACTCGCAAAAAGGCACAAGAACTTAGTGGTCATGCAGCTCTACTTTAGAAAACAATTTATCATTATGTTTAAGTTGATATAGTTTGTTTTATCATGCACTTAATGAAATTCTTTATTATATTGTAGTAATGGATTTATGGGAATTTTATATTTTTTAGAGTTTGTTTGCAACTGGGATGGGTTGATGGCTACGAGCAAGCAAATGTATGAGAAATGTCACTCATAGGCAATCTCCTACTAATTGTCTAGCAGTTAGATTTGATGACTGAAGCTCAGGTCCATGGTCAAATATATTGAATATTCGTTTCATATTTATTTAACATAGGGAGAAAGGTTATACAATTGTTCATAACATCATTGTCATTTCTTTTATGTAAAGCAGACTGTGGTAGCCATACTCTTATAGGAACTTCTCGAATAACAATATATATAAGTTATCACGGTGCTACGAATGTATTCATTATTTAAATATCATGAATGCCTAATTACATGGTTCAATGGTTCAACCATCGACAAATAATCCTGATTGCTCCAACTAAACCCTCTTTTACAAATAAGCCTATGAAGCTATACATATAAAGTACAGTATGACCCACAAGAGATTACTTAGGAAACAAAGCTCATATTGCTTTTGGCTTCTCTCACTTCGTCATCCAAGTAGCTTATCCACATATGTGTGATGACTTTTATATGAATTGCTATGTTGCTCGAACACATCAATTTTTGCTAAGAGGCTTGACTGGTCCGTACCAATAGGTGCAACCTAATGCACATAGGAACCAAGTGTCAATATTGATACATGTAAAGTATTATAGTAACCTTTCTCTATTTATGTTATACATTATTAAACAATATTAGTAACCTTATTCTCGATTGTGGTTTGCATTGCCTAACATCCATATGTGATACAATAATATATGTGATGAAATGATTGAAATGTTTACCACATCCATTGCCGATGGAGCCTACTATGATGAAGATTCTTGACTAGTGCTGCTAGCAAGTATATAGCTTGACAATATGTGATCATACGATGATTGATGGTGCTAAAGGTGCATGAGTAAGCTTTTTTCCTCATGTTTTGGGACTTGAATTTTGATATATATATATATATATATATATGTGTGTGTGTGTGTGTGTGTGTGTGTACATAATATGCATGTTTTCTTGTCTAAATCTAACACTTTTGGAATTATTGGTCCAATTTATGCTCATTTCTCTATTCAAATATATTTTTGATACTACAAACCAAAAAATAAGGAAAACTTTCCATTAATGATGGTGACAAGTACAATTGTACTTCAATTGTGGGGTTGTTGGTCTAATATTTTGGATGTTGCAAACCCAAGAATAGTTGGACTAATAATCAAGGTTATATATTGTATTATTAGTGGGTTCTCACATGAAATGATAAATCTTAATTTGCAACACTTTCACCACAAAAAAGTCTCCCTGATTAGTGACAACACATAAACTATACATTCCGCATATGGATTTGTTTTTGTTTGATAGTAATGGCAAGAATGCAGTCAATCCAACTTTGTGGAGAAAAACTAACACAATATTACAATGAATCACAATGACAGAACCCATTTCTAGCATCAACATCCAGTGATAAGGTGTACATGCCCCATCCCTCTAATATGCAATATGAAGTAGAATGTCATTGACACTCTATTCTCTTATGAAAACTCAAGAATATACATCTCAGTTTGATTACTCCACAAAACATTCCTTACGAACTTTCAGCTAGTATGCTCCTTTCTTTAAATGTTTCCTAGCTACTCGATACCCACAATTCCCATCTTCTACAACATCCACCCACCTAAGTATATATGAAACAAAAAACCAAGGTATCTTAGCATCATATGATGTACATAGAAAGTCTACTTTTAGAAGTATGTGGAACACAAATAAATATTGATACAATGATTTAGCATCATTAACGGGATCCACATTGCTCAATTAGGAACAAATTTCACTCCCTAGAGACACACCATGACCATGTGTAGTGCCTAGTGTACACTTACTTCAAGGAACACTCCTCCTAGCACTCATGTGCTCATAACCCACTTTTTGTCAAGTTTTTAGATGGTTGACATTTGGGATGACATAGTGGTGCCTCCTCCAAGGTCATTACCTCATGATACAAACAACCATGAAGAGTCCAATCTGGTCATCTAATTCATCTACCTAACTTATTTCAGAATCTTCTTTTTCGAGTATATCAATTATCTCCAATTTTATATGAACTTATTTCTAAAAAAGATCAATTGATGACAATTGTGTAGACTGACCATATTTCAAAATCTCCTTACTAACTTCAGGATATGTGCCGACGAGTTGGTTCTTTTAGAAGAGTGAAGAATGCACACCCACAAACAATTGGATGGGAACCTACTATTTCCTCAAGATTAACCTCTTTTATAATTAAATCAAGTGTGCACCATGATACTCTTTTCTCCAAATATCAAATCAACTAAAGAAAATGTTTGGTTATGTTTGTGGACACCTCAAATGATTTTTTATTTCTATAATTTGTAATTCGACCAATGAATAAAGTTGAGTTCACATCATATTAAACCTCCCCTTCGAGGTGCCAATGAATCCTTTTAACCATGAGAGTGCTCTCAACCATATATATAAAAAAGTAATTAGTATGACATTCAAATATAATACATATATTTGCACACACAATAGTGAACAATGTATACCTATTAGTCGTATGAGTGTGTAGTGAAATTGATCGGTCGATGCTAAGACTGTTTTCTTTGTAAGGACACAATCAATGTTCTTTAATATATGTAAGTATAGCAGGAAAATTCTTCTACTTAACATCCATGATAGCCAAGCCAACTCAATAACTTTCTTATAACTTAACCCAAATGTCTTAGAATTTTTTTTCTTTGTTGTTGGTCAAATAACATATGCTTTAATGTTTTTTGCAACGTGACACCTATATAAAAGATGTGCCTATTCTAAGACATAATCACAATTGCTTTCATCAAAGCTAACTCATGATCAATATATATATATATATATATATATATATATATATATATATTATAATTGAGTGTTTGTTTGGGGAAATATCAACCTTATGTGTCACAACACCCTAACATAATTATCTATTTTTTGCTCATAAAAGCAAATTCTATAGAAAAATTCTTATTCAACATCCAAACATAATTATCTTTCTATTCTATACTCACAAAAGCAAATGCTATAGAAAAATTCTTATTAATTAATATAAATCCAACAACCTCTAAGTAAGGCATCTTATACATGTTAGTCTTATACATATAATCAAACTCCACAATCTTTAGAAATCCTCATAACTAAAGTGATAAAGGATGAGCAAAAATAATATTCCTAATATAATTTGTCTGTGGTGTCTATGATGTAATGTGCAATATTTGTGAAGGTCTATTTGAACTAATAGTTGCTACAAAATAAATTGACTATTCATCTCCTTCTTTTGAATTTTAAGCGTGGCATTATAAATGTGTTATTCTGGAAACATTTGACTCATATCCTTTAGTTTATAATGATCCTTCGTTATATCTTTTGTTGATTGATATACAACATCAATCAATTAATAAGCATGCCCTTCAAGATACAATCTTATAGGATGGTTATGTGTTCCACCTCCAAGAACCATAACTTTCACCATCTTTTTTAGTGAGAATGGACATTTCACCTTTTTGTACTAGTAAAATGACTAATTTTAATATCAATTCATTTTCTATTTCTATATTCACCACTTCTTTTATATCCAAGCCAAAGCTTACCTCTTTCATCTTTATGTTTTTAATTAAGTATCACAACAATAATATTATTATCCTTTCCAATATGTCTAGCATATTAAAGTAATTGTTCATGACTCCAAAATACTATATTTGTTTCAAATTGGTGAATAATCAATTCCATCACCTTCATAATAAACAAATATATTTGATTTATTTGTATTGTCATTCGACATATGTACAACAAAAAATATATTAGAAAACATGATTCCTGTGCTGTGGAATGGCTTGTTTAGCAAGACACCTAATAACTTATACAGAAACACATACCTTGCTACGTCTCCGTCAATAGATAGATATAGGGCACCTTGGGTCTGTACAAGAGAAGAGACACGGGGATCCTATGTCTCCCTATTAAATGAGACATGGGATATTCTACATTCGCTTTTAATGAAACACAAAGGGTTTCATGCATCTATCTTTATTAGAGAAGATAGAAGTCATCATGTTTTTGTGGGCTTATCGCAAAAAAATTCATAACCTGGAGGAGGGTTAGGAAGGGAGGAGAGAGGAGGGGGAAGAAAGAAGGGTAAAGAAGCAAAGTTTTGGAGTTTTACCATTCGGTGAAAGTTGACTATGATATGTGGCCATAGAAGACCAAAGGAGGAAGATAAGATGGACGTTAAGTAGAAGAGGCAAGCAGTAGAAGTAGGAGAGAAGGGGTACATAGGTTTGATGAAAAGAGAGAATTAAAGGGGTAAATAAGGAAATTAGCAAAATATTGGGGTTAAAATCAGAATTTTGGAGTGCAACCTTAGTAATTGGGTTGTGTCAACAGTAATTATATTAGATAATTGCATCTTCTCATGCCTGTAGGTTGTGATGCCATGTGAGATGGGTTAGCGCAAAGGTTGACCGAGGTAGGGTTCACGTACTTGGAGTGAAATATCACCTTTTGCTCGTGCAACGTTTGGACATCATCTTCTCCTTTTCATTTGCTTCATCAACTTCAGCACAACTTATTGAGCAACCATCCATCGGTTCTTGTCGACACACCATTGCTCTTGCTCATTGTTTCTATAAACAAAGTTTTTTGGTCGTATAATCAACTTAAGCATTTGTTTGCAAAAACTATGTGCGAGCATACCAACAAGTTTACTCAAAATTACAAAGTGATTTTCTGACTTTTAGGTGATTGTAAACAAATGAATTCTTATCGTCATAGACCTTCTTGAACAGACAATCAAGGGTCAGTCTAGACGCTTAAGAAGAGTAATTTATGATCCAAGATTTCTTTAAAACAAGTTTCAATCAAAACAGATTTTCCAAAACCAGTTTGTCATTCACTTGGAGAAATCAATTTCAGTCCCAAAAAATAAAATCGGTTATGTTTCCAATAGCAAATGTTTGTAATTTTTTTGTGGCTTTCTATAGTCCAAAAATTATACCTAAGCAAGATCTAGGTATTTAGTTTATTTGGATATTGTTTTTAGATTTTTGGTTCTTTGGATTATCATAATTAAATCTAAGAATATTCACAATCAAATGTGGTTCCAAAATTCATAACAGACTCTTTTATAAAAATACAAAGGCTCAGTAAAACACTTGTATTTCTGTATATAGAATTCATATTTTATAAAATTGATCAGGTTAGAAAGCTATATAAATCAACTTTCTAATAAGACTATTTTCACAATTTTTGGGTTTCTATGGACAGAGTTATGAGGGTTTTACCCAAGGTTTGTCATGGGATTTTCGTCACAGATAGAGTTTGTCTCAGGTTGAGTTTGGTTTTTAATGATTTTATTTTGGCATCACCAATGTCTAAAATTCTTGAAATTTTTATTAGATGTTAGTCATACAACGTTCAAACCAAATTTCAAAATATTTTAATCAAATACGAAGGCTGGAAAATTCGAAGATTAGACACGATTTATGTAGAATGCTAAAATCAAAGTTTTCTTTTTAGAAACTAATGATGTATTCGGTTTGATCTTTAATGTATTAATGATCATCCAAAGAAATTTATGTTGAAAACTTGTGTTTATTTGGGGAGGTAGCTCATCTATATATAAAATCCTAGGGCATCTATCTCACGAAGGATAGCTCTCTTCGATATATATGTGATCATAACCCCTTGCTCGTCCCTATACAAACTTATGAATATTTAATTTACCATAAGAGTGATTTACATACTCATATCATTGCATGTAAAACTTGGATTCTAATGTCCCTCTTATAGCTTCTTGGTTTAATTTGGAGAAAATCCAGCAATCAAGAAAGGGGAGAAGAGATGATAATATAATTAAGCATAGAGGAGATGAGAGAGTATAATATATGGTTTATATTGGGGTAGAAGAAACCGAATCCCAAACAAGTTAGAGGACCTCTTACCGATAATCCTTGGCATGAATTTGTAGCACTCCTTCTTAATTATTACAATGAATTGCAGACCGTGGCTCCCAAATATTATAAATGAAATGATATTGAATTGAAAAAAGGAAACAAGGAGATGAGGAAGAACCTAGCCGGCTGGCAACTTGGGCTTCTTGGGTGACTTCTCCTTGGACAATGCTTAAGGGTGCTGGCCTTCTTCTTCACCCTCTTCTCCCTCTCTCTTTGCTGGAACTATTCTCTCAATTTTTTCTTCTCTTAAAACCCAGCTCAAGGGTTGAATTTATAGTTATTGGGAAGTCTCTATGGAAGGAATACTCCTTGGCATCTCCGTAGAGGCTTCCACGAATTGAGGTTGATTCTTGTTTGGCCCAAACTTGGCACAATCTAAGTTGTTGGTTATGGTCACATGGATTACATGGGTGGTCCCCAGTCTTGGTCAAAACTGGCCTTTGGTGCAGCCTACCCCATGTTGCAACCGGCCTTGGCTCGGCCTTGCCTTTGGTGCGGTCCATCTTGACTAGGCACAACCCAACTCCCTTGATACAACCTGACTCCACTTGGACTTGGCTTGATCCATGGTTGGTCTTATGACCAATTTTTACTTTTGTTGACTTGATCTTGCTTCATAGCCTTGGCTCACCCACTTCGGCTTGATCAAGTTCACCTTGTTTTTTGTTGATCGAACTCGGTCCTCCTTGTCATAGTCAAGCTTGTTCCTACCTTGGTTGAACTTGCTTTGGTTGGATGGCCAAGTCCTTTGATTTGATTTGAATTGGGCTCGGTTATGTGTAGCCCCGCCTTCTTGACTTAACTTTGGGGTTAGGTCATGAGCCCCTCGTGACTTGGTATGGGCTAGTTGTATGTGTCGCCCATCTTGAACTTGACTTGAGTTGGATTTGCTTGTGTGCAACCCATGTTGGCTTGAGTTTGTTTAATCCAATTGCATTTGGGAGCACTGTATATCCTGGATGTGCATATTTATTCCCTTTGGGCGAACTGCTTCTGCTTTCTCTTTCTGGTAAGGATGATTTCTTGCTTGATTTGATCTCTTTTCGGACAGGATTTTATTTTAAGATTTCAATATATTTTTCTTTTTGAAAAGTATGTTTGGAAAATCACAAAATTTCTAAATGACTTTAAAAACCATTTTGAAAACAACGAAACTTTGAAAAGATTTGAAATTAAAATTATTTTGTATTTTTGGGGAAATTTAATTTACAAAAATTTTTGGGTGTTTACACTCGTCTAGGTAATGCACTCTCTCTTATTGTTTATAGACCACTCACTTTTCTATCAATCTTTTGCTTCTTGTGTGGAAGCTAAAAATGGTTACCTCTAGAAACATACTAGGCATTTTATGAAATCAAATACAATTGTTGATGCATCAATTTCTAATATGCATGAGAAGTGTTTGTTAATATGTTTAGCAAAAAGATTTATGCTTCTCATAGCCCTCTCTTTCGCTATGTGTTTGTATATGTTGAAGCTATTTAAACTTTATGTAAAGTATTTTTGTTATTTGTGTACCTCTTCATGTTTGAGTCTTGATTGTGGTTGATGAATCTCTATTAGTGGTCATTGTCTGTGTGAAGTTGAATAACAACTACCTATTCTCATGTTGCAAATGTGTCAATCCCTTTTGTACTTGATCTTTCACTTTTAGCCTTTGTGTAGTAAATTATTTTGATACAAGTTACCCCTTTATGATCTATTTGTGCTTGGTTCATTGTCTTTCTTTTGGCATTCAATTTTATTTGCTTGTCACCAAAGTTTGCCATCCGTGACACTCTCTTGTTTTTGGTTTTTTCTTGTTTATTGTTGAAGCTAGGGTTTTGAGATTTTTCATTTTAATTGTATTGGTGATGACACTTGGTAGATGCTTATTTATGATGCACCCTCTTTCTCTTTTGTTGTTATATTATCTTGGTCCCTCTTTTTCTTTATCAATCATCCAATTTCATATATCTTCACCATCCAACCCAAGTTATTTATGAGCATTAGGGATATCTATGAAGTCACTAGGTCATCATCCATCTCTTTATATTTTTTCTATTTATTTTTCCCTCCCATTCTAGCTTTATTCTCCACTTCTTTTTTATATGGTGTGTTTCTTTCTTATTACATATTGGGTCATCTCACTATGGGAGTAGTTAAGACATCATCTCTCAATTGATAGTCGTCTATGATACTTGATGATTTTTAATTGTTAATTTTATACACATCAATTTCTAATATGCACTACATATGTTTGTTAATATACAAAAAATACAAAATAGTTTTGTCATTTATTTTTTATTACATTGAATGCTTTAGGAACATAATAAATGTTCTTATAGAAGTAAGCACAGAGAAAAAGTTTTTAAGCCATAATTTATTTATATAAATCAAGAATTGCTCGTGCCTCTTATATGCTTGTTTTTCCTTTGAATTGTAAGGAAGGTGAGGACAAATCCAAATATGGATAGAAGTCACTATGGAACAAGAACTCATTTAGCAAGAAGGTTAGATATGTCTAACAAAATAAATGTTGGAAATGAAGTTCTGCCATGTGAGTTAGAGTCTAGTAGCAAACCATTGAAATAATAGAATTGGATGCAAATATAAATAATGGTAGCTTTGATAACAAGGATGATGATAATCACAACAAGAAATCAAATCATGGAAAATAAGGAGCAATAAGAAGTATATTGCCATAGTGAGCTTACAATATATGCCTTTTATTAGTATAGAGTTTGAAACATTTGATAGTGCATATGAGCTTTACAATTTGTATGCTTGGATTAGGGGATTTAGTACACAATAGCACAATTCAAAGAAAAGCAAATCAGGTATAATGCATTAGAAAAGAATTACATGCAATAAGCAAGGATTGAAGGATAAGAAAGTCGATTTGAAGAAGCCATAAGTCAATACAAGACGTAGCTATAAGGGAACAATCATCATTTAGTTGTGTACAAAGAAACATAAATAAATTGTAAATGAAGTTTATATGGATTGTAATCACCTTAAAAAATAAGCATGCACAGGTCAATAAAAGGGTACAACTCTTTACATAAACAAATGGTAGACAAGTATTTTTGGTCTTATTTGAAGTCATATCAAATGACTGATTTGATGAAAAGTGACTTTGGTGGCATCAAATATGTATCGTTTAGTGAGAGCATTATACATGCATATCCTTGAAAGTCAAAGAAGGCTACTAAGGAATTGATTTAAGAATTTGTACTAGAATATTTTCATAAAAGAAGAACCTTCACATGGTATTTATTGACCTAAAAAAATCTTATCATAGGGTACCGAGAGATATTATTTGAAGAACATTAAAGAGATATCCCATTGGCATAAATAAATATTACAAGAGACATGTATCATGATACACAAACATGTGTGAGAACCTTTGAAAGAATCACAATTTTCTTCAAAGTTAATATTGGATTATATTAAGGACAAACTTTATGTCCATATTTATTTATATTAGTCATTGACAAGTTAACAAACATATTCCAAATGAAGTACCTTGGTGTATGTTATTTGCACATGACATTGTGTTAGTAGATGAATCCAAGGAAAAAGTTAATAGGAAATTGGAACTAAAGACATAATATATGGATGCAAGTTTAATTATTTGGTTACTTCAAATGACATAAAAATTAAGATTGTTATACATTGCATCCCTCCTAAGGGATGTTTTGAATACCTAGATGGAAAATCGATGAAGATGTTATGTATAGAATTAATGCAGGTTAATTAAGATGGAGAGATGCATGTTGTATTCTATGTGACAATAAGACTATACACATAATGAGGTTATTAGGAACAAGTTAGGAGTGATACCAATAGATGATAAAATGAGAAAAAATCATTTACGTTGGTTTAGACACTTAAAAATATGACTAAATGAAGATCCGATAAGAAGGTATGAGAAACTAGATTTTAAAAATGTTAAAAAAGGAAGAGAAAAACTACAAAATGTTGGAAGGAAAAATAAAGAATGATCTAGCTTATGTTGAGTTACCTGTTGGCATGACACATGATCACAACCAATTAATGATATAGGAAAAGGCTTACTATAGGAAAGAATCCATGTAGCTAACCTCACCTAATATAGGAAAAGGTTTCTTAGTTGTTGTTATATAAGAAAAATTAATACTTAATTTTCTTTACTTCTTTTTGTTGGAGTCAATCACCATAATCAATTAATGGTACTTTGTTGTATCTTGTTAAGAGATGAAAATAAAGAGTCCTTTTTATGGTTGTTAGGAAATAGTTGATTGCAATGGATGCCTGAGCTCCAAGTGCTAATATTACTAACTAACAAAGGTCTAGATATAAAGGCTGCAACTAAAGAAATATTTTCCAATATAGTCCTTCATTATTGTTTGTTGCAATTCTTCAAAAGGCTCCAAAATAACTTAGTGGTTGCACACCCAAATTTCAAAAGAAAATACCATGAATGGTTTTATTAGTTAGAAAGTGGTGAAGAATTTGAAAAATGCTGGCTTGAGATGGCACAGTTATTTCCTAGAATACTTGAAATTAAATGGTTGACTAATCTTTGGTGAGATCTTGTGCTTTGGGATTCTCATTACTAACCAAGTTATTTTATGATAGGAATTTCTACTACTCAACATAGTAAAAGTATGAATGAAATGTTCTCAAAGTGGTTTGATGCCAGAACTTCATTATATATGTTTGTGAAAAAGTTTGATGATTGATATTCAATGTAAGATGCACAAGAGGAAGAAGTTCTCATAATGAATAATGGGGTTCCACCTTGTTATAATGAGAATCCATTGCTTTTCCATATGGGAGATACATTTACTCCAAAGTTGTTGAAGTGCTTGGAGAAATAGTTACTAGAAAGTGTAAATTGTCATGCTAAGCTTGATAGAGGAGTGAGGACATATAAAGTCACCATACATAAAGTAAAGAAAGTTAAAAGGACCACAATATTACATACATAGAAAGGACTTGATAACTGGCAACTTGTTGTTGACTATGGAGCCTTTCGTGCATCGTTTGTTCTCATATAATGAGTGTGTTTAAAGCATAAATAATTCATACATTTCCATATCATTATATTCTTACAAGATGAATTAGAAACACAAAGATTAGTTTGCTTAATCAAGCTGGACTTGTTCAATGAAACACAATCATATTTCAGAAGATGTATTTATTTTGTTTTATTATAATACAAAAGTATATGCATGAAGCCTCTCAATTAGTGAAACTTCAATGAAGCATTGGATAATATTGATAAATTAATCATTCATTTGGAGAAAATGAATATGGAATTGATCCTAACACGTGGCCCAAACCGATCCATTGTTGCCAAATCAGCCCTGGCGAACTGGTCACCCAACAAACCGATTGAGACTGATTCGCTAGTGACCGCAGCTATCCTGATGTTTGGCGGTCATTCTCGTCATTGTTTGGTGGCCACCTCAACCGATGTTGGTTCCAAATGGACCATATTCACTTGTTCTTTCATTTGTGCAATTTAATCGATGTCATCGACATCTTGAATTGCTGAAAAAATCATTGGAAAAAGGAAACAAGCAGACAGATTTGGGTTTGCAAACTTCTATGGCAAATTACGTGAGACTCCAATAGTTGGAAAACTCAACAAGAAACTAGGCAACAAAATAAAACCAAAAACCCAATCTTATTTCTTCCGAATTTCAGCCAAATCTGCTACTAAAGTGGCCACTTTTGGTTCCAGACAACACTTTTGAAATCTCTCTATGAAACCCCTAATCCAGTCGGATTCCTATGGCAAATGACTGATTGAAAATTAACAATAAACAAGACTTACCTAGATGATGACAAGTTCTATCACTATTCCGGCCATGTTTGCCTCAATTTTAGGGGGCTTCAATAGTCCTTGATAATATCATTCTAAGTGTCATAAATAAATGAACAATCCATGCAAACTTGACAAGGATTTCTTGCTTAAATGTTCGCTCTCATCCTTATTATGTTTTGGCTCTTAGGGTTTCTTCTTATTCTCTTGTTTCTTCTCTTTTCTTTTACATTTGGGTCTGGACTTGGCCAGGTATGTGCCTAACCTAGACCTAGGCATTACACATGCTTTCTCACAATTTCTTTTGTCATGACCCCATCCTCTTTGCAAAGATGGCATTTGATCAACTTGGTCATTAAAAAAATTCCTAAACCAAAATATCCAAACACTTTGATATAAAATGCAACATCTTGAAATAAATTTATACTTATTAGATGAAGTGTTTTAGTAGATAACTGTCTTTTTTATAGCATGTGCGAAAGTCATGTCTAGGTCAATGGCATGCCTGGCACTTTATGTTTCTCTTACTATCACTTATTCCTTATCAAACTCTTTCACTACTACCTGCAGCATGTACCTAATATGGAATGATTTCACTAGTTATAACTTGAGTAGAACATTGTGACATCCATACTTTCGATTCTCTCTAGATTCTCCACACTAATGACATTACCTGTGTCTTTCTTATTGATGCTTATGGATGGAAAAATTTTGAATTTAAATTGTGTCTATGCCAGGTGTAATCTTGTGGTGGATACTAAATGGATCCAGATTCATATTTAGATCCAAATATACCATTTTAAAGATCCATTTGTGGCTTTTAGGTTATCTCAGGTTTCTCCAAATGTTTGATTTGAGCATGGTTTGAAGCATGAGACTTGTGATAGAGTGAACTTTAATACCACAAGAATTTTATTTATGTTTAATGATTAAATTAAAGAATTATTAAGGGATAATATTTGATCTAGGGGCTCTTGGTAGGATTTGATTAGACTATTCGAGGATTTCTAGGCTGTTCAAACTTCAATTCATGTGTGGTTCAAACAATTGGTTTTGTTATCAAATGAGCTATTTATTAATATTGATTTTATGCTTAAATAGGTATTAAATGAGATGACTTGGTGATATGCCATATGGATTATGACATTTATATATGGATTTGGATATGGATGTATGGATCTATTGAGGTAGGGGATATGCTTTCTCAATAGGACCATGCTAGGGATTGTTTTGAGATGTTTTCAAATGTATATATTTTATATTATTTATTACTATCTTGATAAAGACTAAGTTGTTTATGATTATATTTAGAACTACTTTATAATGCGCATGTTTGCCAATAGTTGTGCCTATGTGATGTTAGTTATTTGGGTATGTTGATTGAGGATGATAAAATGAATATGTTTTATTATGAAAGGCATGTGAATATTGTGATAATAGTCTTGGTATTTGTCTATAGGATTGCTATGCATGAGGCAATCGTGGACAGAATGGTCACTATTTCCTTATAGTGCCATGTAAGAAAAGGTCTCTTTTCACTAATATTACATGAACAACCAGTGGAAGAACTCCAACCTGATGAAAATAAAGAGAAATGACAATGCTTTGACTCTCTCTCTAGATCTGCCTTGTGAGGTTTGAAGAAAGAAGGGAGAGATGATGAAGCTCGATAAGGAGGGTGAGGATGAGAATGCAACCATGCGTTTTGTGAGGATAAAGCATTTGCCTCGTGAACTAGATTCAACTATAAGGATTTGTTTTTTGAAAAATTGATTATTTTGTGTTCTAAAAATTAGGATTACTAAAAAATATATTTTGAAAATAAAATAAAAGGATAAATATAGGATGCTGGTGGCCACCGAAGGTCCTCGCCTCCCATAATGGTTACTGTTTGAATCAAAATTCAAGTAAAACCTCAAAAATATTCAGAAAGTTCCAAAAAAATGAAAAAGGGATTGCAAAGAAGGGACAACTAACAAGCCTGGGATTTGGATTCTCATTTTCCTGGTCACTTTTGAGAGAAAATATACTGCACTAGTTCTTTGCAATGATAATTGAAGGAGTTGCGATTTAAATGATGGCCACTGGCCACTGCGTCGTCATGTGATGACAGTGGACCATACAAATGTCACGTGGCCCACGCTCTTAAATCTAATACGAATCGGGCTCACCAACCTGAAGAAAGGACAACGCTGGTGAAACAATTTTGTCCGCCTCTTTGACCTCATTCAATTTATGCACGTGGTGATTTCTCTTATCTAACTTTGTCATGGCCGGTTAAAAACTCGGACGTGAAAGGATAAGGTTTTACCTTAAGTTTAAATCAGGGATTTTCTATTATGTACTTCATGCGTTTATTATCGAAAAAGGTTTAGTTATTGTTTGTGAATTCTTTTATCCAAGTTATTCATTCAAAAGTTTGAGAAGACTTCATTGTCATTAGGGTTTCCACATAAACTTGAACAATTCTTTCTTTCTATTTACGCTCCATCCTTCTTTCTTTGGCCTATCAAAGGGCACCAATATATATGACCATGGCGCCGACGCATCCGCAGAGAACAAAGCAGGCAAGATTGGTTAATCAAGTCCTCAATGCTGACTGTCATTTATAGGAAGCACGAAAAGACATCAATTATAGATAAAAGTACGTGATCCCATATTAAGTTTGGTGGGGTGAAGAGCTCTTAACTCGGATGAGTCGGTTGTTCATGGTTTGGCTTGTTTGAAGCTCGTATTCAGTTCCTTATACTTGTTCTCTTTTCCTTTTGTTAGAGGAACGGGGTCAAAGACCCTCACTTCGTTATAGTTACACGTACAGAGTAAAAGAACGGTTTTCTGCTCCTCATGGTTCACATTGTTTACGCAGCCGAGTTTATAACTTATATATGTGTACATGAATAGAAATTTACTCAAGACTTCGACTGTTTCATTCAAAAAACTGGTACAAACCTTTATTAAAGCCACGATAAGAGGTTTCTTTTCTTAGTAGAACATAGAATTCTATGGAAGTTAAGTAGTATAAGTCGTATATATTTTTATATCTACTGAGACCCACTCTCGGGTCAAAAAGCCAAAATAAATGATTCATCTTTGTTCCTTGTACATATTCTTGAATCATTTTCATGCTCATGACATTCGCATGTACCGCAGAAGAAAAAACTGCAAAATACCATCTAATTTATTAGTTCCCATGTTGGCTAACCATATTCTGTATTACATAAAAGTATAGAAAATTAAAATATTATTTTACGTAGATGATGTAGCTCTCATGTTCAGTTTTGCCACGTTGAGAATTCATCTAAGCTAGTGGTCATTTCTATCGTAGATGTCTTGTGAGATGGAAAAAAATTGCTTGAATTAATACAACTCCAAAAATTTGGAAAATAGAGTTTGAGGACTACATAAGTATGCCCAAGTCATCAAATGCTTGAAAGTTTCTTTCAGATTACCTGTTGGAGATTAGTAAGTTGGATGGCTTCAGGTGTAACTCACTGGCTGATCCTCTTCGTTGGGGTTGATAACTTGAACTCAGAACGAGATCCACAAACAAGCTTTTGAATTCATACGACCCCAGGTTTTTAGTCAAGACTACCAAGACGAAAACCAACTCGATGCATATTTTGTTGGGAATAACGTGGCCAGATCTCATAAAATAAGTTGCTGCCCATATCTTACCTTTTCTAAAGCAAAAGAGCTTTAGATAGCTGTAGGGATTGTCGTCATACCCCATGATGGCAATCGCAGTTGGTTTGAGCCTCTCCAATGGAACTCCAACTTAGAGGGCTATGTACAAGGAAAAGATGTCTACGCCCCCACCATCATCGACGAGGTACTTTCCCATAGAATGGTGATTCAAAACTACCTGTATATACAAGGCAGTGTTGTGGATTGTTATTGGCCTATTCCACTGTTCTTCAGAAAAGATGATTGGAGTTTAAGTGAGAATGGGTGAGACCAAGAAGGAAGACTTGCAAGTTATGATTGTTCTCACCTTATTTTGTCTAGAATTCTATCCAATACGTGTCTACGTTTAGGTGAGATTTTGATCAAATCTAAAATATACATGTTGATAAATATTTTTCTAGATTATATAGAGGCAATACATCTTTACCCTTATCAATACTATGGGATGAATGAGGAATGATGCACGTTTTTGGAGGCTGGGTAAAATGATCACCCTCTTGCTTGATTCGTACCTCAACTACGTAGGTTTGTAGATCCTTTCGGACCTAGTGACCTCCTCGACACTTTCTCTATGGCTCGGTACTAATTGGAATCTATGTTCGTATGGAGATTTTGGTGCACCACGAATGACAATCAAGGCTCTAGTTGGGGTGGGACACTAAGCGCTCCTTGAATCATTATTTACTTAGCTTTTTTTAATATTATAGGTGAACATGCATGCAATTCATAATTACAACAAGCATGAGTAACCATCTCATGAGAATTCTTGAGGGAGAAATGTACATCTTTTGAGCTTTCATTCATGTTTACGTGTTTGGGGAAAAGCTCATTGAAAATAGCTTCGAAAGGCTCTGACTCCTTGGAGATGTGGAGTTTGCCTTACTCAATCAAGTCATTCATTTTATATTTCAAAGAAAAGCAATTATTTGTATCATGAACCTTTAGCCTATGATATTTGTAAAACTCATTGAGAAAATGGACCTTAAGGGATGCCCCTTCGGGAACCGGTGGTAAGTTCAATAATCCTTAGGACAAAGGAATTTCTAGGACCTCCGTAAGTAGTTGTCTTAGATGTGTGTAATCGCTTTTTATTCTTTCATATTTTTATTATCTTTTTGGAGTTTAGAAATAGACAGTTTGTACATGGGAAAAGAAGGTTTATTGAGTTAGATGGGAAAGGGCTCAACCCTAACACTCGCTATCTTTTGAGATTTCACCCATCTATCCAAGATAGACGATCTATAGACCATAGGCTTTGGTTTTGAAGAGAAGCCCTTAGCTTTCAAAAGGTCATCGTACACTCCATTTTTAAGTTTGATTAATAAAGAGATGACTTTTTGATGAACTTTTCAAATGTGCTAATTTCATAGAGAGAGAAGGGCTTTAAAATCGTTTTTGAAATTTTCTAAATGAACATTACCGCACAACCCTCGGATATGGGTTCCTTGACCTGCCCTAACAAAGATCTTCATCTCACAATGAAGTCATGAGCGTCCTCATTGGGGGCTTGCTTAGCATTTCTCAAAGAGTTGAAAATTGGGGTAATATTAACATTGTGTGAGAATCTTTGCATAAAGTAATTGAGAAACTCTTCAAATGTGGTGAATTGGCTCGCAACCACTTGGATGCATTCTTCTTGAGGGAGTGTGGTAACCAATTGACCCATTTGGACGAGTCTTTTTTCTTATAGTTCTTTCAAGAAAAGAGTTATAAATAGGATCGAGGATCCCTTTTGTCATCATATAAGTGAAAGCTTTGCATTTCATTCTCGTTATTGATTTGATAATCGGATGGTAAGAAATTTGATACTGAGTATACCTTCTTTTGATAACATTTTTTATGGAAATGAATTCGGGAAAATCGAACAACCCAACAGGTTTATGCAAGATGCTGAAATTTTCAAAAAATTTCTTATAGAAGATAATGATACATCTGATTAGAAGGTTAATGATTTAGTTATCACTAAATTTTTTTTGTTGAAGACTAATGTTAGTTCGAGGACGAACTCATCCACATATATATCCCTAGGGCGCCTCTCTAAGGGGGTTGCTCGCTTGAGAAATATATGTGATCATAGCCCAATACCCTCTCCAACATAAACTTATTGGTGATTAATCCACTATAAAAATGATTACATACTCATATCATCGAATGTAATCGGACAGTTATATCCATCTTATGACTTCTTGAATTGAGTTAGGGACAACCAATCCACCAAATAATTGGGAGAAGTGATGATATATCATATAAGCATAGAATAAGAAGAGAGAGTATAAGATATAGGTATATTTGGGAAGAATCAAGAGAAATTTACAAAGTTAATGAATTATTTTCACTTATAGCATGCTCCATCGTAGCTCTAGACTCAGGCGACCTTCCTTTTGCAATAATCTGCCACAAAAATAGTTATTTAATCTTGAGATATAATCATTTGGGGCAAGAGCCCCAAACTTACAATAAATGGGACAAAATGAAAGGGGAAGAGAGGTGACTCAAAGGCTTCTCTCTTGGGCTAGTCTTCTTTCTTGCTTGAGTCCCCTTTTTGCTAGCACCACTCTTATTTATAGGCACTAAATCAAACTGGATCTTTTTCGAGTTATTAGACCTAATTTAGATCCAAATCTAATCCATCAAGGAACTAACCTTGCTACACAGTTTTTAGGGGACATCCATATATAGGAGGAGCAGTTGGACACATGTGACACATAGGAAGAGGGTTGGAGGACGTGAGAAGGACATTGACATGCATGCCGATGCGTGGGGCATTGGCACTATACGACACGTGTGGTGGTGGTGCTTTTGGTGGCCAACGTGGTGCACTTGGTAGCCGACGGTTGTGAACTTAGTGGTTGGCGGAGACACTTTTACCCTTATACGAGCACTAAATCATTTTGGCTTGCTTGTTAATAATACGTCTTTAACAATATTGATTATTCGAAAGTTGTAAAAAAAAAACTCTCCGAACTTGAATTACTACTCACTTTCACATGGAGGAATTGAACATAATGTAGATATACAAAGATAAAAGTACTAATGTTCTAGAGTAGGCCTCACCTAAAGCCCACCCAAATTCGCTTCTTTCCATCATATCCCCCTAAAATGTTCAAAATCAACCTAGCTGGGAAATCATACACAAATTGCATAAGTAACTCAATAGGAAAGGATTCTCAAGAGAAATAAGATGTTACTACTAGTTGACAGTCTTCGTACCAAAATTCGCAATAAGATGTTCCATATAGGGCCAACTAATAGATTTTTTTTTAGATAGAGCTCGGTGATGTGTCATACTAACAATTAACTCAATGTAAACACCCTAAATAAAAATTTTCCAAAAATACTCCAAAATTCGAAAGCTGACTTGTTTTAAATCTTTTAGCTTTAAAATAAAAATTTTAAATCTTTAAAATAAAGATTTTAAAAGATTTCAAATTAAAGTTAAAAAGTATAAAGCCCAGAAGATTGGAGTAAATCAGGTAGAAAGCAGGTTAACAGGTGGAGCCCGCTTCAAGCCAGGGTCAGTTCACGAAGGATAAGCCAGAAATCAAGAAAGTAGATCAAGACAAAGCATGCCTTCATCCAATATCAAATCAAAGTGGATGACCTCATCAAACCCAACCAAATTCAACTAAAGTCATAGACATGATGGAATTAAAAAGCCTAGCTTAGCTTGAATTGAATGTTTTTCGACCCATATCAAAAAATTTCTAGCCTTCTTCACCCCACACCCTCGGGCTAAAATATTAAATCATATTCCTACCTATCCTTGGTTAAACGGAGGAATCAACAAGAGAAGCCAAGACGACTTGAAGAAGCAAGGATCGGCCGATTGGACTTGGAGGCTTCAAGCACCTAGCCGACCATGGCTAGGTGCACTCGATTCAAACCACAACCAGCCCACATGGGGCTGGTCCATGGCTGACCAAAGGGGGACCACTCTTCTCACTATTCCCCATGAATTGGGTGGATTTGGAGCTGGATTTGTACCTTGGGTCACCCGCCCAAAAGAAAGGCCTAGAAAGGCCCCCCTTGGCCTCTAAGGGGGGCGTGTTCTCCCATCTTGCAAGAGGTGAAGAAAGTGCTGCTCTTTGGGTTGTTTTATGAGAGATTGTAGGCTGCTAGGAAGAGGTTTAGAGAGGGAAGAGAGTGCTAGGATCAAGGCAAGGGCTACCATTTGCGTTTGAGTGAGAAAGAAGAGTGAAAAGAGGAAAGGTGAGGGTCGTGTACCACCATTGGAGGCCGACTTCTTAGGAATCCATGTAAGTATTGCTCTAACTTGATTCATCTCCATCTCTTCTTCATATTTAATTCAAAAGGGGTTGTATTAATGGAGCTTTGTCTCCCCCATGATGTAATAGAAGTAGATGTGTTAAAATTTTCCTTTCCTTTGCTTATGCACTCTATATATTTGTGTTATTGACTCTACCTCTCTATATACTATAAACACTCTATATCTTCTAATCCCCTTTATGCTTAAGCTATTAGATATATTTCAATTCATTTTTCTTTAGCAATTTAATTCGAGATGTTGTGTTGTTGCACTTTAATTCGTGTGAGTTTTGCATCACGTATGTTATAAAAACTTGAAATTTGATTTTCAGCATCACTATATATAATGATTGTTTGATTTTTCATATCCGAACTCCTACTCCAATCACTCTAAAATTTTGCACACTCAAGCTCACTTACAATAAAAATTTCAAGTATTTTAGGGTCGTGCAACCATGTAATTAAAGTTGTGCAAGATTAGGGTAATTTCTGAAAACTGTGTTAACTCTATTTTCCTACAACAGAGTCTAGGGATTCATCCAATAACTCTGTCTCATGTGTCCAAAATTGGTAATTCTTAATTCATTGGAAATCTAATATGTACAGCTTTCCAACAAGATCAAGTGCACTAAATTCAGAACTCAGAGCACTGAGATACCGGCCCATCTTTGGGTCTCTGTATTTCTGTGATAGAATAGTTTCGGGTGTCTGAGTAGAGACACTTTGTTGAATTAATTTTATAACATCTCAATCCCGAATTCAAAACTAAAAGGTGTTTTAGAATCTCTACATTTCAGGGTCAACCTTTAAATTTTTGGTGAATTTTGGAGGTCACTAGAATCTCAAAAACTGGGATGATCCATATTCTCGAGGACGAATCCAGGGAGAAAGCAAAAAGGGGTGTTGTCTTCTTTGTCATTATCCAAATAAATTTGGATAATGCCAAAGAGGGGCATCTGTAAACACCCCAAAATAAGATTATTTTCAAACAAAACACTTGGTTTGCAAAAACCATTTTAAAACTATTTTTGAACTTTCAAAAACCCCAGAGTTCCAAAGTTTTAAACTTGTGTCTGAAAATCCTTTAAAATAAAAGTTCTTAAACTTGGGCCAAAACCCAATTTTGTAAAGCAGCCAAATCAAGCAGGTGGAGCCTGATCGAAAAGCAGCTCCAAAAACAGGTCAAAAGCTAAGGTTCAGCCTAACCTAATAAAAATAGGGCCAAAAAGCAAAAGAAACATCTAGGCCAAAAGCTGACTTCAGCCCCAGAATGTGAAATGCAAAGCCAAAGCATCAACAAAGATGTCAAAAATCTAAGCCCAAGCTTGAAATACCAAAAATCAGACAAAATGAAGTTCGGAAGGTTAGAAGACGTTCGGACAAGAAGGCTGGGAAAAACCCAGCCCAAAATGGAGCACTGAGGAAGCCAGGGCCCGTGAAAATCGCCCGTCTCAAACACCAAGAAGGACTGAAGAAAGAAGAATTTAGATTGGATTTGGACATACATATCCAGATCTAGATCCAAATAGTGTTTGGATCGGATTTGGATCATAAAAACTAAATCAAAGATCCAAACCCAAGATCCACCCCTTTGTGTATAAATAAGGGGGTGAAAGTTTACGAAAACTTGCTTAGAAGAGGCTTGAGGAGTGCATAAAGTAGGAGAGAGAAGAATGGTGGGCTTGACTTTTTCAAGTGGGTTAGCCATGTGGGCTTGATCAAAAGGGTTGTGGGTTCGAACCTTGTTTGACCTAGACCTAACCAAAGGCTACAATCATGGAGGCTCGGGTGGATCAAGATATGGGCTGCACAAGGTGGACCGGCCTGAAGAGGTAGGTCTCTAAACCTAACCCTAACCTAGCCATAACCGACCCACTTAGACCTAGCCCACTTGCCCCAACCGACTCCACCAAACCTCACCCTAACCTAGCCAACCGCCTCACTTCACCCAACCGACTCCATTAAATCCCACCTAAACCTAACCCAAACCACACCTAGCTAGACCATACTCACCCTAAACTGACCCACCTAACTCCCACCTAAACCTACCCGAAACTGAACCTAGCTAGGTGCTGGCTTAACCTTGCTTGTTTCCTTGAAACCCCACCAACCAACTACACTACCTAGCCCAACCACCCTAAACCGACCTAACCAAAACCCCTAAACCGACTCCACTATTAGCACCTAAAAACTACCAGCCAACTTAACAACTGGCTGCACACCCAACCAGCCTGCTACGCCTTAGCCGCGCACTTGCTGCGCACCCCACCCGGCTCACAACCCCTACCGCGTCGGGCGTCACCTGTACACCCGGCATGCCACCTTCACCCTTGCACATGTCGCGCTTCACCTGCGCACCTCAGTAGCTTCTTGTCGGCTTGCTGCACCTAAACAGCCGCGCTGCATCGTCCTGCTATGCACCTGCAGCCACACCAGCCAACCCTATCATGCCTTATACGCCCCTGCTGCCCTGTTGCACCCCTTGCCGTGACCCACCTAAGTCCTACCCCTAAACCAGCCGAGTGCACCTAGCACTCGGCCAAGATTGGTTGGCCGTGCACCAACCTTAACAACCCTATATAAATCCTAACCAAGCTAGGTGTTGGCTGCACCTAGCTCATACCCATTTTCCTAAACCAAACCTAAACCTAACTAGGACCATACCCACTATACTCAAAACCTAACCCCTTGGCCGAACCCAGCCAAGACTAGGCCCAAACCCACTTGGCTGCACCCAAGTGAACCCACACCCAAGCCTCACGTCAGAACCCACCTAGAGAGACCTACCTCGTGGCTACCAAGGAGGACAGACCCGAGTGACTCGAGAGGCAAAATCGACCACTTGTAAGTGTTATTTACATTCGGTTTTACATTACTCGCTTAAATTAAATTAAATTTGATACGGGGTTGTAATAATGGAGCGAAGTCTCTCCCGAAATGTAATATTTGTGTTTGATACACAACCACACACGTGCACTTAAGCCTTCTTGCTCTTAACTGCACACAAAGGATACCCATGTGCACTTGAGCCTTTTCACTCTTATATTGCACACGATTGCACACACATTGAGCCTTTCCGCTCTTAAGCTAAAGTATATATTTCAATTTGGGTATTTACTTTAGTGAAAGCTGTGTGAGTTGCAATTCAATTTCGGGTGGATTTACATTCAAGTCGTGTGAGTTGTCATTTAAATTTCACACTTACACACACGTGCATTGAGCCTTTCTGCTCTTAAGCTAAAGTATATATTTCAATTTGGATATTTACTTTAGTGAAAGTCGTGTGAGTTGTCATTTAAATTTCACACTTACACACACGTGCATTGAGCCTTTTCGCTCTTAAGCTAAAGCATATATTTCAATTTGGGTATTTACTTTAGTGAAAGTTGTGTGAGTTGTCATTTCAATTTCACACGAGAAGCACACACAAGCACTTGAGCCTTTCCGCTCTTTACACTCACACACATTGAGCCTTTTCGCTCTTAGGATACAACATATTTATATATTTTCAAGTTGTGTGAGTTTACTTCACGTCGAGTTGCATTTTTCCTTTGTGTGGATTTACATTCAAGTCGAGTGAATTGCTTTACATTTCGGGTATTTACATTTGTGAAAGCTGCGTGAGTTGCACTTCAATTTCGGGTATTTACATTTGTGAAAGTTGTGTGAGTTGCCCTTTCAATTTGAGCCTAGCTCACATCATCACTTTCAAAAACCTGAAAAGATTTTGCATCCTTGCATTCGCTCGCTTTCAAAGAAGCCCCAAATCCATGCTCAAACCACGTTGAAAATAGGCCACATGTTCACACATATCAGGCCTAAATAGCTAAAACTCCAAAGACTTAGGGTCGTCCAAAGAGTCATAATAAAACTTGCAAACAAGGAATACATCGAATTCCTAAAACACAGATAATTTCAAAGTTTTGTAAAAACGAAGTTTCTAAGCGTTTAAATTGACCATTGAGCATCGATTTAAGAAGGTTTAAGTGAAAAGATCCCGCTTCCCCACAATCGCCAAAAAATCAGAATATTTTAAAAAACCTTCGCTAGTTTGAATAAGCTAGCTGGCATGCTCGCAAAAATGACTTAGGTGCGAAAAGGTTCATTTTCGGTCTCAAAAAACCAGGAGTGAAAATTTTTATGCCTATAGTATCCAAACCATCTTAAACATTTTTTCCTCATTTTGTCATCTATCAGTGTTACTCCTAATGTGTTTCTAACAACCTCATTACACATACAGTCTTTCCTTGTATGACCACTCATCTATTTCAATATCTTCATTTTTGCCACAAACATCTTTTTTGCATATGATGGTTAATTGTCAAGCACCTAAAACCATAAAACATAGCAAGTAGAATTGTTGCTCTATAATATTTTTTTCAACTTTAATGATTTCATCTTCTCACATAAAATATCTAATGTACCTTTCCATTTTAACTGACTTATATTAATTATAATAATAATATCTTGATTATTTTTTTCACTACTATGAAAAACTTACCTTAGGTATTTAAAATTTTCCTTACAAGGGATACAATGTGTGTCAATCTTAATTTTTATATCATTTGAAGTAAACAAATGATCAATATGCCACTCCATATTAGATCAAAATATTAATTTGCATTTATTTCATGTGAATAGAGCGTTGGAATGCCTTATTTTAACATATTGTTTTCATGTAAGTATGCTTAAGATATTTACAATCAAGGGCTCAGTGAGAATAATGGCTTAGAGACAAGGCAAAGAACAAAACTCCCTAGATTAATCATTCTCATATGGGACTGTCGCCCACGATAGGATAAAGCAACTGATTGGAACATCCTAGACCCAGTTATGGATCCCGAATCCACATACACTTCCATACCACAGGGGAGAGAGAGAGAGTGAGAGAGAGATTTTACCATATTGAATGATACAGTATGACACTCTATTATAAAGGACCATTGGTTCCTAGTAACAAAAAGCAAGTCAGATGTATACCATGTGATGCGATAGATAGTGTTTAGATGCATTCTATAAGAGAAGAGATAACTGCTTTATTGAGAAAAGAACTCTTTAGAGGAGAAAAACAAAATGAGGTACACACAATATCAAAATATACAGTGCAATTTGCATGATAATGGCCGAAGACAATGCAGGTGCCAGCACAAACTCTCCTTGCTTGGGATCAATCAAAGAACCTTCACCAATCGGGGTATGCTTATATATATATATATATGTGTGTGTGTGTGTGTGTGTGTGTGTGTGTGTGTGTGTGTGTGTATACATATGATTTCACATTTATAACATTCATTAAGGTTAAAAAATGAGCTGAGCCTAGCTTACTATTATTGGCTCTTCTCACTTATTGGTGAGTAGAGCCAAAGCAAACATTAAGCCGAGACAAGCTTCAAGAAGAGACGAACACGAGCTTGCTTGTAACCAGGGGGGGAAATCACAATACTAGAATAGAGAAATAAGAAAGTTTCCAACTTTAGCAAAGGCTGCAAGTAATATGTGTGTGGAAGTAAGTTGCATTGGGGAATAAAGGAAAATGAATCAGTGTGCGAGTAAATTTTACAAGTCACTAATAGCCCCATATTTTCCTGGTGCAAAGAATTTCTGTTTCCTTCTGTGCTATCAGATTTAGACCCATATTGCCTTATTTTCACTTTTCAGAAATTTCATCTGGGGTGCTAAAACTCTCCTCCAAGCTCATCACCCACTGCACTTTCTCATATTGCCTAATAAGGACCTCATATTTTACCGAAAGCATCAAAGTGCTTAACGATGTCATCTGGACCAAAGAGGCCCGGGGGGGGGGACTAAAAAGTATTGCGTATGGGATTTAGTGATCACCTTGTTATTATTCTATAACAACCAACACTTGTTAATTAGGATTGTCATTTAGTCGGCACCGAATCTGGATCCTAGTGGACTCTTTATCAGATCCGGACCAGCATCATATCCCAACTTAGATTAGCAACAACAAACATGAACTTGCTTAAAGAAAAGTTGGACCCGTGAATAGAGAAACACGCACATACATGGACAGATATTGTGTGTGGAGACAGAGAGCAAATAGGGCTGGTAATAGCTTGTTTGTCAACTCAATATAGAGTCTGGTTGTTCATGGATTATGCATGTAAGTGACGAACTTGTTTGTTCATGTTAAGCTCAGCTTGTTGGTTTAATTCGTGCCAAACACGAGCCAATTAAGTTAGGTGAGCTCTATACGAACCCTAGGGATGTAGTGTGGTGACTTGCTGCCTTTGAGGCATCCATGTTTGCGTAGACTTGACCTTGATTTCCGCTGTTTTTTATTTGTTTGGGTAGACGCTTTCAAGTCTAAGAAGCTCCTGTCATCTCGAGCTCAGTTGAGGCTTGACCGCACACCGAGAGAGAGAGAGAGAGAGAGAGAGAGAGCATCCTTTGTGTGTGAGGGAGAGAAAGTGTTTTGTGTGTGTGGGAGCGAGTGTTCTGTGCGTGGGGAGAGGGGTTTCTTTGCATGGAGTAGAGAAAAAGAGAGAGAAAGAGAGAAAGAGATGGATTGATTGATTTTTCTTTGTGCTTCCGACCACCTTTTGCATGAAAGGAAAAGCGTTTCCTTGAATTCCACAGAGTTACCTTTTGTTAAATCGGCTCTATGATGTTTTTATAATTTTACAAATTGTTTAAGGGTAGTAACATATTTTTGTCAGGTGGCAATTATGTGAATTTAACAAAGAAATAAGAACTAAACAGTAAAAAAACTATAAACTGTATTCCATAATTCCTGAAATATATAGGGACAGTAATGTAAATTCACAAATAGATAATCCAATAATTTGAACTAAATGCTTAAGTGTAAAACTATAAAATACACATAATGACACTAAAATATATGAACTAAACTATAATTTTGCTCAATGACAAATGGTAATTTCAACGGCTATCAAGGGCAAAATGATTTTTTTGGTCTACCACTTAAGACATTCATGATCATTGAGGCAGTTTCTCCAAAATAGCGATGGTGGCAGTTTTTCATGCCTAGTTTTAGTTTGAAACAGCAGTTTCAAGAAAATCGGAGTTGGTTTCTTGATTACCAGAAACAAGACCGGTTTTTCATGCCTAGTTTTAGTTTTTCATGTAATTTTCGTTTAGTAGTTGCTTAGCCTTTCCACTATATTCTTACTTTTTAAAGGACTTATATACCTCCGATTTCTCCCTCAAAATATGCCCAAGTTTTCCAAAAAATAATCATCACTTACGAGAACAAAGCAAAGGTGGCTTGATAGATCCACAAATATTGGAATCTATTAACTCCAAATTATGTTATGCTCTTTATAAAGATTCTTCGGAAAAATCATTTTGGCTTGCTTGCCAATAATACATCTTTCACAATGTTTATTGAGTGATTGATTCTTGGATAGTTATAAAAAAAACTCTTCGAACTTGAATTATTGCTCACTTTCACATGGATGAATTGAACATAATGTAGATATACAAAGATAAAAGTGCTAATGTTCTAGAGTAGGCCTTACCTAAAAACCACCCGAATTTGCATCTTTCTATGAGATCCCCCTATAATCTTCAAAATTGATCTAGCTGAGAAATTGTACTCAAATTGCATAAGTAGCTCAATTGAAAAGGGTTCTCAAGGGCAATAAGATGTTACTACCAGTTGATAGTCTTCGGCATCTATGACAAATGTTGTCCCAATATACGAAAACTACAACAATAACTAAGTCTTTTTCCATACCTTCTTAACAAAGCTTCTTTTGGTCACATTTCTAAACCATAAAACATAGCAAATAAAATTGTTGCTCTGTAATATCTTTCTTTCAACTTTAATGATATATTCTTGTCACATATGCACATTTTCATTTTAACCAACTTGCATTAATTTTATGAATAACATCTTGATCAATTTTTCCATCACTATGAAAAACTTTTCTTACAAGGGATATAATGTGTCAATCTTAATTTGTATATCATTTGAAGTAACCAAATGACTAATATGCCACTCCATATATTTTGTCTTTGTGTTACTAGGTCGAAAGCCTTTACTTTATAATGTTTTTCATCATGGTTTCAATTTCTTATTAATGTTTTCCTTAGACTCGTCAATTAATACAATATCATCTGCGAATAGCATACACCAATGAATCTCATGTTGAATATGTTTTATTAGGTCGTCAATGATCAATACAAATAAATAGACTTAGAGTCGATTATTGATGTAATACAATATTAACTTCAAAGAAATTTGTTGTTCCTTCGTATGTCCTAACACAAGTTTGTACACTATCATACATGTCTCTCATAAGATTAATACAAGTCAATTGAATACCTCTCTTTTATGAAGTTATATAAAGAATATCTTTGAGAACCCTATCGTAAGCTTTTTCTATATCAATAAATACCATGTAAAGGTTCTTCTTTTTTGTAATAAAATATTTTACAAGATATCTCGATAGATAAATAGCCTCAATAATAGATCTTTCTAGCATATTAGTTCTCTCTTGTACTCAATATTTATCTCAATCTACGTTTAATAATTCTTTCACATAATTTCATAGTGCAACCCATAAACTTGATATCTCTGTAATTTATATAATTCTAAATATTTTTCTTGTTCTTGCATGAGTATAATTCTACTATTTCTCCATTTCTTAAGCATCTTTTATTTTTTATATTTACTAAATAATCTTATAAGCTAAATAATACTAGTCTCTCATAAGATTTTTCATACTTCTATATAAATATTGTTCAGTCCTACAAATTTACAAACTCTCATAAGTTTATAATCCTTTTTAACTTCATTCTTTTGAATATGCCGGTAGAAATTATAGTTTATATACTATTTTGATTTGGTTAACTCTCTTAAGTTAATATCAATACCAATATTTTCATTAAAAAACTTATAAAAATAATGTTTTCACCTATTTTTATATCATCACTTGTCATTGAAATCTTCTCATACTCATCTTTGACACATCTAATAAAGGTAAGATCCTTAGTTTTCTTGTATCTAGCCTAGTTATCTTAAAAATATCTCTTTCACTTTCTTTTGAGTTTAACATTTTACATAAATCCTCACAAATTTTAGCTTTTGCTTCACTAACAACTTTTTTTGCTTTCTTATAAGCCTCTCAAGTTTCATTAGTTTTATTGAAATAATGCAATTTATAACATGCCCTCTTTTCTTTATTCTTATCTTACACCACTTCACTCTACCACCAAGCTTCACTTTTGTACCAGTACGTCTCTTTTAGATTTACCTAAAATATCTTTTGCTACTTTCTTAATATACTTAGCTATATTATTCCATATATCAGAATGTGTATTTATATAATTTCAAGCATCTCCCAGATAAACGTTTTGTTTAAATATATCTTCTTTTTCATTTTTTAGGTTTACCATTTAGTTCGAGTTAGTTTTATGCACTCTTTACCTCTTTATCCATTTTTTTAACTTTCGCATTCAGAACTAGAAGTCAATATTGGGTAGTTAAGCTTTTTCCTAAAATTACCTTGCAATCCTTATAATATAATTTATTTTTTCTCTTATAAGCAAAATAATCAATTTGTGTTTGTGACAATTGTAAACATGAAAATTCTCACTCCCGGTTTTATGGAACTCGGAGTGAACCTTTTCGTGCCTACGCTTTATGTGAGCGTGCCAGCTAGCTTACTCAAATTAGCGAAGGTTTTTGAAATATTTCTGACTTTTTGGCGATTGTGAGAAAGTGGGATCTTTTCGCTTAAACCTTCTTGAACCGACGCTTAAGGATCAGTTTAAGCGCTTAGGAGCTTCAATTTTAAACAAGTTTTTACTTCAAACTAACTTTGAACGACAAGCGTTTTTGGAAGAATACGATTCGTGCATTTTGGCCAATTTTATCATGAAGGTTGGATGACCCTAAGTCTTTGTGAGTTTTATCTATGTAGGCCTAATGTGTGTGTAGAATATATGGCCTAATTTCAGCGTGGTTTGAGCGATTTTGTTCGAGGGCTTTTGAAAGCGAGCAAATGCAGGGATGCTGAAATCCTTTTTGGGCTTTTCGAGAGCGATGATGCGAACTCACCCAAATTGAAGTTGCAACTCACTCGACTTTAAGTAAACCCACACAAATTGAAGTACAACTCTACTTTAAGTAAATCCACCCGAATGTAATTGCGACTCACCCGACTTGAAAGTAAATCCATCTGAATATAAGTGCAACTCACACGACTTTCACAAAGTAAATTTACCCGAATTGAAATATATATATTTAGCTTAAGAGCGAGAAGGCTCGAGTGCGATCGTGTGCAATTTAAGAGCGAAAAGGCTCAAGTGCACGTGGGTGTACTCGTGTGCAGTTTAAGAGCGAAAAGGCTCAAGTGCACATGTGTGTGATTGTGTTTCATCCACGAATATTACAACCCGAGGGGAGACTTCACTTCGTTACTACAACCCCATTACGAATTGAATTGAATTGAAACAAGTGATTAAAAACCGAAACTGTACTTACAAGTTTTCATTTGGTTTAGTCTCTTGTTTCCCTTTGTGGGGTTCGCTCGAGTCGCTTTCATTGTAGCCGTGAGGTAAGTCCACCTTCTTTGTGTCGAGCCTTGGATTCGGCTAAGTCAAGTCCACTCGAAGTGGTTCTTGGTGCAGCCCGAGGTCGAGCCAGATCATGGTGCGGTTCAGCCCAAGATGGGTGTCGTTTTGTGCAGCTGGGTTCAATGCCTAGGTGCTTGGTTCTGCCAAAGTCGACCCAGGTCTTGGTTCAGCTTGTGCAAGTCCACCTCACCCCAAGATGGTTTAGCCAAATGGGTTCGGCCAGCCAAGGAGTGAGCTTGGTTCAAGTGAGTTCGGCTGGGTCAAGTGGTTAGGTGTAGGATTTGGTCCAAATGCCGAGCCCAAGTCAAAGATGGCTCGGTTCAAGATGCAGCCCACATGATGGTTCACACAAAATGGTTCGGCCAGGTTAGGGTGTTGTTGAGTTGGTCTTGGTTGAAGGCGCAACAAGGTGGATCAAATGCAAGGTGCGGTTTGGGTCTTGGTCAAATGGTTCAAGGCCTAGGTGCAGTCAAGCTTTTGCAGTTCAACTAGGACGTGGTCGCAGCACAAGAGGAGTTCAAAGGTAATCCTAGGGCTGGTTGGATAGGGCAGCAAGGCTGACCTTGATTCAACCAGGTATGGGAGGGCTCGGTTTAGGTGTTTTGGGCAGCAATGGGGCAGCAAGTGTTCAAGTCGGTTTAGGGTATGGCTGCAACCGAGGTTTCAAGGATGGTTGGTGTAGGTCAAAGGCAAGGGGGAACCAAGGTCAGTTCGGTGCAGCAAGGCTGGTTTAGGGTGTGATTCAAGGTGGCGGTGAGGGTGTTAGATGGGTGCAGCCCACGTCTAGGGCAGGTTAGGTGCAGCTGGCCAGGGGTTCGGTTGGGTTAGGTTTAGGGTAAGGTCGAGCTAGGTTAGGTTGGTTAGGGGTCAAGTGGGTCAAGTTGGCTTACCTCTTGGTGCAACCCACGTCCATCACTTGGTGAAGCCACCTTGGTCCACCTCTAGCCCTCAAGTTGTAGCCATCTTGGTCTTCTTTGTTGCAGCCCACCCCTAGGTCAAGCCAACATGGTTCAAGCCCACTTAGCCCTAGGTTGTTGACTTGCACACACACTCTCTCTTACTTTTTCAAGCTCCCTCAAGCCCCCAAACATCTCACGTGAACTTCCTCCCCCCCTTGGCCCTATTTATATGCCAAGGGTGGGTCTTGGATTTGGATCTGAATTTTTTTTGTCCAGATCCAATCTAAAATTTCTTTCTTCAGTCCTTCTTTGATGTTTGAAATGGGTGGTTTTGAACGGGCTCCAATTCCATCGGTGACCTGATTTTAGGCTGGGTTTTTCCCAGTCCTTTTGACCGGCCAGTTTCTCGCTTTTCTGACTACTTTTCGTCTGGTTTTGATCCATCTGGTTCCGTCTCAAGCTTGTTTTGGATGAAGTCAATTTTGGATTTTCCAACGGACTTCAGATTTTTGTTTTGATAAGCCTGGTGCTTAATCTTTGTCGGCTTCATCAGGGGTTTGGCTTTTGTTTTCATTTTAGAGTTGAACTTGATTTTGACCCGAATTACAGTTTCGACCTTTTGTCTAGTTTTTCTCCGAACGGGCTTTGAACTTTCCTTCTTTCTCTTGTTTTGGCCTCGAGCTGGCTTTTGAAGTTTGGGAGTTTTGAAAATATGGAAAATTTTGAGTGTTTACAGATGCCCCTCTTTGGCATTATCCAAATTTATTTGGATAATGCCAAAGAAGAAACACCCTTTGATTTTCTCCCAAATTTTCTTGAGAATGCATCATCCTTTGCTTCGTAAGACCCTGTTTTCTTTGACCACAGGAGGGAATTTTTAGCCGAAAGCGGACTTTTTCTAGTTGGGTTGCTTTTCCTAAGTATGACCATGCATGGATGAATGCATGAGTGAGCGAATGGACGGAGTTGAACTTTTTATGCGGGTTTATTTATTTATTTTTTTTTTAGGGTTTTTGAGCCCGAAGAGAGCCTTTTGAGGCTAACTGCTCCAAGCAGGTTTTATCCCATTTCTTTTGACATTCTTGGGTTTTCGAGCCTGGAGAGAGCCTTTTGAGGCTGTCTGCTCCAAGCAGGTTTTACCCTTTGTCTTTTTTATATTTTTGGGTTTTTTGAAAATTCCTTTTTCAAAAGGAACTCCTTTTATCTTTTTTATCTTTTATCGAAAGGACTTCCAATTTTTCATACTTTCCTTTATTCAGGTTTCGATACCTACTACTTGGTAAAGGTTTTTTTTTTGTAGGAAATTTTGGAAAACATTTCAAAGTTCCATTTCCCACAAAACAAAGTCTAATTCTCAAACAAAATGAAATCCAAATAAGTAGATTCTATTCCTACTTTAGGATTTTCATAGTTGAACCTTTTTCCTTTGGGATAAATTGCGGGGATATGGGAAAGAGTTACCACAGTCCCTTCTGAAGCATACTGTGGTTTTGGGTAAAGAGTCAGAAAATTGCTCTTTTGAGCTTTGGCTTTTTTTCTTTTTCTTTTTCAAGAGAAGACCTCTTTTGAAGAAGTTTTTGTATTCCCTTTTCTGGGAAGACTTCTTTTTCGAGGAGTTTTTGCATTCTATTTTCTTTTTTCTTTCAAAGAGAAGACTCCTTTTTAAGAAGTTTTTGTATTCCCTTTTTGGGGAAGACTTCTTTTTCGAGGAGTTTTGTATTCTCTTTGTTTTTTTCTTTTTCTTTTGAACATTGCCAATTTTTCTTTTTGGAGAGAGAAGTAAAATGGGGGGAAAGCTTATCCCTTTGGTTACTCGATTCAACTGAGATTGTCCAATTTCTTAATAGCATCTGCTATTTGAAAATATTTTGAACAAGGCTCCATTTTATAAGCCAAGGATTTTTGAAATGTCACCAATTTGTTTTTGAAGATTCTATTTTTCGTAAAGCATAAATTCCTTCATTCAGGGTTATACAATCAACCTTGATCCTTCTTTCAAGAAGTTTCAAAAGGAGCTCAATTTTAAGAATCTTTTCGAAAGAATTTAACATAGACCCTTTCGAGTATTGGGCGTTTACGGGGTCTACTAAATTTCTACCCATAATACCAACATGATTTATCGATTTTTGTTGCCCTTTTATGACATGGGAACATTCCTACTCGGGCTGCCACCTTTTTGGACTTCTTTGGGTGAATGATATGTATGTGATGTATGATATACATTCCGTGTGATTTAATGGAAATATATGCTTTATGAATGATGAAAATATGAAATGTATTTCACATGATATGATGGAGATACATTTTTCATGAAATTGATTCTCCACGAAAGGTGTCTAGGGGATGCACTTTTAAATGCCCCTAGTTTGATGGAGATGAAGGACATACATTCCATGTGATTCTATGGAAATACATGCTTTATGAATGATAAAAATTTGAAATGTATTTCACATGATATGATGGAGATACATTTTTCATGAAATTAATTCTCCACGAAAGGTGTCTAAGGGATGCATTTTTAAATGCCCCTAGTTTGAATGGAGATTGTAAACACCCCGAAATCCCACGAGTTTCTTAAACAAATCTGGTTTTATACAAGCAGCCCCAAAGGGCCATTTTTGAGTTTGGAAACCCAGGAGCCTTCCAAACAAACCCTGTATATATGTTTTAAACTTTATCTTTCAGAAACATATAATATAGCTTTTGAAAACCCTTTTAAAACATGTTTTGAAACCCCGAAGTGGCTTGGCCTGATCAAGACAGGACCAGGAGAGCCAAGAAGAGCCCGGAACCGGAGCACCTGTCAAGCCCGGCACAGCAACTCTTGCATCTGATTCACATCCCAGGATCTCGAACGTCCAAGACCCTGTTCTTATCAAAAAAGCATTTGAAGTCATCTCCGGAAGGCAGAAACGGAGGCGGACGACTATGTTGGCGAAGACCCAACGCAGACGAAGTACTGACGCTGTCAGGCCCCGCACAAATCGTCCGTCTCGAACCCAGCTCGAAGGAGTCAGAGTTCAGTTTGGATTGGATCTGGACCATATATATCCAGATTCCAATCCAAACCCATATGTGGACTTGGATTTGGATTTGGATCCAGAGATCCAATCCAATATCCATATCCATGGCCCACATCACCTTCTCATAAATGGAGGTGGGGCCCACTTGAAATTCACGTGGGATATTGGGCATGAGAGAGAGTGGGGGTGAAAAATATCAAGAGTGTTGTATTAAGCTTGACTTGTGTGTCAAGTTTGGGTTAATCATGTGGGTTAGCCTAATTGAGTGGGTTTAAGCTTGTAATTAGCTAAAACCTAACCTAGGGCTGCACCAACATGGGGTGATCAAGGTCTATGGGCCATGCTAAGGGAGCTCCTTCACCTAAACCTAGCCAAAAATGCCTAAACCTAGCCTAAACCCCTAATCCACCCCTAATCTGAACCTAATCACCTAACCCACTTCCCTAATCCCGACCTAATCACCTAACCCACTCCCCTAATCCTTCCCTAAACCTAGATTAATTTCCCTAATCCTAGCCTAAACCTAGCCTAAACCACCTAACCTAGCTCACTAAACCTCACCCTAAAACCCAACCACCTAACCTAGCCCTAAACCCCTAAACCACCCTTAGCCCACGATTTTCCCAAACCCCTAGTTTTAAAATATCTGGCCCAACCCCATCCAGCCCACCTTATCTACATACTACCCTACCTAAACCACCTAACCACTACCCACAACCCAGCCCTAACCGACCTACCCATCCCCTATTTAAACCCCCCTCATTGTGGGCGGGTTTTTCAAGGGGGGAACCACTCCACCACCCAGCCGGGCCCTCTCATTCTCCCATCTCTCATCCGTCTTCCCAGCAGCTCCAGCTCCTCCACCAGCCGCCACCTGCTCCGCCACCTTCCTTCTCCCACTCCACCACCACTGCCCCCCAGCTGGACGTCACCACCTTCCCCCCAACTCCACTAGCCGACAGCTACCTGCCCGCCACTCTCCCACTCCATCCGCCACTCCTTCCCATTCGGTAAGTCCCCTTAACTCCCTCAAAGCCACTCTCTACCACCTCTCCACTCTTAGCCACCCATCTCCCCTTCAGCTCAGCACCTTTGCCGCCACCACCTAAGCCTAGCCGAACCTAGGATAACCCAAGTGGCTGGCCACTACTTAGCCACCATCTCCCATTCGGCCAACCCCCCTAGGTGTCCTCTTTGGCCTTCCCACTAGCTCACCTTTTAGGTCCAGTTTCCCTAAGTCCCTAACTTCCCTAGTGACCCTAAGACCCACTTAGTCAGCCACTCTAAACTCCCTACTTGGAGGCGCCGCCCACTTGCCACCGGTCCCCTTCGAGGCGTCCATCCCGCGCCCCATTTGCAGCCGGCCAGCACCCTTGAGCACATACCTTCGCGGAGCTCCCGTTTGCAGCCCAAGGCCAAGCCTACGCTCAAGCAAGACCTCTACGGACCAGCTACTCGTAAGTGTCTAAACTCGGTCTTTAGTCGTATACTTGCTTGAAATTCAATTTGATACGGGGTTGTAATAACGGAGCATAGTCTCCCCCCGCTTGTAATAACGTGGCTTGGCACAATCACACACGTGCACTCTCTTAGTCGTGCACCATTTTCGAACACACACGGGCCTAATCAGCCCCTAGTATATAAGTGTACATATATATTTCGTTTCCGAAGGGTTTTGTTTAAGTTGGGTGCGTTGTCTTTCGATTAAACACTCTCACACACATTGAGCTTCCGCTCTTATTTGAAAGACCCAAGTAAGGGCCGACCTATACTATTTGGGTTTCATTTCATGTCGTGTGAGTAAGTCTTTCAATTTAAACACTCTCACACACATTGAGCTTCCGCTCTTATTTGAAAGACCCAAGTAAGGGCCGACCTATACTATTTGGGTTTCATTTCTTGTCGTGTGAGTAAGTCTTTCAATTCAAGCACTTTCACAGACATTGAGCCTTCGCTCTTACTCCCAAGACCTTAGTAAAGGCCTTATTGCAGTTATATTTGGGTTTCATTTATGTCGTGTGTGTAGTACTTCAATTCAAGCACTCTCACACACATTGAGCCTTCGCTCTTACTCCCAAGACCTTAGTCAAGGCCATACTGCAATTTATATTTGGGTTTAATTTCATGTCGTGTGTGTAAGTCTTTCAATTCAAGCACGCACCCACATTGAGCCTTCGCTCTTATTTGCAAGACCCGAGTAAGGGCTCATATACGTAAGATATATACGTATCTCCCTTCGGTCATTTCCCTTCTGTTATTTCCCTTCGGTTATTTCCCTTCTGTTATTTCCCTTCAGCATTGTCTTTACATTTCGGGTTTTCCCTTTGGAGTAGCGTGAGTTTGCATTGCATCTACGCCATACCACGAGGTAGGACGCATATTGCATCGAAGCAACCCCCGCTCGAATTCGCCCATGTAGTGGAGTGTTCATAACACACAAACTAGGCGACCCAAAAAGGGATAAAAGAAAAGACTTAGGCACGTGCAAATCCACGTGATCTAAAACATGCAATCGCATCTTAAAGACCCGAAATAGACACCTCGAACCGTTTCGTAGACTTTCTCTCCACAAACTCGATTTTTGCAAAAGCGTACAGACTGACCCTTGCGCATCGGTGCAAGAAGGTCTGCGACGACAAGAGCTCACTTGCTCACAGTCGCCACGTTTAGAAGTCAGTGTTAAATATATCTTCGCTAGCTTAAGTAAGCTAGCTGGCACGCCCTGTTTGTATACATAGGCCTTAGACGCACGATAAGATCCACTCCAAGCCACGAAAGGGGCGAAGAGGCGGGGATTTTCGCGCGTCAACAGAGATGAATGATTCACACAGCCACATGGTGAAGGGCCATGGTTTTTCCAAGGGAATTTTGAGCTTTTGGGATGTTCTTGCATTTGGCATTTATGGTTTTTCTAACATGATCATGACACTTTTGGCTTAAGGATGGAAAACATAACCAGCCCTAAGTGATCTTCATGGCCATCATATTTGATTTGACATGGTCTCCACATTTTCCATCGTGGGACTCATGTATTTATCCTAACCTCATCAAGGTTTTCATATCAACAAGATGCTGAAAATTTTCTTTTCAAAGTCATATGTAGGGTTAAATTTGTTTAAAACTTGATCTTTTTGAAGAAGCAAATTTGGGAAATTCTCCCTTTCTTAAAATTTTCAATGTCTTGAAACCAAGGTATTTTAAATTTTGGTCATTTTGGCAAGCCATCCAAATCGTGAGTGCCAATTGTGCATGTTTTGAAAGAACCGACCACTCTAATGGCCAATTCTTCATGAATCTTTCATTTTTGTCTTGCCAAGTTTTTCAAAAGCTTAGTTTATAAAAAGCATCTCCAAAGATTTCAATGTATGAGTTCCTAGATTTTCAAAATTTTTAGTCCTTGTATGAGTGCTTCATACTCGGCAACATCATTTGAACATACAAAATCTAGCTGAATGGCCATTGGGATTTTCTTCTTTCTCGGGAGATATGAAGATGATTTTGATAATTGCCCCTTGATCGAAATATGTTTTCCATGCTTGATTTTCTTTGAAATAATTTGTCCAAGCATGGTTTTTGAATTCATTTGGAAAATATGCCTTCATGGGGCATTTGATCAAATATGGGGAATGTGTCTCCAAGAGGCACTTCAGCCACACGATATAGGGCTTGTCCCTTAATGGAGTCTTGAGTATGAACTTATACTCCATTGAAAGGGACTGCCATTTATTTTACCTACCTGTTAAGATAGGTTTTTCAAATAAGTGCTTTAATGAATCATCATTATCCCTTTTTCATGACATGGGAAATGATGTCTCGAATTTGGAAGCCTATACCAAGGCTAAGCACGAATTTTCTTTTGGCTTGATGATTTCTTTCATATGCCAAATAGAGTTTTCAAAATGTAATAAATGGCACATATTTTATGGATATCATCTTCATATTGATCAAGTAAAACAACCAATGCATTCACCTAAATTGTAATGCTTCGAAGGTTTTTCAAATTTGAAGGATTTTTGAAAATCTTTTTGTAAATTATTGTTTCAAATGTTAACCCTTTTTTGAGATTCTCCTTGAGAGTTTTTTTTTTTTAGCCTCTTTTTGGTCTTTTTGAAATCAACCTTAAAGGTTTCAGATCTGATCCATATGGAGCTATGCCTATGATGGCTCGATACTTAGGGGGTCAATTCTCATGCCCCTTTGGCTTCACATAAAACCCAAAACTCGAGTTCTAAGATGATTGTCTAGACCCGATATTATTTATGCACATGTATGATTTCAAAGTGCAATGCATGATGCTTATGTATGCATGCACACACTATGGGTTAGACTCACTTCTAAAAATCCCCAATTTCTCCAAGTCAAGGATTCTACGAATTTCAGGAAGCTTGGAGGTGATTATTCCTCCTTGCTTTGATGGTTCTCAAGCTTTTCAATTTTGATGAAGCTCTGGGCCAGAAAAAGGTGTACATGACCTACTTGGACAATTTTTGGGTTTGGGAGTATATACAATTTTGGAAAGTATTTTGAAATTTTTGAGAATGGGCTTTGTACATGGCCATTGTTTTTGAAATTTTTGAGATTTTTTTCATATTTTTGTCTTTTTGGAAATACAATTTCAAGGAACAATATAAAGGCTTTGTTTTTGAACTTTTTCCAAATAAAGAATGAAACAAATTTATTTTTGAAATTTTCAGATTTTCAAATGTTTTTGGGATTTTTGAAGGTTTTCAATTTTTTGGTTTTTAGCAAAATCTAATTTTTTTGGATTTTTAAAAAGTAGGAATCTTCCATCGAACCTACAAAGAAAACTTCATGAATTAGACTCTAATCAAAATATCTAAGCCATGGGTTTATATCCCATGTTTAGGATCATGTTCCAAGGCTTTTTGATGTTTGAAAATATTTTATAAAGTTCATGCCCTTGGAACATGGAATCGTCCATGTCATGGGTATATACCCGTTTTATTTTGGACTGTGGGAGTTTGGATTTTGGGGTGAAGGAAGACTTGGGCTTCCATACGACCTTGGGTTGGGAGTCATGTTTTTCAAGGGAAGTCATGCTTGGTCCCTTGAAGATTTTTACCTGCTCCCTAGATGCAACTCGTGGTGCCCCTAGGGATGGATTTTTTTGTTTCAAGGCCGTAGGCTTGGTTTCAAGGTACAAGACTAGGCTTGAAGAAGTGGGTTCTTTTATGGTAGGGTTATGAGTTCTTAGGATGTTGATGCATGCCTTAGGGGTTTCCATGTCTACTATTTTTTGAACTTTTTGTTTTTGTTTTCGAAATTCGTTTTTGTGGTGCGGGACATTTGGTGCACCTTGAAAATCCTCTATTTCGGGCACATTTTGTGGGTTTGTGTGTGCATGTGTGTAATCCATTGCATCTAATGACCCTATTTCGAGAAGAGAGTTTAGAGGAGGATGGGTTTCAGGCATACCTCTTTCTGGCTTGTTTACCTTTTCATGGTGAGAGCAGGCCTTGTCCCCAGGTGACTCTGTTTTGAGCTCCCGTGACTTTTCGAGGCATTCATTTTCAAATCCTGCCTTTTTGTGACTCTCGTCCTTTTGTAGGGTGTGGATTTTGTATCCCACCTTGTGTGTGTGCCTTGAGTCAGGGATTTCTTTTGTTTTCAGAATTTCAAAGTTTTGTTTTTCAATTTTTTTGTCTTTTTGAAAAATTTTCAGATTTTTTTGATTTGAAATAGGAAAATATTTTTCTGGTTTTTCTTTGGAAGTTTGAGAGCTTGGAGGCTTGGGAATGGATGAATTGTCCCGCTTTCGGGTTTCATCTTTAACCTCATATCCTTCGTCGAGTTTAGGATCAGTTTTCTTCTCATAATCTCTATGTGCCCGAGACGAACTGCTATGTGATTTATGTGCTTTAAGCTCAAGACTTAAGGCATCCATCTTTTTGAAAATTTCTTTGATAGTAGCTAGCTCTTCTTGGGCTTTTGCTGATTTGAAAACCTGCTTTGATTTACTCGATGAGGATTTCCTTGGCTTTTCGTCCATTTCTTGCAAATTTTGGATGCACGAGTTTTGAAAACACTTTTTTGAAAGTTTTTAAAGTATAACTTGTTTGATTTGAAGTTCACTTAAGACCCGAGTCGCACCGGGCATGCCAAATCTGGAAACATGAAAATTCTCACTCCCAGTTTTATGAAACTCGGAGTGAACCTTTTTGTGCCTACGCTTTATGCAAGCATGCCAGCTAGCTTACTCAAACTAGCGAAGGTTTTTGAAATATTTCTGACTTTTTGGCGATTGTGGGAAAGCGAGATCTTTTCGCTTAAACCTTCTTGAACCGACGCTCAAGGGTCAGTTTAAGCACATAGGAGCTTCAATTTTAAACAAGTTTTTACTTCAAACTAACTTTGAACGATAAGTGTTTTTGGAAGAATACGATTCGTGCATTTTGGCCAATTTTATCACGAAGGCTAGACGACCCTAAGTCTTTGTGAATTTTATCTATTTAGGCATGATGTGTGTGTGGAATATGTGGCCTAATTTCAGCGTGGTTTGAGCGATTTTGTTTGAGGGCTTTTGAAAGCGAGCAAATGCAGGGATGCTGAAATCCTTTTTGGGCTTTTTGAGAGCGATGATACGAACTCACCCAAATTGAAATTGCAACTCACTCGACTTTAAGTAAACCCACACAAATTGAAGTGCAACTCTACTTTCACAAAAGTAAACTCACACAAATTAAAGTGCAACTCTACTTTCACAAAAAGTAAACTCACACAAATTGAAATACGACTCTACTTTCACAAAAGTAAACTCACACGAATTGAAATGCAATTCTACTTTTACAAAGTAAACTCACACGACTTGAAATATATATATAGGTTTTATCCTAAGAGCGGAAAGGCTCAATGTGTGTGAGTGTAAAGAGCGGAAAGGCTCGAGTGCTCGTGGGTGTTCTTGTGTGGAATCTAAATTGCAACTCACACAACTTGAAAGTAAATCCACCCAAATGTAATTGCAACTTACCCGACTTGAAAGTAAATCCACCCGAATGTAAGTGCAACTCACACGACTTTCACAAAGTAAATTTACCCGAATTGAAATATATATATTTAGCTTAAGAGCGAGAAGGCTCGAGTGCGATTGTGTGCAATTTAAGAGCAAAAAGGCTCAAGTGCACGTGGGTGTACTCGTGTGCAGTTTAAGAGGGAAAAGGCTCAAGTGCACATGTGTGTGATTGTGTTTCATCCACGAATATTCCAACCCGGGGGGAGACTTCACTCCGTTACTACAACCCCGTTACGAATTGAATTGAATTGAAACAAGTGATTAAAAACCAAAACTGTACTTACAAGTTTTCGTTCGGTTTAGTCTCTCGTTTCCGTTTGTGCAGTTCGCTCGAGTCGCTTTCGTTGCAGCCGTGAGGTAAGTCCACCTTCTTTGTGTTGAGCCTTGGATTCGGCTAAGTCAAGTCCACCCAAAGTGGTTCGCGATGCAGCCCGAGGTCGAGCCAGATCATGGTGTGGTTCAGCCCAAGATGGGTGCCATTTTGTGTAGTTGGGTTCAATGCCTAGGTGCTTGGTTTGGCCAAAGTCGGCCTAGGTCTTGGTTCAGCTTGTGCAAGTCCACCTCGCCCCAAGATGGTTCAGCCAAATGGGTTCGGCCAACCAAGGAGTGAGCTTGGTTCAAGTGAGTTCGGTTGGGTCAAGTGGTTAGGTGCAGGATTTGGTCCAAATGCCGAGCCCAAGTCAAAGATGGCTCGGTTCAAGATGCAGCCCACATGATGGTTCACACAAAATGGTTCGGCCAGGTTAGGGTGCTATTGAGTTGGTCTTGGTTCAAGGTGCAACAAGGTGGATCAAATGCAAGGCGCGGTTTGGGTCTTGGTCAAATGGTTCAAGGCCTAGGTGCAGTCAAGCTTTTGCGGTTCAGCTGGGACGTGGTTGCAGCACAAGAGGAGTTCAAAGGTAAGCCTAGGGCTGGTTGGTTAGGGCACCATGGCTGACCTTGATTCAGCCAGGTATGGGAGGGCTCAGTTTAGGTGTTTTGGGCAGCAATGGGGCAACAAGTGTTCATGTCAGTTTAGGGTATGGCTGCAGTCGAGGTTTCAAGGCCGGTTGGGGTAGGTCAAAGGCAAGGGTTAGGTTCAAGCTAGGTGGGTTTAAGTGGGTCAGTTTAGATGGGGGAACCAAGGTCGGTTCGGTGCAGTTGGCTAGGTTTAAGTGGGTGGTTTTAGGTGCAGCTGGCTAGGTTTAAGTTGGTGGTTTAGGTGCAGCTGGCTAGGTTTAAGTGGGTGGTTTAGGTGCAGCTGGCCAGAGGTTCGGCTGGGTTAGGTTTAGGGTAAGGTCGAGCTAGGTTAGTTTGGTTAGGGGTCAAGTGGGTCAAGTTGGCTTACCTCTTGGTGCAGCCCACGTCCATCACTTGGTGCAGCCACCTTGGTCCACCTCG